>CM068960.1:126426275-126441455 GCA_035128595.1 Eptatretus atami | reverse complement strand
CGTTCGTGGACCCAAAGAAAACCCACTTTCAAGACACTATAAACTGAAAATCCCCATGTTTAAGGTAAAATAGGATGAGCAAATGACCTTCGGTGGCGGTGTATTGTATGTAAACTGGTACAATCGCCACATCCAAAGGCCCACACAGGCACTAAGTCAGGTGATGCCCTAAAATAGGGGTTAACACTAACATGCGCTTAGCCGTAATGTTTCTCTCTTTCCAATTGCTCTTTCCTGTCCATTGTTGTTTTTCGTGACAAATGTTCCACGGTCCAGGCTATGGTGATCAACTTTTGTTCTATCAGCTTCGTAGAGCTCTGCACACGTCGTTGATATCAAACTGCACATCAGGGGTTGCTTTTCATGACGGTTTTTCCATTTCAAATTGCTGCTCATCCTGCTCTGTACTATCTTCACGTCCATTTTATGAATGCCAAAGTAAATGGAAACGCTGGTTTTATTCAAGTTTGTAATGATCGATTCAGATTTCTTTCCTTCTTAGATAGGTATGTAAGACATGAATTATTGTGCGTTTGTCTATTAATTTTATAATCATTTCCTGACTCTCCAAAAATGATATTTCAATCAGATATCAGTCCAACAACAAGCTAAAATATACATTGGTTGTCTGTCTGTCTGCTGACTGCAAACAAATCCATCGTTACTTATACAATTTCAACCAAACTGCAGGGGACGAGGCTCACACGATGGAGGTTGAGGAACTTCTTTTGTTTGCTCCTCCCTCCCCAAGAGTTTTCCACCTTGACGAACGTCGTGTAAAGGTGTATAATAGGTCAGGTGTGTTGCCATGGGCATACCTACCAGAAGTAAAAAAAATAAACCACAACTATTCAGTCAATTTGTCCAATGTATGATTACCGTTTTTACACAGTCACTATTATGTGTTTAATACTAAACGTGAAAGAATTGTTTTTTTTTTTTTTTTTTTCATTTTTCTGAGGAAACCCAAAGCCTGTCCAATTGTTTCTATCATCAGATTATATGTACTGTATATAGGATTGTTTAACATATGCTGTGGGGCCTCATACGGTGATTCTCGCAGTCATGCTCAAGTGTACGTGCGTATTGCCCCCGACACGCTTTACGGCCAAATTTTCGACCATTCATTCGACGCATAACCGCATTCCTAATGGGTTGCTCATGTTTAATAGTCCTTGAGAAAAATGGGAAAATTGGAAACTATGTATCACATGGCGGGTGTGTATCGGCTGAAGAGTTAGCTAGTCTGCACCACCGACTGAGATCGTTTACGCGTGACATAATTATTTAACCATGCGCCGATACTGGTGACATTCCATGATCAGATTTCTCCAAGCATCCCCACTGGCACCTGATTTGTTTTCTTCTTGCAGTCCATGATGTCACATCAGTCTTGAAACACCACATACACAACTGTCAAATCTTATTCCTTTCTTTCTTCACGTTCCAGCTCCAAATCCATACATTGAAGAATGAAATCCGGAGCATTCACCAGCCTCCTTTGGTTTGTGGTCAGATCTTTGTCTTCCTAGATCTTTCTCGCAATCCTGACATTGCTGTCTCCTCAACCAACATTCTCCACTCGTTTTCGTCTTAACCAGAAGACAACTTCCAGCACTTCATGTGGTCGACTCCCAATCTTAACACGTCGATCTTCTCATTGTATGATTTTATCTTTTTTAGGATTAAATAAAGCCGGATTTTCCCACTTTCATTCTTCACTGTCTGCCAGCAATTTATCAATTCCTCTTACCTTCTGCCAACAGAGTGGTATCATCAGCATAACCTTCAGTTGTTGATACATCTCCCTCAGTCTTGACTACCTCCTCCATGTCATTGTCAATCCAGTTAGATTTTTCATCAAATTGTTTTCAACCAAAAATAATCAGTCAATTATTTCTTGATAATGGCATCAATGATAGTGATAATAATAATAATAATAATAATAATAATAATAAAAAATCATGTGTGCACAACTCGCCTCTTAAGCGTCGAGCCTGGGTTAAAAATCCAAACCAGCTATAAACTGTCAATTCCGAATTTTCACAGAAGGATGCATCATCAATGCGGCTGCCGTCTCTCGAACTGGAACGTTAAACTGAGTGTCCCATGTGCTGCATCAGTTGTGGACATTGAAGTCCAATGCCTCCGCCAAAGAGTAGCAAGCTATGCCGGCCACCTGTCAAATTCCTAGCCGAACTGTTGTGAAAACTGGCCGAGCTTCCTCGGCCAATCCCACCCAAGAACGTGTAATAATTGTGGCCATGAAAGAAGAGGTAGTAGTTACACACTGCATCCATATTGATATCCCATACACAGACCCCCACCTCCCATCCCATCGTGCATCCCTTGCCAGCTCTGTAATGTGGGTGTTCTCGTTATTTGAATATAAAAAATGTTATCTAAGAATGCTCTTCGTTTTGCATTTATTCCTTTCTTTCCCAAGAGAGTGTTGAAACACTCGGCGTGAACAATTCGGACGCAGAATGTGTCGCCGTTGTTTCGAAGCATCTTTCGATCTTCATCATTGTATGCTTTGGTGGAGTTTCGAGGTCGCTGATCACCACCGTATATTTTGTTTAACGTGTTGAATATCTGGGGTTGAGTTGAGCTGTACACGGATTGTTCCCACATTGTCGGACGGTTCATTCATAATTCACTAAATGTGAGACACAAGGGCAACTTGACTCTCTTGTTCTCCCAGAAATTCCTTTATTGTTTGAAGAAGGTCCATTGTTGGGGTCCAGTTCTAAAACCTGCATGTGTGCAGGCGAGGGGTGTTGCATTGTTGTTAATTTGTCACGTTTGGTTATCATAACTTTTGTGAACATTTCATTGACGTGACTCTGGAGAGCCGGCTTATTGGACGGTAATTCTCCATTTTGTCTTTTCTCCTTTTTGTGGATTTGTCTGGCTTGGATTTGTTTTCCAGTTTCGGAAAAAAATTTCATCTTAAATAGGCCTTTGTGAATAGTTTTCCATCGGACTGGGCTTGTCGAAGCAGTTTTCCACCATCTGTTGATGTTACTCTCACAGTTACATCTTCTCCAGTGCCTTCCACCCTTTCGATGGTTCTAAACTGGATCTCATCGGTTCACTGTGGACATTTGTGTCTGTTTTTTCGGTAAAATATCAGTATAAATTGGACTTCTTACTGCAAATTAAGGTTCACGGAAAATTCTTCGCATGCTTATCGATGACACTAGCAAGTCGTGCGTGCCCACACGGGATTCTTAACGGGTAGGATTGAGTGCCAAAATGCAAATGGCGTTCTTCTGTCATCGAGCCTAGCCAAGCGGGAGCAGCCATCGCATTATTGCCCATCTGATGCAATCTTAAATACTCTAATAGTGGCAAGTGCTCCATTTGCAAACTGTTGTTAATTCTGCTACTTTTTGGATGCTAGTTGTCCCTAATAAAATTTGTATTGATGTCAAAGCAGTGAACCAATTGTCAAATCTAAGATGTAGGAATTTAACAGTGTGAGTCAGGAAAAAAGAAAAAAAGAGTAGACCTAGTGTGCCTGAACCCGAGCAAAAATTCCATAAAACACGGACAAAATTGGATGGAATCTCAACTGACTACAATGGGATGTGATGTTGAAACTTATGGTGAAAATGGAGTCCGTACATACAGTGCGATAGAAAATCTACCACCCCCTTTCAAAATTTTCAATTTTGTTTCTTTATAGCCTGGAATTAAAGTGCATTAAATCAGACTTTCCACTTTATTTACACATCGTAACCACAAGTTCCAAGTGAAAACAAATTCTACAAATTTCAGAAATTGAATTAAAAATACAAAACTTAGAATACCTGGTTGGATCAAGTGTCCACCCCCTGAGTTAATAACTTGGTGGAAGACCTTTGACAGCATACAGCTGTGAGTCTTGTTGGGATAGGTTCTACCAACGTTGCACACTTGATTTGGCACATATTTGCCCATTCTTCGGTACAAAACTGTTCAAGTTCAGTGAAGTTCGTGGCGAGCGTTGACGACGCAATCTGCAAGTCCATGCCACAGATTTTCGATTGGATTAGATTGAAACTCTGACTGCACCACTCAGGACATTTTTCTTTTGTCTCCTGGCCACTCAGTGTAGCTTTACTGTGGGCTTCAGGTCATTGTCATGCTGAAAATGAACTTCCGTCCAAATTTCAGCTTTCTTGCAAGGCAGCAGGTTTCCCGAGGATTATTCTTATTTTTGCTCCATCCATTTTCCTTCTGTCCTGGCCAAAAGATTTCCCGTCAATGCTGATGAGAAACTCCCCATAACATGATGCTTGCCACACCCGCTTCACAGTCAGGATGGTGTTCTGTGGTGATGTGCTGTGTCGGGTTTGTGCAAACATCCACGTTTCTTCATTATAGGCAAAAAAGTTCTATCTTGTTTCGTCAGACCCACAAAAACGTTTTGCCAGCATTGGCTTCAGAAATCCTGGAATGTTTTTGCATTCCTCAAAACAGGGCACTCAAATGAGCTTTTTGAGTAAATGGCTTCCTTTTGCCACCTTACATAATGCCAGACTTGTGAGTTGCTTGGATATTGTTGTCAAATGCACACAGTGAACAGTCTTGCCTAAAGCATGTAGCTCTTCAAGTGCCCATTGCCTCTTGTGGCCTCTCTGATGCAGCGTCCTCCTTGCTTGGTCATCCAGTTGGAGGAAGGTCTGATTGAGGCAGGGTCCTTGTTGGTACCATAAGGGCTTCACTTCTTAATATTGTCGACGTGCTGCAAGGGGTATTCAAGGCTTTGAATATTTTTATACCCATCCTGATCTTGCCTTTCCACAACGTTTTCCCAGAGTCTTTTGAAAGCTCCTGGTTCTCTTGGTTGAGTCTTTGCTGTGAAATGCACCATCCAGCAGAGGAAACCTGCAGGAACAACTGATTTTATTCTGAATAATCAGATCATTACAATTATAACACAGGGGAGGCCAATTAACTTGTTGTGTGATTTTGAAAGTGATTGGTCACATTCTGAGCTAATTTCCACGTACTATAATAAGGGTTATCCAACACTTACCCAACAGAAGATTATTCGAGTTTGTATTTTTTAGTAATTTCTGAAATTTGTACAATTGTTTTTCATTGAAGTTGTGGTTACGATGTGTAAATAAAGGTGCTAAAAAAGTCTGATTTTATGCAATTTCATTCCAGGTCTATACAGGCAACAAAAGGTGAATTTTGAAAGGGTGTACACCTTTCTATAGGCAGCTGTATGTCCTCCTTTTATATTGTGACAAAACTGCACACAATATTTTGATGAGGCCATTAAATTTCCTGTACAGAATTAACATGACTCTTGATTTATATTAATCCGGACTATTAAACTGAAACCCTGTTAGCTTTGATTAACTACCTGCCCTGAACTGTCCTGTCTGCTTACCCGCCATATCTATCACCAACCGAGATCCTTCTCCGTGTGACACGCTACGCTCATGATCATGAATCTCTATTTTCATTATATCATATCACATCCCCAGCACATTACATTTCTATGCTAAACTACATTCACAACATTTTTTCCCATCTATTGATCTTTACTTATTCATTATATTGATGTATCTAAACATTTCATAATCTGATCACCCCTTCCGCTATCTACCTCACCTCAATGTTGTGTCGTTTTGATATGTGTAAAACTTGAAACTGACTCTTAACCCACTCATCCAAATCATTGAATAAATACGAGTACGACATAAAAATGGTCGAGTACTGTCCTGAGTACTCCACTACTTACATACTTTCAAAAACAAAATCATCCCCTCACAGCCACCCTTTGCTTTCTGAACACTAATCCAGTTTCCCAATCCAGTTAGTTTGACCGAGCTGTTTTAAATGTTCAATAAACCACATTATCTTAAACAAAACAAGTCGTCGTTTGTCACAGTTTAGAGAAGCTGCTCAACAAAATAAATGTGGTTTTTTAGATCCATTGGACTTATAAAGTCTTCTGTTCAGAAAAAGGAAGCAATAAACAGGGATTAACAGAGACACAATGTGGGGGTGAAAGAACATTTGACAGACAACTGGGAAAAGGAACAGTCATACAGATATATGGAGTAAGGGAATCTCAGACAGAGCAGAAGGCCTGGCGACGGAACGTGCCAACAGACAGGGCTGGATAAGGGAACTTTGGACAATCATTTCGGTCAGGTGAAAGAGCTCTCAGACATATCAGATGACTGTGGGAGAAGGGTAGGACAGATATGGTTGGGTGAAGCGGAAGTCAGAAAGACAGAAGAAACTGGGCAAAGGAGCGAGCAGTCAAAAGACAAGACATGCGAGCAAAGGAAGGTCGACAGAATATCATGGGGTGAGATAAGGAACATCAGAGAGATAGATGACTGGGAGAAGAGCTCATCCGACGGACAGATAGATGCTGGGTTGAAAGAGTGTTGGACAGACAGACAGACAGGTGGACAGGGGAAACCAGACAGATTGAAGGCCGGGCGAAAGAGCATCAGCAAATAGCGGAGGGTGAGGGAATAGGAACAAAAAGAACGGCTGAGCGAATGGAGCATCAGGACAGATAGCTTGGAGGAGGAATGGAGCATCTGACAGCGAGAGAGAGGACAGCCAGGTCAAGAAACATCACAGCAACTGTGGGATTCTCAGACGAAATGGATCAAAACAAATCATCAGTTGACAACAGATATCGCAATTGATGCAAAAACTTATTTGTACACCTGCTTAAACCCGCCGTTTTGGGGGGGAACCCCAAGATTTCGTCCACTGCAAACACCCTGAATGTCCAGATAGTGGAAGTTGTTTCAAGCTGTAAGTAGAGGATGGGTAACATTTCAGGCACGCTAAATCGGAATCCAGTGACACATGAAAGAATTAAGCTGTAGTTCGCGGATAAATTGTAACAGAGGGCCAAAACTCCCAAAGTCACCTGACACACCAAGTGAACAGCATTTTGAAGAATCACATACCTGTCAGAAATTGTTCTTGTTTTAATCCAACCAGTCAGTGGATGAAACCGAGTCAAGGTAAAACGGAGAAACAAAAAAAAGTCAGCCTCTTAATTGTTTATCAAGTTCAGCAGAGTTTGCTAAAGAGTCCACATCTAAAGATGGTTGCGTCTCGGATTTGACAGCAGGAATTAAGAACAGGAGCCAAAGGAATGGCAGCAATTCCTGGGCACATTTCAGTTCCCTTCACAGTCAGCCCAACTTGTATGTCCTGACCAGCTCGCCAAAGCCACATGAGAGCCCGCGTCGCTCTGAGCAGAGACATTTTTATATGAAAGAGTAGAGGAGGGAGGGAGGTGAAAGGAGGGTTCGAGCGGAGGGCTCATCGAGCATGTAAGGTAGTTGCATCCGGAGTAGAAAAACGAGAAAAAAGGCCAATTATAACAAAAATATTTGCGGAAACAAACCACCATCAAGTTGTTGCAACGGATTTTCATTGGGAAATTGTTACTGATGATTGACAGAACAGTACTATGTACTCGAGACCATACTGAGAGAACAATCTAGATGCTGAACCAAAAAGCTGAAAAGTAAAACCGAGCCTAAAGTGCCTCTCACTTGGGATTATTTTCAAACCACAAGTGTTCATTTCATGAATTTACACACAGAGGTTCGATTCCATATTTTACACAATACTTTGTCCAAGGAATCATCACGAGCCTTGGGAATTTTCTTGTAACTTTACTAGAACAGTGCGTAACTGTGTGAGTGAGTGTTGTGTGTGTGTTGTGTGTGTTGTGTTGTGTGTGTGTGTGATGTGTGTGGTTGTGTGTGGTGTGTGTGTGTGTGTGTGTGGTGTGTGTGTGAGAGTAGTTGTGTGTGTGTGTTGAGAGAGTTAGTTTGTGTGTGTGAGTTAGTTTGGTGTAAGTTAGTTTGTGTGTGAGTTAGTTTGTGTGTTTATGTGGTTATGTGAGTGTTTGCATTGGAAACGTGTTGTGATATTAGGAGTGCAGGTGTGAGTATGTGTAGTTGGTTTGTTCACACGTGCTAATATTGCATAATGTAGGTGTTTGTGTGTGTTTGCATGTGTAGTTATGTGTTGTGTATTTGTGTTAGCTAGTGTGTATTTTGTATAGTTACGTTTGTATGTGTGTGTTAGAGTGTGTGTATGAGTATGTGTGTTCGAGGTGTTCGTTCTGTCTGCATGTCAGACAGTCTTGGAACAAGCTGGCTCAGCAAAAATCAAGTTCTCATGAGCTTCCAATGGAATGAATTGTAAATCCAATGTATTGGGAATTGGTAAAGTAAATAAATTCAATGGGAATTGTAAAAATCCTCTGTTCAGAAAACAGGAACTCTAAACAGGGTTAGGAGAACAATGCGGTGTTTGAAGAACATTAGACAGACAGACTGGGCAAAGGATAGTCATGATTATTAGTTCGTTTGATGTGTGTGTAGGTGTGTGTTTGTGTGTGTAAGCAGTATGTTGTGCGAGTGTTCGTCTGTCTGATGTCAGGCAGGTCTTGACAAGCTGGCTCAGCAAAATCATCAACAGGATTTCTCATGAGCTTCAATGGGAATTGGAATTGTAAAGTCCAATGCGATTGGGATTGTAAGTAATAATTTCAATTGGGAATTGTAAAGTCCTCTGTTCAGGAAAACAGGAAGCTCTAAACAGGAGATTAGGGAGAACAAATTGCGGTACTTGTGAAAGAACATTAACAGACAGACTGGGCAAAGGATAGGTCAAGTTCATGCAGATGGAGGGGGAAGAGAATGTCAGTGCACAAACTGTGTGTGTTTGTGTGTATGTGTTTTTAACTGTCCTGTGGGAACTGCTGGCAGTGAACGGCATCCATATTTATTAGAAGAAAACATGAGGAGAACAGGGGAATGAATGTCAAAATATAATCATTCATTCTAATTATTTCCATTATGAGCCAAATATTATCACCAACAAGAAAGGCAATCAGAGATTGCAGACCCTCATCGGAGTTTTTGGTGGAACATAAATGAAAGGATGTACTAAAGTTCGTACTGATGTGCATTATGAAAGGTCTAAATGTCCGGATTGGAAATGCGTAAAGTCAAAGTCTGAAAAGTTGTAAAGCTCAACATGTCTGAAGTCCAATGGTCAAAAGTTGTGTAAAGTTCAATCTGAAAAGGTTAAATCGGTTTCAAAATGTGCTCAAAATGGGTCCAAAAAGGTGGATAGGGCATAAGGTTTAGAGGTCTAGTTTTAAGCATGTTAAAAAGGTCTTATGCACATAGGGTTTAAGAGTTTAAGGTAGACAGGGTTTAAGGGTCTTGAGGTTCTAGAGTTCTAACGGATCTATACCAGTCTCCAGGGTCTTAAGTGTTCTTTGGGACCTGAGGGTGTTAGGGTCTATAGGCTCTTCAGTCATAGTTGTTTGTAAAGGTCTGAAGGATTAATGTAATTACATAACATATCCACCTTCTGTGTGGACACAGACAAACAGACGACACCAAATTCATACCTTCTCCTTCGGTGAGGTACGATGATAAGCCACAAGCTCATCAATTTTTAATAACGAACAAAGCTCGAGTAAATAGCTAACATACCCTGCGAGCATGTGTACCACTCCTCAAACACCCCATTTCCAACTCCGTTCCCTCGAACCTCCTCTGCTGTTTTACTTTCTGCTTGTCCTTCCACCACAATTGCCAACTCGGGTCCATTTCCTCCACATGCACCTTTGCTCTGCTCATTTATTTACCCTCGATATTGAACAACCCCGCCATCCCTCACAATCACGAAGTCCGAATCAAGCCATGCATGGTATGCTGGAAAGTTTACGGAAAAAAACAAATTCCCCTTGCTAGTTACTCCTTTAAACGAGGTGCTGAAATATTGTGCACTTAAACCGATCGTCGAGGTATTTGCACAAGGTAATGTGTACCGTCAGTTTATCCGCCTGCCAATATTGTATTACTTGAAGTCATAAAATCTTTACCTGTGAATGAGTAACAACAAATTACATTCAAACATGATCTGTAACTCAAATTTATAAAAAAAAAAAACAAATGTTTTGAATAACTCGGGCGTCCGAACGGGTCGTTTCGCTGACGGGTTTAAACAAAGCAGATTGGTCTGTACTTCACAAATCTTGCATGTCCGATCTGTGATCTCAAGGAGGATGTAAAGATAAAGCAAGACATACCAAAAAAGATATTTTAACACTTAGTTGTTACTGCTGTTGTGGTGGTGGTTGGTTGTTGTCGTTTGTGTGCACCTTCCGATGTGTTTTTTTTAAATACATTTGGCTATCATTTGAGAATATTCTCTCGTGTATTTTGTGTGCTCTTTCCGTCTTCTTCTCAAGGGTTCACCGCTGTCGTAGATCATAAATATTACATTAAGGTCCACATTCCATCTTCAACCGGTAAGAGAGCTTTTAAAAACAGGAATCTTCATGATTTCAGACGGACACAATGTTTGCCTCTAAATAAATTATCACTTGGCTTACAACCGGCACCATTTTATCATTCTACGAAGCAGGAACACCGTGGAATGAAGCGTACACACGACGGATGGAGACTTCTGCCTCATAACACTGACAGATGCTGGTAATTAAGTAACAATATTCCACCTCGTAAATGGTCTTACCCCACCTTGCATACAGCCAATCATTCTTTTCAAACCCAGATTAGTCTTAACTCGGTTTAACATCAACCATGCCTCGTCCGCGCGTAAGCAAACGTGTTCACTCCACTCTCTTGTGCTTCACCAACTACACATTGCATCCATTGTAATCGTCCAGCCGTGTTATTCCCTTCCGTGCCTATAAGATGTGTTGTATACATTGATCGAGTCTCATGGAAAGAGCTCGAACAGAAAGGAAGAAACAAATGAAATGTGGAACAGCAGCACAGAAGTACAAGTGCCAGTGAGACAAGGGAGGGGAGGATGGAGTGGATGATATGGGGGCTGAACAGCCCTTCTGTGGGCACACAAGCTGAATGAAAGCAAGAAGAAGCAAGAAGAAGGGGAAAGTTGGGTGAAAAAGAAAAGGAAACAAACCAACGGACAACTAACAAATGGAAAAGAGGTGAGTTTCAGGGGGAAACCACAATAACCTGGAAAAGGGGAAGTGTTGGAAATGTGTATTTGGGAGGAAGAAGCAAATCATGAGTATGAATGGAGGATGACCTATGCAGTGCATGAACATGGCCTTGAAGCCGGGGAAAATAATGCGGCACTGAACAGACTCGGATTTGGTGCAAAATGAGAAGCAGCGGAACAAATGAAGTGGAGTGAGCAGTGAGCTCCATTTTCGAGTTTAACAAGCGAAGGGTTACTGGCAGACCATGTGCGGCCTGGCAGAAGAACCTCGGAGGGCACAGACCAAGAGAGGCAGAGTGTACAAGAGTGACAAGGTGTGAGACGGGCACCAGCTCAATGGGGAGGCGCATAACTCCATTACGCTGCAAACGAAGGCCTTGTAGGTTGTCAAAAAGCTTAGGTTGGCAAGGAGAAGGCCTTACACGATGGAGGATGTCCGTCTACGGCTGACTTTGGAGACCATTTGGGAAATATGATCTGCCCAGAAGATCATGGTGATGATGAGGCCCAAGGTTGAGTGCACATTTCAAGTGGTTTTGTTTAGGAAGTAGATGAAAGGTTTGCAAGACGTTCCTTTCCAGAGAGACAGGGTGAGTGTGTGGGATTGTCTGAGGTTGCAGACACATTCCAAAATGTTGGACCAGTTTTCCTGATTCTATCAAGTATGCAAAGAGGGAAAAGGCTGCTCTTCGTCTGAAGGATGAGAAGATGATATTGCAGAGGGTTGGAATCCATCAGCAAAGAGATAATGCAGGATTTTCCAGGAATCAGAAAGATACACTTAGCAAGATTAGAATAACACGGATCCCAAACACTGCCTGGACTTCAGCGATGACAAGCAGAGGAGATTAAAAGTTCCCCTAAGAGCCCACACTGACTCTTGGAATTGGGGCAAGTCAGTGAAACTATGAGAGGAGGTGCTGTGATGCTATAACAGAGAGTTTGGAGATGCAAGGTGGGGTGCCAGACTGTATCCAAATGCTCGGACATATGTCCAGAGAGACAGCCCTGATCTCATTCTGAGCATTGAGGCTTCCATCCGATGTGTGGGGAGAGTTGGAGCAGCATGCCCATGGTAAGAATGACCAGTCTGAAACAAATTGATGACTTGAGATCAGGCCATTGGAAAAGAAGAATTTATGTCAACAGAAATGATAGATTCTATGACCCTGTTATAATATTGGAAGCAAGCAAATAGCCATGCCAGTAAGAGGAATGTTTTTGCACCATGTTTGTGTATTGCCAGTGATGTTAGCTAACTTCGAAAGACGAAACTGACCCAGAGAGAATGACCGGATGAACAGTGTGAAGAGAATGAGAAATGAGCCGCAGAGCATGTTTTATAGGATCCATGGCACTGATGACGTTCTGGGGTCTGTCACAATTTTGCGTCGAGTTTGCCAAAAAAAATCTCCACATTCCCGACAGTTTTGAGAGACACACCTATCCAAAAGCATTGGAATGAGAAGGTTTAGGATGGTACTGAGAGTGAGGTGATTTGTACACAAGATTTGGAGTCAGCCTGTGTGGTTGCATTTGAAGTGAGGAAGGGATCGAGAGGGGCATTAGTCCGAACAGACTGACAAAGCAACACCACAATGTTGGAAGAAGACAGGTTGAGAGTTCAGCCTTGAAGTTGGCCAGACGTTGTTTTTCTGTCGTCTCCTTGAGAGTGACACACACTTGTCCGGGCTTCTATAGAATGGTCTGAGGTTTTGCCTTCCGGAAGAGAGGCAAGTTGTTTGAAGGCAACGCCTTGCCACAGGATTCTGTTTACCAGCGCGTGAGAAGATAGTATTATAGACAGAAAAAGGATTCACAGACAGTACCTAATATCAGGAGATGTGGAAATGAAGGACCAGGCTTGACATGAGAGGCAGGCAGCTTGCTCCTGCACTCAGCTTGGGTGAAACTGCCAGACTCTATGCAGTGTTTTCTCAACGGGGTTCCCGGAACCCTAGCGTTCCGCAAGAGGTCGCTCACTGGGGTTCCGCGAGAAACAGTAATAAAATAGCTAATGTATTTGTTGAGTAGTTTTTGTTTTGATTTTAATATTCGTAATTGTACTATACACGTACGCATATTGTGCGAAAACTCCTTGGTTATTATAATAGAGCTTCAACCTCTTATAATTATTTACAATTATAACAAACCATAGGAATGTATTTCAACGATGTCTATATGGCGCCTGTGAAACCGCCCTCATGGTTAGTGGATGTCTGTACGCGGCGGATTCGTGTATCATGTTGAGTGGACGACTCAAGTACGGACGCATGACGGTGTCCATCTATCTTCGCTGTAGCTTCCTAGCGCGAAGTGTCTCTCTCTCTCTCTCTCTCTCTCTCTCTCTCTCTCTCTCCTCTCTCTCTCTCTCTCTGCGTTATTCTTCTGTTTACCTTTATTGCTTCAGCTATTTGTTATCAGTAACATGAGGTGTGGTTTTTTTTGATTTAAAAAAGATTTTTTTTTGTGAATTACAAACCTCTGTGTGAGGTCTCATAAACGAGCAGATGTTTTTTTTTTTCATTGCACATAAATTTGACAAAAAGGGGGTCATTTTTCCTTAAACCAGGTATCGGAAAAAAAAAATTATATTTACCACGTGAACCACGATAAAAAATCATAAAAGAGCTAATATTAATAATGGTAATAAATTTTTATGCAGGGCTTTCCCTGAGACAGTGAAAAACTATTTCAAGGGTTCCACAAGGGTAAAAAGGTTGAGAAACGCTGCTCTATGGCAATGCAGCAGCTCTCTGACAATAGCCAAAAGAGATGTTGATATCTTCGTTTGTATGCAGCACATGGCTACAGGGTAGCATCATTGGCTGGCTGTGCGGCTGTGCACCTGATGCCCTCTGCTGCTTCGGGCAGGATTTGAGAGATTTGCCATGGTGCCGGCTGAGAGCGGGCAAAGGACACTGTGGCCGGTCTTTAACATCCAGCAAAACTAATGCAGCAGACAAGATGCCAGTTTGCATGCATCGAGGGACAGCAGACCCATTGATGAATCACCCTTCCTGTGTGAAACACCGGGAGACAGTTTATAAGCTGGATCCGGATTCAACCCAGCAGACAAGCCTTAGGCCCTCAGTCACATTGCTCATACGCGAGATAGGCGCGTACGCCCTCTGAATTGACAGAACTGCCGCCGCAAAAATGAGTGGCCTCAGGGGCCGCTGGCTCTACCCGTTGGCACATATTTAACAGTCCGTAGGTCGCCGGGAATGAAATGCGGCAGTTATAACTTTTTCATTTCTACCTCGCCTAGCAATTAGGGAACAAAGCCACAGGCCATTGACTGTATAGGAATTTCTTCCACTCACCGTACAGTATGAACGCCAGCTGCGGTGCTGCGTTTCCTCGGCTGCCAAGCTCTTCTCAATCGAAAAAGAATTATCCCAGACCCCAAAAGATTACGCGTGCTGCACTATTTACACTCCCTTACGCGTGTGGCCTGTCGATCTGTTGACTACCTGGTGGGGCAACGCAAGTCACGCACGCGCTCCCCTGACTCCCCCGCACCTACGTGCGCCTCCTGCATCTGGCAGTCTGACGGCTCCACCTGTCGCTACCGCTACAATCGGATATATGTTGTTGCCATACGATGGTCCAACCCGAATTAAGTCTTCATGGAGCTTCTCGGATTCAAAAAGTCGAGATCCAAAAAATATTTTCCCAATAATAAATAATGAGCTAAGTAATTAATCCTTCGGACCCAAAGAGAAAACCCACTTCGAATACACTTAAACTGAAAATTCCCCATGTTTAAGGTAAATAGGAGCAGCAATACCTCTTTCTGCTGTATTGGTATGTAAACTGCGTTACAATCGCCACATCCAAAGACCCACAACAGGCTCGAGACTCCGGGCCTGGGTTTCGAATCGCTCCGCACTCTGCGAGAGCGCTGCCCCCAGGCAGCTCATCAACATGATTGCCCCCAGAACCACAATCCACTTCATCAAACGCATCGGGCTGACGTTAATCATGGCATAGTAAAAATTACAACCGCGCTTTTTGCTGTGAAAGTCAATCCGTTGCCCGACAGTCCGTCACACCTACTGTGATCGATGCTTTTTTTTTAATCAATTAAAACACAAGATGATTAAAAAAAAAAAGAATGAGTGAAACACGAGTAAGCCTAAGTCTTAAGCCTCTCATACGAGCCGTCGACAA
>CM068960.1:126398634-126413374 GCA_035128595.1 Eptatretus atami | reverse complement strand
AACTGAAAGAAATCGGGCGCTACTTCTGACTCACTATATATATATATATATTCCCTTGTTGGACAGTTGCCATCATATCCGCATGTCCTTGCTCGTTGATGAGGTAACTTAGTGGATCTAGAGCAAGCAAAACAGGAGGGGGGAAAGGCTGTCTCATGGCCTTATTATTCTTATAATGGCCTTATTCAGTAGTAAGTGGTCTATCGTTATGTAGCATCCTCTCTTACATCCCTTATGTTCTGCATCTAGGCCTCCTTGCTGTGTTAGTTGGTGGTACGTTGTTTCTGTGATGATTCCTGTTACATTTGTACGTTGTTGGTAGACAGGTTATTGGTCGGTATTTGTGAGGTAGTTGGGATTCTTCAGATTTTTGTATGAGGAAGGTGTTACCTTCTGTGAGTCATTCATTCATTTCCAGATCCCCTTGGATCAGCTCATTGAATGCTCGAGCACCGTGAACGTGGAGAGCATCAAATTGTTTTAGACAGAAGTTTGGGATCCCATCTGGGCCAGAGCTTTTGAAGCTTGCCATCTTTGAAAGTTGTCTCATCTTTTCTGCATCAATTATTACTGGGGGTATTTCTTCGGGATGTTGCTTCTTCTCTTCTAGGTTTCGGATCCATTCCGCCTCCTTATTGTGTTCTTTTCAGTCTTCATAAATTACTTTTCAGAATTGTTCCAGTTCATCTTTTTCAGGAGGGGATGACACATTCTGCTTCCGTTTCCCTAGTTCACGGTAGAATATTTTGTGTGTGTGTGTGTGTGTGTGTGTGTGTGTGTGTGTGTGTGTGTGTTGGTGTGTGTGTGTGTGTGGGTGTATGCATGTGGACCATGGGGTGTAGATCAGTGGTGGCTGCCAAGGTGGTACACTAATTATCTGTTTCCAAACCCTTCCAAAACAAATGGATAGCAGAATAATGCGACTGTTGAGTGAAGTACGAGCATTTTGGACTCATGGTGGAATTATTTTGTTGTAAAAAAATTGTAGCCCAGTTGTAAATAAGGTGTCATCTTCAAGATAAAATCAACTTATAACAAAGCTTACATGATAACCTGCATACTGTTAATATCATAAGGTACCAGGAAGCAAGGTGAAGCATAACGCATCATTTGAATAATCGAGAGAAAGCAAAAGATAGATAGATAGATAGATAGAGAGAGGTAAACGTGGACAGTTGGTGGGGAAGAGGAAGGGGGAGAAGGAGAGACTAGAGAGTGACTAGAGAGATGAAGAGACCAGAGAGAGAGAGAGAGAGAGAGAGAAATGAAGAGATGGAGACAGAGACAGAGAGAGTCTTCAGAAAACCTTCGGCTTATGATACACACTCCGACAACACAAAACACACTGTTCTGTTCTGTTCTTGCATATGGCAGCTTTGGCTGCAAAGGAAGCTATCATTTCTTGGAGCACAGCTGTGCCGCTGATGCTGTGCCGTTTTACCAGTTTCCTGGTACTCATTTCACCGACCTTGGAAGGATGACAGGCTGAGTCGACCCCACCTGGTGTTAATTCAGCAGTGAACAGGGCTCAAACTCAGGACCCTTGGATCCCAAGCCACCACCCTAACCACAAAGCCAACACCAATCTTATAAAACACACTGAGTGTGACTGAGTTTTATCCTCAGCAGAGGTAGATTCAACCATCCATATCTCATGTCATCCAACATCCTTACCCACAATCCTTTCTACAGCCATTAATACTAAACTAGCCGAATCCCGTCACAGACGGATTCCGTTCCATGAGCCCAATATAACAACCAGTGGTGGCTCTTGTAAGAGCCGGATCCCAGTCGATGTACTCCATGACCTTACCTAATGAGGCCTACAAAACGTCCTTGTACACGACATTTTTCGTGTACACTACTCCTTGTGAAGAAGTCCCCTGATTTGTGCACGTGTCTACTTTGACGTACACCGTGTCAAAACTTCTCAGGTCACAGTACCGAGAAAAACGTGACGTGACCGCTAGGAGGAGCACAAAATTGGTCCTTCAGTATTAATATATAGATGCTTCAGAGTTGAAGGTTGACTATTGCCACTATGTGCGATGCACTCTTACAGGTACGAAGTTTCTTTCAGTCCAGGTCACAGTACCGAGAAAAACGTGACGCGACTGCTAGGAGGAGCACAAAATTGGTCCTTCAGTATTAATATATAGATAACTGAACCCTCTTGCTGGCAAGTTACTGTGTTTCTTCCCCTTATAGCCCTCCTCTGTTGTTAGTTCATCCTGTTTGTTTTGTCTGTTGCCCCACAACTCCACTGTCCATTTGTCGCCTTGTTACGCTCCATCACCTCGCTCTTTCATGAGCCTCAATTTTGTCGACAAAATGGTAAAAGCAGCATTCTGAGGCATTAACCCGGGACAGATTGTCGAGCCCATACTTTCAAGGGTGTCACAAGCTGATTTTCCATCTGCCACCATGTGGGTGTAACATAACAAAATTTTCATGGTTTGTTTTGCAAGAGAACACTTTTGGTGAAATAAATAAATAAATAAAAATCTCCCCGACAAAGACAAATTAAATCAGATGGATGTGGCATTGCTTGGATTGAATCAAACTGCCTTTTGATGTCCTTGTACAAGGATATAAAAGGAATTAATTTTGAACAAGGGAGACTTTCAACAACATGTTAATTCAATGCATCAGTTTATCTACTTCATTTCGAGAGGGGTGGAGGGGCAAGAACATTGGGGTGGGGGGGGCAGGTACAAAGACGTCACCGGGGTGATATTATATGTACACATGGAAAGAAAGTGAAGCACGGATTGGGATTTCCTGGTTAATGCCATAACTGAGAAAATTATTCAGAAACCGTAAACTGTGTATCAAAGGTTAACCATATCGTCATTGTCAAGTCCGCATGTCCGATAAATCACTTGAGACAAATTCACAGGTTTTGTTGATTTTTTTTTTTTTTTAATCACAAAATGAACATGTCTGTAATGGCAGTCTTTCACCAACAAACCTGATGAAACGGGGTTGCTGACAACACATTCTGTGGTGTAGGGCTCAAGACCAGTCAATATTGACATTCAACGATGTCACAATGGAATGAATGTCTCAAAAGGTCAATAATGTGCGTGCGCACTGTTAGAACGAATGGCTGTTGCAACCCTCCTTCTCGTCCCCTGAATAAGCCACCAGAGATAATACAAAGGGAGTTGTTGCCATTCTTGGTGTAAAGCAGCCTGCAACTGTGTCAAGTCTGCACAGGAGGGTCTCCATTATCTTCAACAAGAGCGAGAATTGCTTTGCAATACATGTCCCCTACCGATGTGATATTTCAAATAACCCTATGTGCATAAATGAAGTAAAAACATGCGTGAGATCCGGGGTGACAGTTCATAGCTGGATCGGGATTCGAACTCCGGCTAGACAGAGAGGTGAGTGTGCATCACTGTAGGCCATCCACTGACATCCTTTAATTATGCTATTCACACAAAAGTGAAATAAAGTAGTGCGTGCCCGTACGTGCGTGCCTGTACATGCAAAAAAAAAAAAAAAAATCTTTCAAACCGCGTGCCAGAAACAACAACCACACAGGCCGTTCCTTCACTCTCGCGTGCCCGTACGTGCGTGGCCGTACGTGCGTGCCCGTACGTGCAAAAAAAATAAAAGAAAAAAAGAAGAAGAATTGTGACGTCAATTGTGATGTCATAGCACCGTGTCCTGTCATTGGTTTGGTAAATAAATGGCCATAACTTGGGAGCCACTTGTCCGATTAATATCAAACCTTGAAAAGGCACATCCACAGGGTCCCAGCAATATACCTGACAAGTTTCAATTAGATCGGACCAGTGGTTGTCGAGAAACAGCGGTCGCAGACAGACACACACACACACACACACAGATTGCTGGAATTATAGATAGATGAAGGTTTTTGTGCGTAATTTTGGTTTTTGCTAGACTTTTAACACCAGTAAACACATCCCTTTACTTGGGTGGTGTATAATGGCACGTTCGGCGCTGAAAATAATAAAAATAACCCCATGTACATACATGAAGCAAAAACATGTGTACGGCTTTTGTGCATATAAAATACATTGTGGTTATATACCTGGGATCATTCCAATTGCCCTGGGCTATGGACTAACCCTCAGGCCTGAGGCCTGCCGATCTGTGCCGTTTTGTGGAATGGCAGTGCAAGATTTTATTGGGGTGAAGTCAGGCCAGCTGTCCAGCCAATGAGTGTAAATAAGTGAGGTGGAGTCAGAGCAGCTGAACACTGACCCATGTATAATATGTGGTATTTTCCAAGTCTAAAAATGGCATAACTGAAAAATTGACAAAACGATCTGAAACTCGAACTTGCTCTGTAACTTATCATAATAAATCTGTGTTCCAAGTTTCAGTTGAATATGTTAAAGGGCATGGAAAAAATGTCTGAAAAACCACAGGTGGGACGGATGGAGGGACAGACGGACAGACGGAGAGCAAACCTATAGTCCCCTCCGGTGAAACTGGAAGGGGACTAATCATGGAGGGAAAGTATGTTGTAGGTATATATGTATATATGTTGTATGTTTCATATCAGCCTGGTGTTGGCGTAGTGGTTAGGGTAGCGGCTTGGGATCCAAAAGGTCCTGAGTTCAAGCCCCGTTGGCTGCTTGAATTGATACACACCAGGAGGTTGACTCAGCCTGTCATCCTTCCGAGGTCGGCGAAGTGAGTACCAGTGTACTGGGCCCGGTGTATGCCCCGGTTAGAATAGGTGTACCATATCCCTGTGTCGTAAGGGTCGACCAAGGTTGCGTCAGGAAGGGCATTCGGCGTAACACCTGTGCCAAATCATTATGCGGATCATAACGGATGATACGCTGTGGCGACCCCTAACGGGAGCAGCCGAAAGAAGAAGAAGAAGAAGATGTTGTATGTTTCATCTACTCCAACAGGATTTGACCGAGGAAGCTGAACCTTTCAGGGATTCATGAGGGAACGCTAACATTGTGCCTGTGCAAGTTGTGAGATTCCATCAAGATTTGAAAAATAAAATAAAACCATAATGTATTATGTATGCATAAAATGCAGTACGCATGGTTTTGTTTCATATACGTACCCAGTTAATTTTTATTTTCTGGAGCCATCGAAGCAGTGGTCTGTTGCCTATACACTGCCCAAATAAAGGGATATGTCAAAAGAACAAGTTGCACGCTTAGAACAAGATGGGGTGGGTGCTCTGCTTGCCATTTTAAATCTACACCTAAGAATGATTGGATTTCAATTGGATTGGATTTTAATCAGGGTGCCTTGCTGGCTTGGGCAATGTTGTGATGGCAGGGTTTCACAAGAAGTGGGTAACTGTACGACCACGGTCGGGTCTGGTTTGGTCATCCACGAATACAGGTCTTGTGAGAAGTGGGTGGTTATGAAAATGTGGAACAACAAGATCCAAAATGTCTTTAAGGTATTTTTAGCCTGTCAGGTACCCTGTGCAGTGACAAGGTCAAGCTTACAATCATTAAAGGCAGCCATATCATTACATCCACCAACAAACAGGATCGACTGTACAATATTTTGGGGGTGTATAGGTTGTGTTGGGTTGACACGACACAGGAGTTTGACCATCAGTCACATGTAGGAGAAATTGTCTCTCATCAAACCAATGGATCTTCCTCCAGTATGTGATTATTCCAATGGTGACGTGCCTGAAACCATGCCAAGTAGGCTGCTTTGTGCTCTGTGATGAGAAAGGGGCATTTTATTGATCACCTGGCTTCATAACCAGCAGCAAGAAACCTGCAGTTCCAAACAGTTCTCATGGATAATCTCTGAGGGAGATTCCAACAATGCCGCAACACTGTGCTTGTGGCAAAAGGAATATGTCTGAGAAGCCTGATCAGAGATGCATCTAATCTGTTAAAGGTCACCCTGGGTCATCCAGATTGAGACAGGTCTTCAACTTTAACATTGGTTTGTTGATGTTTGCAGACCAATCTGCTGATAACAGTCTGATGGAAGCCATATTGACATCCAATTTCACTGCAAGATCCCAGCATTGTTCATCCCAATAATTTGCCATCTTTGGGTTTGACTAAGTCTTATATGGCCCATAGTAACATCGTCTTCCATTGGATGTATGCAACGATATTGTAACCTTCTCCAAAACTTGACAAGGTGAAAGTGTCTTCCAGATTGATACCCCTCCGTGCAGTGCAAGCTGGATGTGCAAAATTTCCTTGGCCTTGTGATGAATGGAAAATACAGCCTCTCTATCCTCCTCTCAATAATTTCCCTCCCTATCCTTCTCACTACTCTTCCTCTCTCTATCCTTCATGCTTTGGGGTGCAGAGCACATCCTTTCAGCACTTGCACTGGCATTGTCACTATACCTCCTGCTTTCTCAAGCCTCCAGAACTGGCTTGAATTGGTTTAGGTTGCCATTTTCGAAACAGTGTATCTTCCCAGAACCCTGTCAAAACTGGATTAAACCCATTCAGAAGCGACCGAGCCGCGGTGGGATGAAGCCGGATAGAAAGCAGCACACCCCGTCACGGCAGGACACCCTGTCGCAGCAGGATCAATCTGTAGGGAGGTCGGCCTAAGCCGACACGCAGGATGAATCATTGTAGATAGGCAAAGTAGGGGACCCGAAGGTGCTAGCCAATGGAGACAGAGCCTGTGCTTCTGGGTGACAATAGAAGCGCGGGTTATACGAACATTCGTAAAATGGCTTCGCTTGCTCTCCAGTTTCCGGTCTTCGGCTTAGCTTGGGCATCTTGGTCTTCTGGCGTCTCGTCCAAGTTATTGGGTCTCGAGCTTCGTAGTCTCGTCTTTTGCTCTGTTGACTTTTCAATGGAACCTGCAGTGCCTCGCCTGATGCACTGCATTTGGAGCGGAAGAGCAAGCTTGCTGTGCCTCGCCTGAAGTGCAGCCCTTGGAGCGGACGTGTGGACTTGCTGTGTTGCGCTTGGAGCAGACTAGAATGTAAGACCAGTCACTTCCAGAGAAAATAAATAAAAATTGACTTTCACCCTTTAAAAATTGTGCGAATAAATTATTGAATATCAACTGCTTTTTTGTTGGTATCCTTTTCTCACCTGTGTTGCTAGGAGAGCGACTGGATTTGTGATGCTTCAAAAGGCGGTATATCATCGGAAATGCTGTTTGGTAAGGCGATATGACAAAAATGGAAATGTTGAAAAAAAAAAGTGCTGAATATCGTGAGAATTTAATCAATATTAGAAACGGAATTGAATGAGACTCAGCATTATAATAAGTGTGGAAGAAGATGGAAGAGGAAGAGTTTTTGTTTTAACGTAATTTGAAACCGGCTCATCTATCCTCACCTCACTCAACGATACCATACTGTTGGCAGATCGGGCTTGATGAGTGTATCCCCAATTGGACGATTGCTGACGGCTGGACGGAAGCACGCAGGGACAGATGGAGGCAGGCATGGACGGATGCAGGCACACCGAGGCTGAGCTCCTTTTATATTAGAGATGAGAAAAAGGATTGAATGAGACTCACCATTATTTAAAGTGAAGAAGAAGATGAAGGCGGAAGAGTTTTTGTTTTAATGTAAATCGAAACCGGCTCATCTATCCTCACCTCACTCAACTATATCATGCTGTTTGCAGATTGGGCTTGATTTGTGGCATCTCCTATAGGACATTTCTTTCCTGGGAAAGCCACATTTCAAACCTCGCCTCCAAAGCCGGTCACCGACTGGGAATCCTCCGGTCATTTGCAGTCCTTCCTCGGCCCACCTGAGCTCCTGACCACTGGGTTCTGGGCCCTGTTCTTTTTCTGGCTTTCATCAATGATCTCTCCGACTCTCTGGAAAATCCTCTATATCTCTTGCTGATGACTCACCCTCTGCCGTACCATCTGTCATCCCTCAGACCAGCAAGCAGCAGCTTCTTCGCTCACTGCAGATCTGGGTAAAATCACAAGCTGGTCCAACACGTGGAACATGTCTTTCAACCTGACAATCTCACGCTCTCACGATGTCTCTCCGAAAGGACAGTCTGGAACCTCCCCCCATCTACTTTCTCAACAATCCTCTTGATGAAGTCCTTTCATTCAAGCTTCTGGGTCTCACTACCTGCCATGATCTTTCCTGGGAAAGCAACATTTCCAAGCTGGCCTCCAAGCCAGTCCATCGTGCAAAGTCCTTCCTTGGCACACCTGAGCTCCTGACCACTTACAAAGCTTTCGTCCACAGCCTCATGGAGTACTGCTCTCCCCTCTGGGCTGGTGCTCCTGCCTCCCACCTTTCTCTGCTTCACGCTGTGGAAACCAAGGCATTTCAGATCATTGGCATCTCCCGCAATGAGGCTGAGTCTTTGGCCTCTCACTCTCTCACCCAGGCTGGTCGGTGGTCTTTCTGTCTTCTACCGTCTCCTCTCCAGCCTCGCCCCTGCTCTCTCTGCGATTTGTCCCCACCACATTTCCGCAGGGCGCTCAAGGTCCACCAACAACCCCCTTCTGGTAAACTACCAAAATCACGAATCACTGCTCACCTTCATTCTTTCATTCCTCTTTTTTCCCGCCTTTGGAATAAACTCTCTCACTCTATTCAATCCCATTCTTCCCTCCAGGCCTTCAAAACAGCTGTTCACCACCACCTCTTATCATCCCCCCATCCAAATCCTCAATCTTTTCTACCCCGATAATCCACCCAAGCCCACCTCCTTCAAATTCCCTGCTTTCCTTCCTGAAAGTCCCTGTAATGTCCATCTTGTATTCCCCATGTTCCCGCAGCATCCCTCTCCCTTCCACAGATCTCCTAATGTCTCTGTTCCCCACTGTTTTGTCCTTTCCACTCCCGCCCCTCTTGTCTCATGCCCCCTTGCTGTGTGTTGTGTTAGCTCTCACACGAGCCTCGACAAGGTATACAAAAAAAAAAAGGACAATTGTCATGGTCTGTAAAGACTCGTCATGCCACCTGTAGTTATCCATGGGCGTCAACCATCTCAATATCCAGGTAGTGAACAAAAAAATGGAAACAAAAACGTAGTCACTTAATAGGATGTGGCCACGACGTGCGACCAATATGGCCTGTAAATGCCGTGTCAAATAGTCCATCAGTGACTGTAATTCTGCAGGAGGGATGCGGCACCATTCTTCCCCAAGAAAGTCAATCAACTCACACCTGTTTGAAGGAGGTGGAAAATGTTGCCTCAGGCGACATTCCAGAATATCCCATGAATACTCGATTGTGTTTACATCTGGTGGCTGAGAAGGCCATGGCGTATGGATAACATCAGTGTCGTGCTCATCAAACCATTGGGCGACCACACGTGCTCTGTGGATGGGGGCATTGGGGGTCTCGTCTTGCAGCTATGCTAGCCATAATTATAGGCAACCAGGCCTGTGTAGCATTTTTATACATAACCCTAAGCATGCTGGGATGTTATTTGCTTAATTAACACATGGGCCAAACCTGCGTGGAAGCCATTGCTTGGTGTCCCTCATTTACCCCGGTGTTTCCATTTTTTTGTCCACTACCTGTACGTGTTAAACCTCCCAACTTGATAGATCGGTAAGGCACAGTTCGTGTCCCATAACAGCTAGAGCTGCGCAATCTGTGAGCAGTAATATCTGTCTGCCGCAGGAGTACATTACCTCTGCCTTACTGCCTAAACCAACCAGGAGGTGGGGTTGCGGTTGGGCGTAACAATAATCCGAACAAAGCCCTTCCGACCTGATAGTTGCATCGTGGCATTAAAAGCCACCAGCGCATGCGTACCGCTTTGCTTCCTGCCCGGATAGCTTCAGCAGCACACACTTGAGTCCATTTTAAATACCGGATTTATCTTCCCACTCCCACACAATCTCCAAATATCAACACTTCCACCAAAATCTGTTATTCTCTCTAAATCTTGAAGTGTCATCAATACTCCATCGATGTGTCATTTTTCTTCAACATTAAATAGTCTCTGGTCTGTCTTGGGCCCATGTAGCCTCATTGTAGAAGCAGAATCAAAATGGTTCATAAAGTGCATCAATGCTCCTTCTTCTTATTCTTCTTCTTCTGATGTACCATACTCTTCACAGAGTGTTGGTGCCACCGAAGCAGCTTCCTGAGCAAGGGTTACACTGGGAGGTTTGCCCTTACCTTCCCAGCAGTAGTTATGATGGGAATGTGGAATTTGTTTCGGGTGCTGGCGATGGCTCACCTACTCTTTGCGAAGAACACCTAGGGGTCTTTAACGTCTACCAGCTAATGCTGGCAGACGAGGTGCCCAGTTTAACGTCCACCCGAGGGACGGCACGCGCATTGATGAATCACCCTGCCTGTGAAACACTAGGATGTCAGTTATAGCTGGGTCGGAATTCAAACCCAGGATAGATGCCTTCGAGGCGAGTACATGTATCTCCAGGTCTACACCATCCTATTACACCTCATGAATGCTTACCAGATGATAATGAATTCTAGTCTCTTGTTGTCTGACAATCAGTGTGCTAACTGCAGGTGTGTTTGCATTCGGACTTCCCAGAGTACTGTGGGATACACTATCTGCTGACCCAAGCTCAAGGAATGATGATAGAAAGTCATTCATGAGATAATTAACTCTGTTTTGGGAGTGATATCTACTTAGGAGTGTGCTGTGCAAGAAAATCATTCGGTGAAATATGACCACCTTTGAATCACACCACACAGGTGTGCCTCGCTTATGGAGGGGTTGTACATAGCATACAAGGCCAAGGACGTTGAGATTGTACGTTCAGGTAAATTACAAGGACATTAGTAGACAATGGGCAAATCAACACAGTCGACCCAAATTGAACCTGGAATCCCAGCATCATGAGTTGAATGCACAGATGGGAACATCAAACAGGAAGACCATACTTTCTACGAGTAGTTTCCTCACAAATACTCCAGAGATGGCTAACAATGGTGCAAGTCTCTTACACAGTAACCAAATCATCCAACATTATTTTACCGTCACTCTCCATGTTGAAATAAGCACCTGCTCACACAATTTGGCTCAAAGTATAAAACCCCAGTATAAAACTAGAACGGCACTCGTAGAGTGCATAGTCTCACCTTGCGCGTTCATTCTGGACAAAAACACCATCGTTAACTGAACACAGTACACTAGTATGGCCTAGAGACACATATCATCCAGGCACCCTATTATGTCACATCGTTTCTTGACATGGGTTATGAATGTCACAAGTTTAATTATTCACTCACATAGTGTCATCGATCAGATATATGAAGTGTCAGATTTTTCGGATAAAGATTTCAATTCAACCAATTATGGCTGGAATACCACTTCTCCGATGATGTCATCGCGATCACCCGATATATCCTATGGGGAGTTTATGACAGTTGCCAAGTTTCAATTTTTTTCGTTGAGCGGTTTCGGAGGAAATGACAACGAATTGTTTTTCTTTATTCCGATATGGCTACCATAACATGTGACCTATGACGTCAGAGTTAGAAATAAAATCTTCTTCATGGGGAGTCCCTCCTATGTTTAAAGTTTCGCATCGATCGGATAAGTAGTTGCAGAGAAAATATTTTTAAAGTTAAAATATATCGACGTGGACACACACACACACACACACACACACACACACACACACACACACACACCACACCACACCACACACACACACACACAACCTTGCATCCCTTTTGGGGCAACACTAATGAAGGTACACAAACAGGATGTTTAACTCGTACATAAAGGGATCTCAAAGAAACACCTGAACAGAAAATCTGGGACGAAATGGGAATGTCAACTCCCTCCTCCCCTCCCCACCTCCCCCCCCCACCAGCACCCTCTCCGCCTTGTTAACTGTGGAGCTGGCAGGATAGCCGAGAGGTACGCACACTCGCCCGAGTAGTTGTCTCCTGCGTTTGAATCCTGACAGGTTATAAACACTCATCCTGATGTTCTGCAGGCAGGGCTAAGTATCAATGTGTGTGCCGTCCGTGGGGTGGACGTTAAACCAGATGACCTGTCTGCGGTTAGCGGACATTAAAGATCCCATGGTGTTCGCCCCAAACAGTAAGCGAGTTGTTGCTGGCATCCTAAACAAATTACAAATGCCTGCCAAACTCTCAGCAACACACATACGACAAGTATGATGACGGCAACACACTACCACCCCCAACGCGACTTGAGGAAAGCCTTCATTCGCAGTGGACTGAATATAGGCTAGTGTGTATGTTCATGAGTGTTTCTGAAGTGAGGGATGACCTTTCGATGACCCACATTCAGAAATTAAATATAAATAAACATTCCTTACCAGGATGCGTGGTTCAAACTTGTCTGCCCGAAGTTCCAATTTGACATGTTTCTTCAAACCGATTCGCACCTTTCCGAGCACGTCCCTCACACTCTCTGCGAAGTTAAGAAAACGGATAAATGTGTAGAGATAACAATTAGACATGCACCATGCAGGAAAAGTTAACACGTAGATGACTCAGATAATGGTCGATTTTGCATAAACTTATTGGATAAATGATGGAGAGAGGGAGAGAGGGAGAGGGAGAGGGAGAGGGAGAGGGAGAGGGAGAGAAGGAAAAGCAACAATGACTGGAGTGCTTGGAGTGACTCATGCTATGGATGAATGGGTTGGTATCAATACATGAACTAAAACTGCTTTCTTTTCACTCCATTTCATCCACAAATAATAACTGCATTAACATACCAAACATGACAATACGTGACAGTGGGCTGGTAGGATGGCACTCTTCGATTCATGTAACATTGGTGGATGAAATGCTTGCAAAATAAGGTCGTAGAACACATTTAAGCACCATACCCAAGGTGCTCCCAGGATTTTGAAATGGATGGAGAGAGAAGGACATACATCCTAAGAGCTGGACAGGAACATTGCATGGTCAAGTCAGGTCAGATATGGGAGCATGCGCTGGCACGAGTCGCAGCGTCCAATTTATGCCGGAACTCCAGAGGCCTTCGTCTGGCTATCCCCCAGGCAGATGCCTGGCCCATCCCCATCTCCTTGAGATGCTGATCAACCTGCTTCAACCATGAGGCACGTGGTCGACCCATTGGACTCCTCCACTCATGAGGCTCCCTTGCTGAGAGAATCTGGTGAGCAGGATCAGCGTGAGGAAAACAAAACAAGCCACATGTCCATACAACTGCATATGACGCTCACGGACGATGCAGGCAAGACATCTCATTTGAGTCTCTCTCAACAACCGCTCCTTGGACACAAAGTCCGACCAGCGAGAGCCAAGGATTCTCCGAAGAGACCTGGTACCAAGGGAATTAAGTCGCCGTCTCAGATCCCTGGTCAGAGTCCAAGTCTCACATCTGTAGAGCAAGACTGGAAGCACCAAGGGCTTGAAGACTTGGACCTTCGTCCTCCTGCACAGGTACCGACAGCGCCACACCCCATGATCCAGTGAATCCATGACCCCCCAGGCCTGACCCAAATGTCTATTGACCTCTGACTCACAGCGAGCAGAGACATGAATATCACTGCCAAGGTAAGTTAACATCTCCGTGACCTCAACGTCTTCACCACAAACAGGTACAGACAGAAATACAGCATCCAAGATGTTATTGAAAGCCTGGATCTTAGTTTTGACCCAGAAAACCCGTAATCCCAATGGCTCAGACTCCTCAATCAGCACCTCAAGGGCCCCCAAAAAGATATCTAGAGTCTCCGCAAAGATGACTGCATCATGTGTGAAATCAAAGTCAGAGATCTTGACATTCCAAAAACAATGCACCGCAGCTTTATCTCTCCGAAATCCTCCCCAAAATTCAGTCTATACAAGTGCTGAAAAGTGTGGAGGCCAGTACACACCCCTGATGACTGCAATAACAACTGGAAATAAGTCAGAGATGGTATCACCACATCTCACAGCACTCTCAGTACCAGAGTATAGTTCAGACATCAGATTGATCAGTTTTGGTGGCACCCCACGAAGTCCGAGAACCCTCCAGAGGGGCATCCCAATTTACTGAGTCAAATGCTTTACAGAGATCAACTAAGGCCTGCAAGCTCGTCTGCATTCGGTGAGGACCCGAAGAGCCAGGATACGGTCAATCGTTGACCTCTTTGGTGTAAAGCTTGACTGCTCTAGGCACTGGTTCTGAAACAGATGGTGGCGATCCCAATCAAGAATTATCCGAGCAAAGACCTTGCCCTGCACTGAGAGCAGCGTCACCCCTCGGTAGTTGTTGCAGTCCTGGCGATCACCTTTCCCTTTCCAAAGAGGGACAACAAGGCCCCTCTTCCAGTCAGTTGAGATGATGCCTGTGTTCCAAGCAGAGCACAGAGCTGCAGGCAACGACATGAGTACAGCATTTCCACCAGCCTTGAGAAGTTCAGCATGGATGCCACCGATCCCAGGAACTTTACCCCATTTCAACCAGTTCACGAAAGCCTGTGTTTCTACAAACAAAGGTGGACCACAGTTGATTGGAGGTTCAGCAATAGGGATATAGTAACACCCCTGACATCCAACTCAACAGCTGGTGGGTCAGCCTGGTACAGCTGCTCAAAGTAACCGGCCCAGCCGGCCTTCACTTTGGACTCCTCTGTCAAGAGCCCATCATCCTGCGCTCTAACTGCAGTACACCGAGGGATGGACTTGGAGGAATGCAATGCACGAATTTCCCTGTGAACAGGACGAGAATCACTTGACCACAGGTGATGCTCTACCCCATCACAGATTCCTCGCACCTAACCCTTCTTGTCCTCCCTCAGCGCACGGACAGTTTTATGCATCAACTCCCTGAACAGCTCAGCTCTGCCATTAAGCATGGCCCTGCGACTCTGGTCAATGGTA
>CM068960.1:126375242-126389849 GCA_035128595.1 Eptatretus atami | reverse complement strand
GTGGTCACTGCTGGCGCCCACGAACCAACTGCTGGCGCCCGCGAATCAATAGCATGATATTGGTTCGCGGGCACCAGCAGTGACCACTATTTTCGTTGTGTCTGTGTGTGACTCTCTCCAGAGCATAGCTCCGTGACGTTTGATGCGATCTTGATGAAACTTGGACACAAATTAGATATCATGGTCTAGTTGTGTCTTTTTGTATGAGGGGCATCCCACGCCCCTTATGGGTGGAGCCACACCCACTTGAACTTTTTATTTATTTTTATTTTTTTCTTGCAATTTAATTTCCTAGAAGCTGTGCGTAATGTCCATAAGTACAACATATAAAAAAATCCGATTTAATTTGGTCAATTTTGACGGAAGAGATAGGTTTTTACGGTAGGGCTTCCTCAATAATGCCCGCGAACCATCGTCGCCTCCCGGGTTGTTTCAAATATATAATGGGCCCGATATGTTGTTGTGGATCAGACATTACGTGGCAGAGGTATGCGCATGACGTCATCGCCAGGCTCCAAAGGAAGGGAGAACTCGGTTTTTACTCCGTTGGTAACCTGGTGTTGGCTGGGTGGTTAGGGTAGCTGGCATAACTGAGGATCTAAAGGTCCTGAGTTCAAGTCCCGTTAGCTGCTGAATGAACACCAGGTTCTGAGGTTGGCAAAATGAGTACCAGTGTACTAGTAAAGGGGCACAGCATCAGCGGCCCAGCTGTGCTTCCAAGAAATGATAGCGACCTGGCAGCCGAGCTGCCATATGTAAAAACAGGTCTCCGTTTGTTTGTTACTTGCAAAAAATCGAAGATTTTTCAGGTATATTGGTTGCGTGTGTTTTTCAGTTTGTCTGTCGCCTACAGGTCACAATTTTAGACCAATCATCATGAAGCTTCACCACATGGGAGAGTTCATCATAAGCAAGAAGCCTATTGTTTTTGAGGTCAAAAGGTCAACGAATTTGTCAAATTTCTAAAATCCTCAATTTGACAAGAAATTTGAACAGGATTTGCATATCAGGTCATGGAATTCAACCAATTATTTTGAGGTCAACATAGGCCATGTTTCTAAAATCGTCAATTTTCATCCAATTGACTTAAAATTTCAAAAGGAGTTGCATATTTGGTCATTGAATTCAACATCATTCCAAAACAGGAAACTTACTGTTTTTACCGACGTCACAAAGGACACAAACAACAGGCACAAAGAACGAATGTAACGTGTTAAATAAGGTGGTGTAAAAGACGGTGGATCAACGGCGGTAAACTTCCGAAAAAGTTTTTTTTTTCTTTTCTACAGCCTTCAAAACTTTTATTTTATTTCAATTGGATTAGATAATTGAACACTGGAACACAAATTGTCTTGACACTACTGAAAACCTCGGGTTGAGTAGTACTTGGATAAAACATTACACCATTTTACCCCATCTCGACCAATCCAATTTGCCGCTCATGCTCTCATCACTGGGGAATATCAAGATTCAGACAAAATCACGGCTCGTAGGAAAGATAGATTGTGGTCGGAAACACAAAGCTAGAATTGAAAAGATCCTTACCGTGTCCTTTTTCTGAAAGCACCGTGGGGTAAGGTGTTCTGTGAACTCTCGTTCATTTATGGTTTACCTCATATTGTGATGTACCTGTACTGTATGCAGGAATGCAAGACCTAAAGTCGACAATAATCATCATGAGCATGATACTCAGGTCCACCTTCAGCAGGGAGAGAGTGCAGTTCAGATCCCAGCACAACCTTGGCAAAGTTAGCACCGGAGTAAAGACCGACTGGTAAATGGAATTAGAGAACAAATCAGGTAATGATGCAGATGCAGGTTCAGGTGATGAAATGGAGTCACTCACTATGTTGAGTATCATAACCCTTTGCTTTTCACGCTGACACTAACACAACATCAACTTTCACGCCTCAATTGTGGACAACACCCACAGCTTTTACAGGACAAACAGACTCAAGGGACACCACTGAAGACACCTGCAACTTCTGCCAGGCTGCCACACACATAATGAAACACATTATGGAAGACCGCGTGATCGTGGCTCCACAAAGAGAAGAGCAAAACATTTTAGATGTGACGTGAGGGATCTCTGGGTCACTCCAGGGAGATTAATCGGCTATCTCCATACCATGGGTCTGTCTGAGCAGAACGCGCTGTTCTTTTTTCATAAAATTATTCCTCACAATTATGTTGAACAGTAACGGCTATTCCTAATGTATATCAGGGTGGTCCTTCGTTAGGGGGTAAATTTTCGAATTCATTTATTTTAAGCTCCAACCCACCGGAATTTCGTTGGAATAGTCGAGAAAACTTTCTGGTGTTTTTATTTCAAATTCCAACAACATTTACCTCTCCTATCGACCTTGAAGTTTAGCCTCAGTTTCTCGGGGCGGCTGACATTAGAACGACGACGTATCGACCTGTGCTGAACTTTAAAACGCTCCTTATGTCCAATCGTCTCTTTTGATGATACGTCGCTCTGGTGTTTGTGTAATGTGTAATGTGTATACTCGTATCTTCTCACGCCCCCTAACAAAATTTTTTTTTCAGGTTGAGTCATCAATCTATCAAGCATGGCAGCAGCGAACCGTTGCTATTTGATTGCTCCGTTGGAATCATGCTGGGTCTCAACTTCCCTCGGAAGAAGAAGTGCTGGACTGTTGATATACCGAATCGAGGTCGACAGGAAGTCTGTCGGGAGGCGGCCAACGATGTCATGAAATATGTCATTGAGCTCTGAGTTGAAATGCCAGGATCACACTACAGCGACAGACACCATCCTGGCAAAGATTGAAAAACTCCATAAGGAGTTTGGAAACGTCAAGCGGAACCAAGGGGCGAGCTGGCTCTCAAGCGGTGCGTGGAGAGCTTTCAAGAAGCGGACAAAGAATCTCTTCGATTCGCCGCCGCCAATGCCCCTGGACGTCCTCACGAATGAGGAGGATAAGGCATTTCTGCTAGCTCAGCGCGAACAGGTCGCCATGGAAAGCTGGGATCTGTCGACACACGGTTGCTGCCGTGGAGGCCCGCGCGCTCAACGCCGTGAGGGCAGGAGCGACAGAGGCAGCGCGCGGAGGATGAAGCCAGCACGTCCATGATCCAAGTGGAATTGGAATCGTCGTCCACCTCTGCAGATTGAGACCAGTCAGGAGGGCGAGCGGAGACGGAGAAGCGAGACCTCCAAAGCGCCCAGAGGGTGCTATGACAAACGTGATCACGCCAAGTGTGGCAGCGGCTCTGGACAGGACCAAGATTACCGAATGCTAAACTCAGGGTGATGAGCAACTGCAATTTTCCTCCAAGTTGTCTCTCGTCATCGCGCGGAGTTCCCGGACTCCAGAAAGAAGACCGTGGCTGCTGGTGTGGCGGCCCAGCAGGAGCAGGAGCACTAAGAACTCGGATGGGCCTAGGAGCCTTGTGGGCATTTTGCTTAAGATTTTTGTTATAGTTTAATACATTTAACTGTGTAATGAGGTAACCATTTATAAAATACTGTATGTTGTGTGTTATAAGCTAACATTTTGGAATAAATGGCACAAAATTTTTTTCCAAGTATTGTTGTTTATTTTCTCAGGGTGGAACTTCAAGGTCGATGAGGGAGGGGTAAATGTTGTCCGATTGGAAAAAAAAAGTTCACAGGAGAGTTTTTCTCGACTATTCCAATGAATTCCGGTTGTTGGAGCTTAGAAAATCCGAGGTTGAGGAATAAGGACCACCCTAATGTATATAAGTAATAAAAACATTAAAACAAGAAAAAGAGCAATCAGAGATTGCAGACCCTCACCAAGACTTGTTTTGTGTGGTGTTTGTGTCATTTTGTGTGGCGTTTGTGGACTGGTGTGTTCCATAATTAATAATAGACATAACTAGAACTGCCACTTTATAACTGTTGGCAATGATGACCGGGTGCCAAGACGTCACGCTTTGATCAGACACCTGACCCTGATCCATGACGTTTATTATTATTCAATTAAATTCATAATGGGATTGAAATTAATTTAATTCAAATCAAATGGAAGACCAAATACTGCGGGTACAGTACTGCATTGGAGCACAGAAGGAACCCACACAAGCAAAAAGCAAAGACAAGTAGAAGACGTCGTGTACAGCACGACACTTGCAAAATCCATAAAACAAATTTGACCTCAAAAATAATTGCTGGTTGAATTCAATGACCAAATATGCAAATCCTCTTCAAATTTCAAGTCAATCGGATGAAAATTGACATTTTATAAATTCCGCCCGTGTCCTTTTGGTCTATGCTGACCTCGAAAATAATTGGCTCGTTGAATTCAGCAAACTGATATGCAAATCCTCTTCAAATTTCAAGTCAATCAGATGAAAATTGAGGATTTTAGAAACAACTCCTTAGTTGTTGACCACCTTGGGCCTATCTTGACCTTTTGATCGAGGTTGAACTCAAAAATAATTGGCTGGTTGAATTCAGTGACCTGAAATAATAAATCCTCTTCAAATTTCAAGTCAATCGGATGAAAATTGAGGATTTTAGAAATACCACTTTAGTTGTTGACCTTTGGCCTATGTTGACCTTTTGACCTAAAAAAAAACAATGGGCTTCTTCCTTTTGACAAGCTCTACCATGTGGTGATGTTTGGTGAAGATCGGTTTAAAAATTGTGACCTGCAGGCGACAAACAGACAGACAGACAGGATAATAAAATCGACGAACCAATATACTTGAAAAAAATCTTCGATTTTGCAAGTAATGAAGTCATCAGGAGGAACCTGGATATGATTCGGAGTTTCAGATGCCATTCCTCGACCGTCAATCCCAGCCAAGTGAGCCTTATTCAAAAAAAACAAAACCTAAAAGAACCCACAATCAAAAAAAAAATATTATTATGGCTGCCAGACGATGCGTCCAATCAGGTCAAAATTTAAAATATATTTGCCCCATCACTACTAGATCGTAATTGTGAAGTTTCACATCAATTGATGAAGTGGTTCAAGAGAAGGAATTTATTTAAGATTTTCGTTCAAACTAATATGGGTGCCATACCATGTGACCGATCAATAATTCTTTATCACCCGAGTATCTCCAAGTCAAGGGGAACATGTCTGTGAAGTTTCCCCTCAAGTTTTTCAGAAGTGGGAAGGTTTTGTTCCTCACGAATAGGCGGTCATAGCTGCAAAGTTTTGCCTTGATCTGTTCAGACGTTTTGGAGATTTTTGAAGGTTTGGTTTGCTTTGTTTTTAATGGTTGCCTAACCGCCTGAACGATGACGTCATTTTTGTTTTTCTGTTCATCAATTTATCCCAAGATGACCCTCAAAAATTTTCATACTGATCGTATGTAGCATTCTACGTATGCAATTATGACGTCGTAACGAAGGCTTCTATGACATCATAAAAAAAACGCTTAATGGAGGTTATGTTTTCATCGTCTGTCTGTCTGTCTTACTTGCGAAAATCAAAGATTTTTCAAGTATATTGGTTGGTCTTGTGCATCATTCTGTCCGTCTGTCTGTCTGTTTGTTTGTTTGTCAATCACCTACAAGTCACAATTATAAACCGATCTTCACAAAACACCCAAGGGTAGAGTTCCTCATAAGTACGAAGCCTGTTGTTTTTGAGGTCAAAAGGTCAACATAGGCCAAAGATCAACAACTTTGTCATTTCTAAAATCCTCAATTTCCATTCGATCGACTGAAAATTTGAACATGATTTGCATATCAGGTCACTGAATTCAACCAATTATTTTTGAGGTCAACATAAGTCAAAAGGTCAACATAAGCCAAATTTCTGAGCTTGTCAATTTTCATCCGACTTAAAATTTTAAGAGGATTTGCATATTTGGTCATTGAATTCAACCACCAATTATTTTTAAGGTCAAACTTGTTTTATGGATTTCACAAGTATCGTGCTATGCACGGTATTCTTCTTCTTTGTGAATAGGATATCTCAAAAAGTTGCAGACGGATTCGGATGAAATTTGGTGGAGAGCTTGGGTATGTCAGGGTCAGGCCAGGTATGGGAGCATGCGCCGGAGCAGCGTGTCGCTGCATACACTTTCCGCCGGTACTCCAAGGGCCTCCATCTAGCCATCCCCTGGCAGATGCCTGGCCCATCCCCATCTCCTTGAGATGTTGATCAATCTGCTGCAACCACGAGGCATGTAGTCGGCCCATTGGCCTCCTCCACTAATGAGGCTCCCCTCGCTGAGAGAATCTGGTGAGCAGGATCAGCGTCAGAAAAACGAGCCACGTGTTCATACAGCCGCAGCTGACGCTAACGGACTATGCAGGTAACAAATCTCATTTGAGTCTCTCTCAGCAACCGCTCGTTGGACACAAAGTCCGACCAGCGATAGCCAAGGATTCTCCGAAGAGACCTGGTACCAAAGGAATTAAGTCTCCATCTCAGATCCCTGGTCAGAGTCCAAGTCTCACATCCACAGAGCAAGACTGGAAGCAGCAAGAACCGGAAGAGTCGGACTTTCGTTCTCCCGCCACAGGTAACGGCAGCGCCACACCCCATGTCCAGTAAATCCATGACTCCCCAGGCCGGCCCAGACGTCTCTTACCTCTGCTCACAGCCAGCAGAGACATGAATATCACTGCCAAGGTTAGTGAATCTCTCCGTGACCTCAACATCCTCACCACAAACAGGTACAGACAGAATAGCAGCATCCAATATGTCATTGAAAGCCTGGATCTTAGTTTTGACCCAGGAAACCCGTAATCCAGCAGCTCCGACTCTTCATTGAGTACCTCGAGGGCCCCAAAAGGATATCCAGAGTCTCCGCAAGGATGACTGCATCAACTGCGAAATCAAGGTCAGAGATCTTGACATTCCCAAACGATGCACCGCAAATGATCTCTCCAACATCCTCCCCAGAATCCAGTCCATACAAGTGCTGAAAAGTGTGGGGCCAGTACACACCACTGACGGACTCCAGTAACAACTGGAAATAAGTTAGAGATGGTATCACCCCATCTCACAACACTTCTTAGTACGAGTATAGTTTGGACATCAGATTTATCAGTTTTGCTGGTACCACATGAAGACCAAGAACCCTCCAGAGGGCATCCCGATTCCCTGAATCAAACACTTTACAGAGATCAACATAGGCTGCAAGTAGCCAAAACTCTCGCCTGCGTTCGGTGAGGACCCGAAGAGCAAGGATACGGTCAATCGTCGACCTCTTTGGTGTAAAGCCTGACTGCTCTGGACGCTGGTGCTCAAGCAGATGGTGGCGAATCCTATCAATAATTATCTGAGAAAGACCTTGCCCAGCACTTAGAGCAGCATCACCCCTAGGTAGTTGTTGCAGTCTTGGCGATCACCCTTCCCTTTCCAGAGATGGACAACAAGGCCCCTCTTCCAGTTAGAGATAGGACATTCCAGGCACCCACTCGAAGGGACCGCCTCAGGTTAATCCAAGGAGACCGCCGTCTGGTGGATGACACCTCTGCACCACCCCGACACACACTACCACAATCTGACCCTGGTAGGTTACCCCGTGGTTTCCTTCCTATCATCAAAGATTGGAGGTCCCGAAGCATGGTATGTGACACATATTGGGTATGTGACACGGACTAAATGGTTAGATTTTGGTGAAGATCCGATAAGTTTTTTAAAGCGATTTTTCACCATTGAGAGATGGGCATGTAGCCAAAAACCACATATAGCAAGATTTATGTAAAAGTTATGGATGGAGCATGGAGCATTGGAGACCAACACTTTTCAGCACTTGTATGGACTGGATTCTGGGGAGGATGTCGGAGAGATCAAGTTGTGGTGCATTGGATGAAATTTTGGATGAAACTTGGTGGACAGGGTGGGTATGTAACAAGGAATAATTGATTCGATTTTGGTGAAGATCTGAATCCAGATCCGAGAATTTTAAAGTGATTTTTCACCTTTGAGTGATGAGGCTAAAAATGATATCGTTACAGATCCGGGGTTCAAGTTCGATCACGAGGGGAAGCACTCGGATTCCTCCCGAACAACCGATCCTGAGGCCACCAGGCACAGATAATTCTGTGCTGGTGGGTTGCGAAGCAACTACAAATGCTCATTGGTACTGCCAATCCGGGCAGGATTAGAACACTTCGGGTGTTACCGTTTCCAGAGGATTGACCGAACCAAGCTAATTTCGCGCCCTCGATACGTACTTGCATTGACTTACCATATCATGTGCAACCGAGCGGGGCTGCCAAGTACGCACAGGCTAATAAGAGCAAATTAGTGGGGTAGAACTTCCCAGCTCACCTGTACGTGGACGATGGTAGACCAATGGAGGAAAAGGCAGAACGAGCTGGGTGCATTTATAACGTAAGCAATTTATTATGATAAAGTGAGAGCGAGGGGAAAAAAAATCATGTGGACAACAAAGGATTTTAATCACAGCAATATGTACAGCAGGGATTTGTGTGGTGCAGCAAAAGAAATGCAAATATTTATCAAGAATACAGTGCAGAGCAAACCTGATATAAACTTCTACAATCTTATCCTATGCAAACATTGCAGGCACCATCAGACCCACACACCCAAGGAAATTAGAATAACTAGAAAGATTAAAGTACAAGGTGTGAACGACCTCTGTGGTACGTGGCACGGCCGACGGGCCCACACTTCCCAGTCACTTAGGATGGGCAGGAGAGTCTATGGTGTCTACTGGGCGTCTATGGTGCGTGAGTGAGGAGGTGCAAAATGAGATGCAATGAAGTGCAGAAGAGGAAAAGGAAAGAGGCGCGTCTCTGTAGTTGCTCTTTTAGCTCTTGTGCGTCCATAGTAGATGAGACAGTAGATTGGAGAGACAGAACGTGCAAGGTGATAGCTTTTAATGGCGTGTGAGAGAGTCTGTACGCGTAATTACTAAGTCTGTTGTCGGTCTGGCATTCTGCTCGCTCAGCACTCTGCTTCGTCTTTCCCTTCACGCCGCTGTTCAGGTCCAGACCCTCCTCCTTGTCCAGCCCTCTGCACTCAGAAGAAGATTCTCTGACCTCTTGTAGACGACAGCGGCAAGGAGACCGACTGCGTGGAGACTGACTGTCTCTGGCGGAGACTGACTATAGCGCACTGTGTGTTGGATGATCCTTGCATAGCTATTTTAGAGACACTGGGCAAATGAGGAGCCCAAATTTGGATCAAAACATTCTGTACGCATCCCCCAGCATCCTCATTGGTGCATAGACACTTTCCTGAGAAGTAACCCTGCCCCTGCGAGGCTCCGAAGCCGAAAATGGCCTCATTCACCCCCAAACTCAGTCATGCCATGTAGCTCTGAGATTAACATGGGGTGCAGGTTTTTGGGAGCGTTTGCTGGCCATGAACGTGCGCTGGGCACCAAATGAGGGTCGATATTTAGCAGAGCGTCAGGGCTATCCAGACGATGTGGAATGGACCCCATTGCATTCTTGCCCTCTGAGCTATGTGCCAATCTGTTTCGACCTCACACATCCGCCATGGTGGGTAATGTCCATTGTTCCCCGATATCCTTAAAGGACAGTGGTGAGCATCTGGGGTGCCGACTGTGGTTGCGGAGTTTCATAGTGGTTGTGGTAAGGCGGATGAAGCACTATGGCGTTTGTGGTGAGGAGGTTGAGCGTAGGTTATGGTGGTTATATGAGGGTTGTAGCATTGTGGTTCGAGTACAAAGAAGGTTAAAACAAAGTGTCCATTGGAGAATGGTGCGCTGTTTGAACGGGGTTTTGGTAGCATATGCTAATGAAGCTCTCTGTTAACGTGCAGTCTGTGGCTTGCATGCTTGCATGAAGGAGAGGTCGTGTGTGCGAAGTACAGCAAATAAAATAGAGAATGGAATGGAGATTACTATTAAAAACCTAAGTAAAAGCCCTAGCAACGCATCTTGTCCCATATGCCCCCTGGACATGAGGGAAGGGCTAACTAAAACTAATATTAATGAAATAACTACCTGGGGGCCACTATATACTGTGTGCATTTGCCTTGAGGAGTGATGGTTTCGCAGAACCGCAACACTATGCAAGCACGATATCTCAAAAAGTTATGGATGGATTTGGACGAAACTTGGTGGATTAGTTGGTTAGGTGACAAGCCGATTTTTGTTCAGGTCTGAATCCAAATCCAGCCAATCAGTGGGATACAAAACGTAAACTAATCAGCCTGTTGGAAGTATGCACTCCACCGAGTGGCCCTTCCAGCTCCCCATGCCGAGTTTTTGCCATGTGCCAAATTTCAATTTTTTCCATGGTGCGATTTTGGAGCTACAGAGGTCCAAAACTTTTCCTTTTTTCCAACATGGCTGCCACAGCACCTGTCCTATGACATCATAATTATCATTAAAACATACCACATGGGTAGTCGCTCCGATGGTCAAAATTTCATGTCAATCTGACAAGCGACTGCAGAGTAAACAGAGAAAATTAGTTCTGTGCGAACAAACAAACCCAAATGCAATACCTTATCCTCTGGTGAGGGGGGCACTCGGGAGAGCACATACCTCCCCCTCGCAATGCCTGATCCAGTCAAACATATTGGGCCCAATACATTTTTGAAATATTATGCTTATAATGTATACTGTATCATTTTCGGTCCCATCTCTCAATGGTGAAGAATCACTTTGAAAATTAAAAAAAAATATTGGATCTGGATCTTCATCAAAATCCAACCAATTCGTGCTTGTCACACACACAACCTGTCCTCCAAGTTTCATCCAAATCCGTCCACAACTGTTTGAGATATCGTGCTATATAATCGGTTTAGACCTATCTCTCAATGGTGAAGAATCACTTTTTAAAATTCTAATAGCCGGGTCCAGATCCTCACCAAAATATAATCAATTCGTCCTCGCCACACACCTAATCTGCCCACCAAATTACATCCGATTCCGTCCACAACTTTTTGAGCTATCCTGCACACAGACAAACAAATAATCGGCGGACAGACAGACAGAGGGGTGAAAGCAAAAGCTCCTTCCATCTTCGTGAATGGAGGTAACTAAAGAGTTCATAGGAGACGATACCCCATGCAGTGTTCAGGTATATACTTCAATTTTAATAGAATACTAGACGACCCGTGAACCCGTTTGGGTTCCCGTTGTGACAGCGGTTGATAAAAAAAATCATTTCAAGAAAAAAAAGAAAGGAAAAAAAGAAAAAAAGCACACCGCATGAGAATGGTGAGGAAGGTGGGCCGAAAATTTTTGCGCTATCGTGTACCGTTTTGGCTGTATTTCGGGAACATACATACAAGATGAAAGTTTTCGTAATATATAGATTGATGATTTTAAAGATCGTTTTAAAAATCTGGAAGTTTAGCACAACTGAATCAGTTTTATACACCAGCACTATACAGGACACTTGCACTCTGTTCTTTATCAGCACACCAGCAAATCTTGCTGAAATAAGACAACATTGTGTTGCAAATTAGGAGATGAAAGCTTCATTGGTCACTTTTGAACGCAGCATCAATCGGCATCATACATAGCTGGAGGCTTCTTCTTCACCACAATATTTTACTATACCTTTTCACATGGCATGCCCTCTCATGCTACATATCAATATACATCATGGCTCTTGGAAATATTATGAAGGCAATTTGTGTTATACAGTGTTCATGTATACAATTCAATTTAAAGGAGGGTTTCAAGAATTTTAAAAGCGTATAAATAAAATACTTCCAGGTTTTACCGCTGTTTTACCCAGTGTTTATTACATCACCCGATCTAACATGTTAATTAATTATTCGTGCTTGTTGTTTGTGTCCTTTATAACGTCCTAAACTGTTTGAGTGCTGAATTTTTCCAGTATGTAATACAAAACAATGATATATTTTCAGGCAAACCAAATAAAATGTCTGTGTTGTTGATAAGGCTCTTGGAAATATTATGAAATAATAAATTTCATAATAGTATCAAAAAATAATAAATAATAATAATATTAAAAAAAACTACCTTTCTCCTTGCACACTCACAAGTCTCGATTCTTCTTACTTAATCATCCTCTTCTTCTCCTCCTCCGCACACCATCTTTATTCTACTGAGCTGACCCTCTCTCGCAATTACCTTCACCTTCTTCCGATCTAACACTTCCATTCCCGAATCTTACCTGTTCTTCAAAAATACATCAAAAAATAAGAATCTTCCTTGTATCCTTTGATCTCTACACCTCCTGTAACCACGTGTCTCTCTCTACTCTTCCTGGTACTTTCATCGACCCAGCAGCTTCACACTGCGTTTACCATCCAAATTCACCACACACTTCCACAATTTTACTTCAACCTTCCCTTTTCCAAATGTTACGCAATCCTTATTAAAATATAATTTCACTTTTGACGATACACCTCCCAGAGCCAAGTGCTTCTCCCAACCACGTGACTGTTTACACCCCTGCGTTTATAGATCCAAATTCACCATTCACCTCACAATTTTTTCTACAACACTTCCATGAACGAATCTGATGAAAACTCTCTCAAACAATAATAATAATAATAATAATAATAAAAACGATCTCTGATAATGCTTCATTTTCCTTTTTCACATGTGTGGTACTCTTTACTGATGAATACTACTCTTCTACTATTTAAACAGACTGCTCTCAATCGACCTTTCCCTCATACCTTGCCTAAAAAACCAACTGTTATAACGCTTCTTCTCTCCATTCTCTGAATTCGCCTTATTGCATCCATCAAGAAATGTGTTAAATCGCATCTCTGACCGAAAACATTTTAAAACCCCAGTTTGCTATGAATGTTCGCTTTCCATCAACCATTCTTTTTTCCAATTTCAGTGCCAACTCACCCCTCTCAAAGCAACCATCACACTCTTCTCCCTCCAAGCCTCCCTCTCACCTCTCAAAAACTCCCCCTCACCTTTCTCCCACCATTCACCCCCTCTCACTTCTCAAAGTTGCCCCCCTCATCCACAAAGCTGCCTCCTTCCACTGCCCTCTCACCTCCATCTCTTCACTCCACTTCCTCAAATCCTCAACTGCCTTCTTCCCACTCTCTTGCCCCCCCTCCCCCAGCACCACAGAGCCTTTTCTCCTCCTCATCCAGCCCCTCCCCTCGCTATTCTGCAATCCCCACACTCTTTCAACAACCTCCTTACCTACCCCCCCCCCTCGTCCTTGTCCTACCCTCTCCCTCCCACCCCCTGCACCCAAAGCCTCTCCCCTCCCTCTTCATTAACAGTGTGGACCTCAAATATCCAGGGCCTTTGCTCAAACCTTTCAGATCTTTCCATACAGGTTGCCACTGACAAACCAGACATAATCTGCCTAACAGAAACTTTCCTCCCCCAAGAAGTGTGTGACTCCCAAGTATCTCTCCCTGGTTACTCCCTCCTCTGGTTTGACAGACCTGAGCCTCGTCCTGGTGGAGGAGTTGCTCTCTTCATCAAAGACTCGATTCCTCACTCTCCATGCACTGCCCTCACTCCCCACACCCCAGGAATACCTCTGGCTACAGCTTCCCCTCCACTCCACCTCATGTTTTATATGACTGTACCGTCCACCTAACAGTGATGACTCCATCTACACCTCACTATCCGAAAACATGGACCAATTCTATCTCCTCATCCAAACTCTCTCTTCCTCATATGTGGCAACTTCAATTGTCATCATGTCAGTTGGCTAGGGTGGGTACCTCTCTCACCTGTCATGCCACTTCAGCAAAAGCTTTCTGCGACTCATTGGGACTGACTCAATCGGTCAACTTCCCGACCCGGATCTCAACCAATGGCACTCCATCTCTTCTGGATCTGATTTTGACAAATTTCCCTGACAATATCTGCTGCTATTCCTCCGCCCCAATAGGTTCTTCTGACCACGTCCTTGTCAAAGTGGACATTTCTCTGGCTATTATCAAGAACCACCTCACCGCCATCGAGTCTGGCATTTCACTCAAGCTGACTGGCAGGGTCTCAAGCAGCCATCAAACTTATAGACTCCTCTCGTCCTACTTTCTCAAACATCAACTCATCCTGGGAATTCTTTCAATGAAATTTGCTCTCCTCATGCCACAGATTTATCGCCTCTCGTCTTCAGTTGTCCTACCCTTCCTCCCGCCCTTGGTTCACTGAAGCTTGTGGCGAGGCAGTTGTCCTGAAACAACTTGCCTTTGCTTCATGGAAAGCAAACCCAACTGAGCTCGGTAATCTGAGTAACTCAGTTCCTTCCATAAAGCTCGGAATAAGTGTGTATCTACCCTCAGGAGAGCCAGGAAATAACATCTTTCTAAGCTCAAGTCTGAACTTCCAAACCTCTCTCCCTCCTCAAAATTCTGGTGCATCTAATCAAATCTGTTTCTGGTGTATGTTCCCCCTCCATCCCTTCCTTACCTCAAATGCGCCACTGCTGATACCGCACGTGAAATGGCTGAATGCCTAAACTCGGTGTTTCGCAGCTAAATATTGTGTCCAAACCCATCGCTTTCTCTACCCACCTTACCCAGTCACACCCAACTGTCCCTGGACTCTGTGTCCTTTCTCCTGAAAGGTGGAGAGCGTTGCTGAGTCAAACCTCGACTCAGATTCTGCAACCGGTCCAGACGGCATTAGCCCACATGTCCTAAAAACCTGCTCTTCTGCTCTTGCTCACCCTCTCTCTGTTACATTCACCCTCTCATTTGCTCAAGGTCATCTGCCATCTGCTTGGAAATCAGC
>CM068960.1:126353987-126375052 GCA_035128595.1 Eptatretus atami | reverse complement strand
TGTCCAGGCTGGAGTTCCTCAAGGTAGCGTTCTGGGCCTTGTTCTTTTTCTGATTTTCATCAATGATCTCTCCGAATCTGGAAAATCCTCTATATCTCTTTGCTGATGACTCCACCCTCTGCCGTGCCATCGGTCATCCCTCAGACCGGCAAGCAGCAGCTTCTTCCCTCACTGCAGATCTGGGTAAAATCACAAACTGGTCCAACACGTGGAACATGTCTTTCAATCCGGACAAATCTCACACTCTCACTATGTCTCTCCGAAAGGACCATTTAGAACCCCCCCCCCTCTCCCATCCACTTTCTCAAATCCGCTGGAAGAAGTCCTTTCTTTCAAGCTTCTGGGTCTCACTATCTGCTATGACATTTCCTGGGAAAGCCACATTTCAAACCTCGCCTCCAAAGCCAGTCGCCGACTGGAATCCTCCATCGTGCAAAGTCCTCCCTTGGCCCACCTGAGCTCCTGACCACTGACAAAGCTTTCGTCCGCAGCCTCATGGAGTACTGCTCTCCCCTCTGGGCTGGTGCTCTTGCCTCCCACCTTTCTCGGCTTCACGCCTGTAGAAACCAAGGCATTTCGGATTATTGGCATCTCCCGCAATGAGGCTGAGTCTTTGGGCCTCTCACCGCAGGCTGGTCGGTGGTCTTTCTGTCTTCTACCGTCTCCTCTCCAGCCTCGCCCCCCCCCCTGCTCTCTGCGATTTGTCCCCACCACATTTCCGCAGAGCGCTCAAGGTCTGCCAACAACCCCCTTCTGGTAAAACTACCAAAATCACGAATCACTGCTCACCTTCACTTTCACTCCTCTTTTTTCCCGCCTTTGGAATAAACTCCCTCACTCTATTCAATCCCATTCTTCCCCCCAGGCCTTCAAAACAGCTGTTCACCACCACCTCTTATCATCCCCCATCCAAATCCTCGATCTTTTCTACCCTCGATAATCCACCCAAGCCCACCTCCTTCAAATTCCCTGCTTTCCTTCCTGAAAGTCCCTGTAATGTCCATCTTGTATTCCCCGTGCTCCCCGCCCCATCCCTCTCCCTTCCACAGATCTCCTAATGTCTCTGTTCCCACTGTTTTGTCCTTCCCACTCCCGACCCCTCTTGTCTCATGTCCCCCTTGCTGTGTGTTGTGTGTTAGCTCTCACACGAGCCTCGACAAGGTATACCAAGGCAACCATAAGAGGCAACCACAGGAACAAACACTTAAATAGGAACAAACAGCACATATTGTTGAACGTTCCCGTGAGGCCATGACTGTGGTCAACAGCACTCAAACAGTTAAAAACAGAAAGTTTCCTGTTTGAAATTATTTTCAATTTTGTTTGCCTGCCAAGCAGGCAGAGTAAGAATATTATCTCACTCCTCTCTGCGCGTGTGCGATCGGGACAAATTCAGAGCCAAGTACTGTAAAACGGCAAACTTGCCTTCCGATTCATGTTCAAAATAAAACATTCAATTCAAACCAAGGTATTCCTTGATCATAAACAGACGATCATAAACTGATAAGACAGACAGACAGACGGAAGGACGGACAGGAACCAATTGCTTAACCCCACTTTTCGCTTTGTGTGCCCAGGGTAAAAAGGTAAAAGGATGAAGAGATGGTCACAATAAATGAACAAGTCTTCTTCTTCTTCTTGCGTTTGGCAGCTTGGCTGTTGGGTAGCTATCATTCTGTTGGGGCGTGGCTGTGCCCCTGTACCAGTACAATGGTACTCATTTCGCCAACCTCAAAATGATGACAGGCTGAGTCAACCACACGTGGTGTTAATTCAGCGGCCAACGGGGCTCTAACTCAGGACCTTGAGATCCCAAGCCAGCCACCTGAGCCGCTAAGCCAACACCAGGCTTAATGATCATGTGAAACCATCCCAACATCATTCTTTGAAATATGGTTGTGCCTGTAAATGACACTCACTATCCATCTCTCTCAACCCTCTCAATTACCAACACTATCATCACATTTAGTACCATGTAGAATGATAACATTTGGTAGCTTGGGAAAATGGCTGGCTCCGTCAAGGCTATCGGTTCATGAGAACACTTGATAAATAGCAGGCAGTTATTACGAAGGTTATTAGACATTACGAGGAGTTCATTTGTTTTTATTCTGGTGTAGCGCGTAATTTGTGCTAAAAAACTGAAATTCGGAAATTTCTACACTTGCTGCACATGCGTGTGTTCAAGCACACTGCACTTTTGGTACAACCCACACCATCAAAGGTCGAGAAGTATAATGGTCTGAAAGGTCTAAAAATCAAATTAATAGATCGAGAAGTAGTCACTTCGCAATAATACGTACTTAATAGATGTACTCACGGTCCAATACAATACAATTAAAAGTTGACAGAAGTACGGCGCAGGGTGGCCTGAAAGTCGCTTTGCCGCTCCCCGGTAAAGCATTCGTTCTTAAACTCTTAACAAACACAGGTTTTATTGTGCAATACTTAACAATAATCAGTCATTGTATCTGGATGCACTCCATTATACAGATACAATGACAGTCATTATTATAAGTACTGCATAAAACAACCTGTATGTTAAGAGTTTAAGAATGAATGCTTTATTGGGGAGGGGTATAGAGACTTCCAGGGCATCCTGAACTGGACTGTATTCACATTCAAACGGTAGGTAATTCATCAATGTACTCACATTGGTCGACTGAGGTTTCACCTCGACTCAGACAAAATTAGGTGGACAGGTTGGTTGTGTTACAAGGGTGAACTGATTTGATTTTGGTGAACATCTCAATACTATAATTTTTTGCAGTGAGTCGATCTTCACCATTGAGAGAGAGGACCAAAAACTATATATCAAAACTAGGTGGATGAGTTGGGTAGGTGACAAGAACAAGTCGATTCGATTTTGGTTCAGGTCCGAATCCAGATCTGGCCCATCAGTGGTGGGGGTCGTACCTCGTTAAACAAAACGTAAATTTTTCAGCGTGGCGGAGGTATTTTGGTTGCTTCCTGTCCAGCATGGATCACCTGATTTATTAATTTGAGAAGCTTTAATCCTCCTTCACTTCAATGCACAAGTATTCCGGTTGCTTGTCACCACTTCTTTATCTTAGAAAGGAGCTTGGAGGTGCTGGAGGTAAGGAAGGGATGGAAGAGGAGCTGTATAGTATAGGACATTGAGAGGGAAGGGAGAGAAAGGGGGGGGGGATGAAGACAAAAAAGAAGAAAAAATATATATATATATATATAAATCAAATAATCTGCTTCACAGAATACAATTAATGGAAATCCATCAAAAAGTATCGAGAATTTATTGACATTCAGATGTTAAAATGTGTTATTTACCAGCAGGAGACATGTAGAGTCGGTGGAAATCTCCATGTTGACATCCTATTGGCTCTGTTTACATGGAAAGAAGTTCCAATGTCCAGCTGAACCAGGAAGAAGTTTCTTGTACAGCAATTAACAGGGAGTGGGACATTTTAAAGACACATCAGTAAACAAAGGGTGAAGATGGAACAGATTGAAAGAGATTCTTGTACAGCAATCCAAAAACGGATGCAACATTTCCTGACACTTTGGAGCGAAGCATCGGTTGAGAATGTCAGTTGAAGCGAACGACACTTTCGCACACGTTCACAAGGGCACAGCACACGGTGACAATCTTATCAATCAGAGGGACATCCGCTTCGGCAGCATCACACATTACAAAATCGATGGGCAACAGTCCACCCAGAATGGTATATTTGTTCCTGAGGAACCTTAGGACGCGTTCTACGTGCATGTGCACGTGTGCTGTCCTGGTCGTCAACTCGACTTCAACAGGGCAGAGCTTATTGTCACCTTTTCTAAACGCCGGTACCTTGGGTTCGGCACGCATGTGTCCAGCGCTTTTGGAGACATCATATGTCCTCCCAGACAACACAATGTCTTGCGGTAATAACTTATCCAGCAATCCGCAGTTTGCAGTTATACACCCATTGCTGGCCCTTCCACCCCAGGATTTCGACAGGAATGTTATCATCCCTTGAGGGGCCATTCCTATCAGGAATTTCACGGTATTGTGGTGCTTGCAGGAGGACCACGTTTGGGACCGTGCGAGCAAATTGGACGGCTTGTCAATAAGTATTTCAAAACTGTCGATTACGACGACAACATTGTCACCGAAGCTTTGCCTAAAATCCATCGGCATCGTTTTCTGAAGCATCTCTCTGTCTGGCCAGAAAATGAGCGATTTTAGTCGATAAAACATGATGTTGATTACGGATCGAAATGTTTTCGACACCATCGGTTTTGACAATCTGAACCTGTACGCCAAGTCCTGAAAGTGCAAATTCATTTTCAGTTTCATGAGGACCAACACATACTTCTGAAACGCTGTCATGGTTATCTTATTGCTGATCGGAATGAAGGGCTCAATTAGGGAGAATATCATCATCAGTGTGACGTAAGAAGGCAGGCCGGTATAAAACTTCACCTTATCCTTGTCTTGTTCAAATGACACAGGAGAGATGCTCTCATCTTGTAACTGGTTTCTAAGGTTCATATTTTCTGTGATGAGTCTTTGAAGTTCATCTCGCATCATTCGGGCCATTTTTGGAGTCAGGTCGTTCGACTCGGTCTGAATGCCGACTGATATTTTCATTTTGACTGCCGTACTGTTCTCTTCCACCGCCTTCTGCACCTCTTCACGCTTTACCCGTGCATCTTCTGCTTTAATTGGTGTTTTGGGGCGACGACGAATCGGTGTTTTGGGGCGATGACGCAAGTCGAGCAAGCTCTCAGCAGCAGCGACAGCAATCTTCTTTTGATTCCTTCGGCTGTTCCGTTCAAACCTGCACATTGCTGCAGATGCAGGGGATTTCGAGATAGTTGAATATCCCATATTCAGAGTCGGGGCCCACTGGGGATTACTCTGATTGTGCAGAGTGGCCAGTTTGCCTAAAAAGAAACAAAACAAACAAAATAAATAAATAAATAAAATCCGTTTATAATCTTGTGAAACAAGTAAACCTCAACTAGCATGGATGTACTGTACAATAATCATCCATGTGCATGGATTTTACTAACATTGACAATGTATGTACGGTACTCCAAGGTGCGTTTTGCGAAAAACAAAATAAATGGTCAATGTGTTCAATATATCCTTGAAAATGTGGAACATGTTTAAAATAATCAAAACCAACAAGGTGATGAAACATTATTACGTGAACAGTATCAGTCTCAATGGATATCAACTTATCGGACCAGTTTTGTTGAAAACCCAGATATTGGAATCAATCTTAAAGATTTCCAGGAAAAATTCCAAAAATCTACAAATATTTTGTTGGGAACCTTTGGAATAGTTATGCCTGGTGTTGGCGTAATGGTTAGGGTGGCGGGCTTTGGATCTCGGCGTCCTGAGTTCAAATCCCACTCAGCTGTTGAATTCATGCCAGATGGGGTTAACTTGGCCTGTCATCCTTCGAGTTTGGCAAAATGAGTGCCAGCATGCTGGTATCCTGTGTCGGAGTGGTGACCCGTCCAGGATTGTGCCCAATGGCCAAGGAGACTGCTTAAGCAGCACCAACACTCTGCACAGAGTATGGTCCCAATCTCCTCCTCCTTTTGAATAGTGTAACTGCATCAGTGAGTGAGTGAGAACCTTTTATTTTATTTTTAAAGTTTTGTACGCAGCCTGTCGTTGCTTGTTAACCTCCGCCATCGAAGATGGACGGCGGTTACTGTTTTCACCCGTCTGTTTGTTTGTGAACAGTATTACGGAAAAACTCCTCGACGGATTTCCGGCGAAAACTTGGTGGGGGATTAGGTATGGTCCAAGGATCATGCCATTCGATTTTGGACTTGGTCCAAAGTCCAATATGGCTGCTATGGCGGCCATTTTGAAAAATATTTGAATTTTTTTTGCATTTCTACATGTTTTAAGTGATTTCCAACCCCCCCCCCCAAAAAAAAAATTGTTAGAGAAAAAAACATTTTGCAACTTTTTTTTCAAAAAAATTTCGATTTTATTTTTTTTAGAGAAAAAAAGAAAAAAAAAACAGAAAATTTTGCAACTTTTTTTCAACAAAATTGATTTTTTTTTTTGCATTTCTCTACATGTTATAAGTGATTTCCAAAAAACATGCCAAAATTATAATTGCGGCTGATTTTGGAACTTCAGTGGATATACCCACGTAAAATCAATTTCTGTCTCAAGGAATCTAGTTATGAGAATGAATTGAGTAGTAAAAGTTAAAAGTAAAAGGGAAAGTTGCAAACTATACTCTGTGAGCACTGTTGACGTCAAATTGAATGAATAGATATCAGGTTCACTTGAGTGACCTAGCAGTATTGGCGGCGGAGGTTTTGCACTCTTCCGAGTGCTTCCCCATCTAAGTTTGTTTCTGGGAGTGGATGTGCCACTAATGCAGTGCCTCCTGAAGGTGAGAGTAGGAATTTGTAATTTATTCAAGGTTTTGGCGATAACTCACTGACTCTTCGTGAAGTACACCGTGGGATCTTTAAAGCCCACCAACCTATGCCCGACAGATGGGATGCCAAATTCAACGTCCATCCGAGGGACGGCACACACATTGACGCGTCACCCTGCTTACAAAACACCAGGATGACAGTTTGTAGCTCAGCCGAGATTAGAACTTTGCCTAGGCGGCTCAGAGGTGAGCGTGCATACCTCTCGGCCACCCTGCGACTGACTAAACCTAACACAAGTCCATTCGGAAGGAAGCATCTAGCCCGAGATAGGCAGTCATCGCACTGCACTGAGCCCAGCACACAATGTTCGAGTTGTAATATCTGAAAAACTATATGTAAAATGCAGTCAGTCTCAGCAGTCAAGGGTTGCTATTTTTGTAATATTTATGACATTTCTTGAGAAAGTATCTATAATCGGGCAATCCAATCATCGCATTGTCTAAATCCCCTCAGAAATACGAGTACAAGTGTAAGCAGACTGATGAACCAGGAAGAGAGCACGAAAGGATGGTCTTTCCATTTTCCCAAGAAGCCAAAATCTTTGCTGCAGAAGTACATAGCTGTGAATAACAAGACGTTACGTCAAACAAATGCTTTTCGAGCGGTTAATCAACCTTTCAAATTCAAATTATTTGGGCCTTGGTTAGACATTTACAGAGAATGGAAAGAACTAGTGTCAGATGAGATGTGACCAAAAAAAAAAACGGAGTTTGTAATATGACTGGCTGGAGAGAAAGGATATGGGTATGGCTGAGGGAAGTATGGGTTTGAGGAAGGGGAGTAGGAGTAGGGAGGAAGGTATGGGTGGGAGAAAGCAGGATAGGGGTAGCACAGTATGGAAAGCAAAAATTGTTTAAACCGTGTACAGTTTACTGAGAAATGACACTTTGAAACCCATTCATTATCATTTTGAAATTTATTATCAGTGGAATTGTGGTTCGAGTGCCCACTTTGAGCCTGGGAGGTCGGTGGTTTGAACCCACCCTAGCCAAGTCATACCAAAGACTTGAAAATAGTACATGCTGCTTCCTCATGACGCCCTACATTTAGAGGACAGAGCACAGACAAAGCCCGTGGGTTGGTAATCAATGGGGGAGGGGGTTTAGTGGGGGAGATTTCTCCTCAATTTCCCCACTGACTGCAGATTGAAAAGTGACTTCACAAGATGGCTTTGCCGGAACCAAGTGCTCCAGGAAGTTACATCACTTCCCCCAAGATCAATGGTTGCGGTTGTCTGAGATTTCAGTGTCGTCTCACGTCTTTGCTTGCATGTGTGCGTGCAACTCGTGACAGTTCTTCCAAGACCCTGCGCCTTCAAACTTGCAGAGGAAGTATAATTGACTGGATATCCTAATAATGCAAGCTTGCACAGGGAGCAATCAGCTCAGGCGTGTAGCAGGCTGAATCATGGCGGTATAAGATTAACAAAACTTATTTACTTTTTGATTGAGCAAAATATTCGAAGTGTTGTACACTTATGGTAAACCCGCATTATGGATGAACAGAATTTGTTACGACATTGCAGCTACTATGCTGTGTGCATTCAAACAAAATTTACGATTGGTTACAATGTAAATACCATTCCGAACCGTCAGCTGCACCTCCCTTTCCACGGCAGTCACCATAATCTTATGAACTTTTAGTTGATAAATCTAATTGTCTTCCTACTTTAATACGTGGGATTCAAATATAAAGGTGCGATATGAACTGCAAATGGTGCAGCTGGCCCTTATGAGATGCTCCAGAGGAAGTGGAGTCAAGATGCGTCATCTATGCAGACATTGTTTAAATAGGGTTAGGGTGCGACGAAAAAGAGAAGGGGATGATTGCTTTTATTTATTTTTAAAACAATTTTGAGCAACTTTAGGATTTCAAAAGGCTGGAGTCGTATAATTACATTGTATCTGGATGGACGTACGGTGTTTTGAGTCACGACGTCAGTCTGCTCACAATTTGCTCCGAATCTTTTTTTTTGAAGAAACACAGCATAACGTACCCGGTACTTCCAAGAGGGAGAATGATCCCGAAAAGACGTTTCTGGTTTGGACATGTTCAAAGAGGCCATGCAAATTTGTTGAATACCCGAATAAGAATGTAAAGCTCAATTTAGACTAACCTTTCATGAAATGTTCAAAGGAGTGAGAAAAATGTATTGAATGTTTATATAAATAAATAACCACACTCGGTGGTGTAAGAGTTAGATCGTCCGCTCCGATCAATCTGGGAGGTCGATGGTTCAAACCCCGGTCTCGTCACACCAAAGACATTAAAGATGATATGTGCTGCTTCCTTGCTTGACGCTCAGCATTTAAAAGGATATAGCACAGACAAACAACACTGGGAAGGCAATGGCACACCACCCAGTATAACCCTTGTCAATGCTCTTGTAAGAGTATGGTTCATCAAAATCAAATATATTTAAATAAAAGGACAGTGTCTTTGTCTGCTTTATAGTTTCCCATTTTAGTGCCATGGGCCCAGGCATATATCGGTACCATCTGAGGAAACCAAACTTTAGGGCTACAAGTTAGGTAGGGACTATATGATTATTTCAATATGTGATAACCGTTCCAGAAGAGCAGCTTAGTGTAAGTATTTTGCATTTTTACCATTTTACCATTCTGAGATATTGACGTTTTGGGGGAAAATCAAAAAAAAAAAAAAAAAAAAACAAGGACCACTGGGAGGGAGGAAGTGGCAAGCTGAAGTCCACGCAGGAGGAAGCAGACACCCGAATGCTTCTGAATGCTCTGCATGCAGCAGAGGCTGGGTACAAGGCTGTGGTGATCACTGCCGAAGATACAGATGTCCTCTGTGTGTGTCTTGCCTCAATAAGGACATCCCATGCCCGTGTATCAGAAGTGTGGTAGCAAACCCGCACCACGGTTCCTAGACATTGACAAGCTTGCTAGATCGATGGGAGACAGTCTGTGATGCCCTGGTTGGACTGCACGTGTTCTCCGGTTGTGATACAGTCAGTGCCTTTGCAGGCCGGGGAAAGATGGGCGCCTTGAAGCAAATGAAGTCGGATAAGACCTACCAAGAGGCCTTCAGTCAGCTCGGTCATTCATGGTGGAGTATCCACCGCAGCTCTTTCAGAAGCTGCAAGAGGTCACCTGCCACATGTACGTGCCGTCTACCAACACCACGAAAGTCAATGAACTCCGACATCAACTCTTCTGTGCCAGACGGGGAGAGATAGAGTCCAGTCAGCTTCCACCATGTGAAGACTGCCTCTTCATGACGTCCTCCGTGCAAACACCAGGCTGCTATTGAGGCACTGTCTGCAATGCCAACCCTATGTTTCCAAGTCCCAAGGGTTGTGGATGACCACTGATGACGGGAAGCTGGCCATCGAGTGGATGCAGGGTTCTCCAGCACCGGATGCAGTGTTGCAACTGCTTTCCTGCAAGTGTGGACGGTCGTGCAAACTCCCAGACTGCACGTGCCTTGCCAATAGCCTGAAGTGCACTGACATGTGCAAGTTGCGAACCTGCAGCAATCAGCCCGCTGATGCCGAGGAAGAGGTTGTAGACCTCGAGGACTCTGATGCTGATAACAGTGATGAAGACTAGACTACTGATCATGGTGTGAATGTTTTGGCACAATCACAAGGACATTCATGGCTACAAATATGCATGAGTAAACATAGTACATAAACATGCCACAGTAGCGGTGGTGAAATTTGGGTTATCCGTAATTTCACATTTTGGACGCTTGTTGGAACTAGGGTAGGGGAAGGGCAATTCCTTTAACTGTGGTAAAAACTTGTAAAATGTTCATAAATGTTTTCCTCATACAACATGTGCATGTTGTAGGCTACTGCGGTTCAGTAGCTCTACCCAGGGAACTTGTATGACAATATTATAAATGAAAATGTACTGAAATCACTAATCAGCAACATTTTGATAGGCCTATTGTCGCCCTTTCTGCCATAAAACAAATTCTGCCTTCAGAATACAGAAAGGATTATTCGGATGGTATAAATAAAGCATTTCAGACATGTATTTGTGGTTTGCAGTTCATTCTAGCCCATGTGGAAACAGAATTGCATCATTAGTGAATGTTTCTGAGTTTGCCTTTTTGCTTTCATTATGCGGAGGGTGGGTACATTCCAGAGATGATAACTACCAATAAACTGCCAGTCTGCAATGGTTATCACATCAAATAATGATCTATATATATACAGTTTTTATACACCAATTCAAAAATCATAACTAGGATTGGTTTCCTTAGATGGTACGGCAAGTGGAATTTCTGGCCTGGGCCATGGACTATAAGCTGCCAGTCTGTAATGTTTATCAATCAAATTATGATCTATATATATAACCAATTCAAAATCATAACTAGGATGTCTTAGATGGTACCGCCAAGTGGAATTTCTGGCCTGGGCCATGGACTATAAGCTGCCAGTCTGCAATGGTTATCACATCAAATATGATCTATATATATACACCAATTCAAAAATCATACTAGGATTGGTTTCCTTAGATGGTACCTTGACGCGTGGAATTTCTGGCCTGGGCCCATGGACTAATGAACTGCATGAAGATTTAGTTATATATTAGCTTGATGATCTACACCCCATTGCCCCCAAACATCGAACTGCTTCCTTCTTATTGATATTTTCCGCTTACCATTTTCCAGCGATGAACCGCTGGTTGCGTCCAAGGACTTATTGTAATTATGGAAGGACAAATGCGCCGTTGAAGCATGAAGCCTCTTTCTTTTCTGCACTCTCTTCACTGTTCTCTGGGGATTGCTTGGTGATGCACCCCTCATCTTTGTGCGGCCCATGTTCACCGTCGGTATCCAGTCGGGATTTGTGGTATCGTAAAGCTTTGCTGCCTTCCCTATAAAAACAAACAACAACACAAACGATTCCAAGTCATCTTTCATGTCCGAGAAACACTCAAACGACCATATGACCAAAATGAGCAAATCTCTTTTTCCTTCTCCCCCCCTTCTCTCTCCCCCCTCCTCTCTTCTCTCTTTCCTCTCTCTCTTCTCTCAAAAATCTATAAAGCAATTTACAAAAACTGGAATATCCATCTCTCTCTGACACATACAAATGATTTGGTTATATGTTGATGTACAAGAGACACAGAAGATATGCTTCTTCTTTTTTTCTTTCAGAAAACTTTTCTTTTAAACTTTATTGTGGTTTGAGCATCCACTCCGATCTGGGAGGTTGCTGCTTCCATTCACACCCCGGTCGAGCCATACCACAGACTTTAAAATGGTACGTGCGCTTCCGTGCAAGACACTAAGCATTTAGATGATACAGTCCGGACCAACCCCCATGGGTTGGCATCCCATGGGAAAAAGGGGAGGGGGAGATTTAGCCCAATTTCCCAGCTGACTGTGAATGGAAAAGGGAAGTAACAAGATGGCATCATTGTAGCCAGTGCACAAAAAAACAACTTGTGTGCAGAACACACCTTGCGACACAATTGTCTAGAGTAGTCTGATAAATCTGACATTCTGTTGCATTTTTATTTATTTTAATTCCTACTGTCGTCATGTAGCGCTTAGAAAACAATGAAGAAAAGAGAATAATAAAAGAAAGCTACAGCACGTCAGATTTATCGGACTAGTCGGAGGGACGACGGATTTATCGGACTAGTCTGGACTCTAGAGTTGACAAGTAACTTGTATTAGCATGCACACAATGTAAAGTCAATGCGTAAGAGTCCCGAGGCTATGAGGCCGTGTAATAGGACAGATAAATTAGTCTTTCATAGTTGTGCCAACATATTTTTCCCTGTTCATTTATTACAGCATTTTGGCTAATTGTTAATGAATAGCAAGCCAATGGAAGCAGTACCTTCACTTTAGAATAAACCCATGTATGTCGAGTGCAGCCATACTGGCTTGCATGTATGTGGAATCGTACCTATCCCAGCAGGCTGTTTTCAACGAACAATTCAATAAGCTGCAAAATGTGGGTGCAGGTTTTTCACATTGTTTGATTTTAAAATTATCTCCTTGCGCTTTGAAATGATGCAATATTAATCTTTGGTATTTTCTTGTATGTCCCTGTAAGTTCTTTTTTTAATGGAAAGGTTCAAGTCACATTTTATATTTTGTGGACATGGTATAGCCCTTTATTGTGCATACATGTATTGGATTTGTACACGACTACGACAAGGTAGTAAAGGGATAAATAATTGCCTCGTGATTGTTGTGCATACACGGCTCAGAAGCAGAATTTCTTTTCCGCGAAACAATCACAGGAATTAAGACGATCAGTGAGATAGCAAACACATGTGCACAATGCATTTGTACGTACTTTATACGGCGCGCGACGTCTAATCAATCCACTCTGTGCGAGTCGCGTTCTGGAGATAACGTGAACGGTCATGTGACCTGCGGTTCGCTGAAGTCAACTTTTTTGAGGGGCGGGGCATAGCAAGATGTGAAAAGCACTAGAAATGTTCGAAATATTGGTCTAATTATTCCATTTATGATTTTAAAAAAGAAACATGGGTGATTTCTTCACTAAGAGGTCAAGTTAATATATAAATAACCAGAAAGTTTTGAGTGTCATGGGACTTTAAGTGTCCTGAAGTCGTGGTATGCGGGAACAGTTCTTGATGAGCGACACTCGCTATGTGATGTTCTCCTCGATTTTGCTTGTGGGCAGTTGGACCAGCGAGCGCTGGTGAGTCCACATCCCACATCTGCAAATCTGTGTATTAAAGGTAGATCTGTAGATCTATACAGAAAGATGGCATAGCCAATCATTTTAACATGCATGAAGTGTATGGTTTTTGTTGTATTTCTCTAAACATTCATTATATATTTGTTTAGAACTGTGGATTATGTTTTTAATAGGCTTAGTGAGTGGTACGTGATGTGTCAGGTATGTGACACGTCATAATTGTTTGGGGGACGAAAACTGACATGTCTGGTACACGACTCATGCAATTATTTTTTTTTGGGGGGGGAGAGGGGGAGGAGTGGGAAGGTAAAAAAAACTGGCGTGTCAGGTACATGATTTGTGGGGCACGAAAGCCGACGGCCATTTTGAAAAACCCCCCAAAAAAACAAATAACCAGAGTGGTGTCAAAGCCACCCAATGCTCGCCTGTTTATAACATTTATCGTTTTTCGATTTTAAAAGACTAGTGTAATAATATTTTTTATAAAGCATTGCAGTGAAGTCTGATCCAAATAATTTTAAAGCAATACAAGTCTGAAGACGACGATGGTTCACGAGCGGAATTTGACGATGTAGATTGTTTCAGAAGTCAAGGATGAGACAATGTGATAATGTTTGACACAGTTATAAAAATGATCAACATGATGTGGTACGAGTGACGGTTATTAGCTGCAAAATGTCGAAAACCCGGTTTCGTTCAACAACTTTAAAAATTTGACCTTTGCATAACCTTTAAAGGTCACAAAACAATGTTGTGGACATTAAAATAAGGAAACAGGATACGTGCTATAGCTTATTGGAGTTAGTTCGTCGAAGAAGGTCGAAAACTGGTTCGATTCCCACAACTTTGAAAATTTGACCTTTGTGAACTTTAAAGGTCAAAGGTCAAGGATTATGACCTTTGGTGCAAAACTTCCTCTGGAACATTCCAGGAACAATATAACGTCATATAGGCTATATGGCATTTCGCACTCCTCGGATTATCCATACTTTGATGAAATCAGCGTAAAAACAAACTTGAAGGGGGCGCCACGGGCAAGGTGTTCGAGATAAGCAAAATGGTTTCAAGACTTTAGGTGGGGAATGACCTCAAGATTATGCATAAAATATTGTCATCCTAGCTCTCAAAGTTTGGGCGGTCGTATGATTTTTATGTCAAAATTCGAAATTTTCTAAGTTCGTGACCTTGTGACTTAACCTTTGGACGAAAATGAAAAATCGAGCTCCGTGGGGCTATGCAGGTGCCATTGGGCTAACCAAATACCGAAACCCCTGCCAGATTCGACAAACCCCTACGAGAAGATGCAAATTGAAATAGGCTACCCCCTAAAAACATAATTCGCATTTTCTAAGTTCGTGACCTTGACCTTGGGACGAAAATGAAAAATCGAGCTCCGTGGGGCTATGCAGGTGCCATTGGGCTAACCAAATACCGAAACCCCAGCCAGATTCGACAAACCCCTCGGAGAAGATAATTTTTTACGTCAAAATTCGCAATTTTCTAAGTTCGTGACCTTGTGACCTTGACATGAAAATGAAAAATTGAGCTCCGTGGGGCTATGCAGGTGCCATTGGGCTAACCAAATACCGAAACCCCTGTCAGATTCGACAAACCCCTCGGAGAAGATGCAAATTGAAATTGGCTACCCCTAAAAACAAATTCGCATTTTCTAAGTTCGTGACCTTGTGACGAAAATGAAAAATCGAGCTCCGTGGGGCTATGCAGGTGCCATTGGGCTAACCAAATACCGAACCCGTCAGATTCGACAAACCCCTCGGAGAAGATGCAAATTGAAATTGGCTACCCTAAAAACACAATTCGCAATTTTCTAAGTTCGTGACCTTGTGACCTTGACCTTGGGACGAAAATGAAAAATCGAGCTCCGTGGGGCTATGCAGGTGCCATTGGGCTAACCAAATACCGAAACCCTTGTCAGATTCGCCAAACCCCTCGAGAAGATGCAAATTGAAATTGGCTACCCCTAAAAAACACAATTCGCAATTTTTCGAAGTTCGTGACCTTGTGACCTTGACCTTGGGACGAAAATGAAAAATCGAGCTCCGTGGGGCTATGCAGGTGCCATTGGGCTAACCAAATACTGAAACCCCAGCCAGATTCGACAAACCCCTCGGAGAAGATAATTTTTTTATGTCAAAATTTGCAATTTTCTAAGTTCGTGACCTTGACCTTGGACGAAAATGAAAAATCGAGCTCCGTGGGGCTATGCAGGGCCTTTGGGCTAACCAAATACCGAAACCTCTGTCAGATTCGACAAACCCCCTAGGAGAAGATGCAAATTGAAATCGGCTACCCTCTAAAAACACGTTTTTGGGCGTGGCTCCGCCATAATGGGCGCACCACGCCCATTCTCAGGAAAACACAACTAGATCATGATATAAACCTCCACCAAAATTTTAATAGGATCGGATCAAACCCACGGAGCTATGCTCGGGACAGACAGACAGACAGACATACAGACGACACACAACAATAACGAATCTAGTGGTCACTTATTTTTTCGTGAACCAATATGTGTTTGTATATTGTAATCAGTAAACAAGAGGTCCACACGAGGAATTCAAAACTCACAGAGGGGCGAACTTTCTCGCTGCAAAAAGTCAACAAAGGCTCTGGTTAACACACAGACAGTGGATGGTTGGGGTGTTTCCACTGTTCAGATTAGACTCAAAGCAGATCGATCACTTTTTGTGGCTAATTTTCGGACGTTTTTGCGCTTGGTTTTTTTGTGCAACATTTGCGGCTTATAAACCAGTGGCGGCTTGTGTGTGTGTTAAAATCCAGATTTTTTTTAAATTAGGGGATGCGGCTTTATATAACGATGCGCTCAATGGTCCGAATTTTATGGTACTTGCCTTGCCATGAGAAATACATCTGAAAAAAAGTAATATGTAGTGTTGGGAGTTAGAGTGTGGACAGGAACGGATGGAAAACAGCATCCTGGTTGCCATGGCAACCACTTTAGATGACAAACGTATATTAGACACACCGTCTCCACAGTCTGTACCTATACAAATATGAAACGTGAAAGTTGAAAACTTTGGGAGTGAGAGTACGGACGGACGACCGGTATCACATAATACGCCCCGATATATATATCGGGCGTATAAAAAATAGTGCGGTAGATAAAAACATTAGAAAGGAAAAAATAACTTGCACCAAAAACTTTAACATTTTCACGCTCAGCTGACGCTCACGCCGGGGGTATCGCTATAGCTCTCTGTTCTTCGAACAGGCGAGCTAAAATGGGCCTCCTCTTCCCATCTTTTTTTTATTGAGACGATCAACTGGTATATTTCATTTTTTTTAACTTGGCCTAAACTACTATTTGACAAGCTTTTGCAATATTTTGGGGGCTAAAAAAAAAGAGAAGAATATGAAGCACAGCAATTTGATCAATGATGAGTGTTAAATATAAGTGAAATAGAGTCGGCAAACAAAATTGGTCCTGTTTGGATATTGGTCCTGGAAAGTTAAAAGGCTCTGGCCGCGCGGCATGGGGGGGGGGGGGGCTCCGGTCGCGCGCAAGGGGGGCGGGCTCTGGCCGCACGGCAGGGGGGCTCCGGCCATGCGGCATGGGGGGCTCCGGTCGCTCGACAAGGGGGGGCGGGCTCCGGTCGCGCGGCAAGGGGAGCGGGCTCCGGCCGCGCGCCAAGGGGGGCTCCGGCCGCGCGCCAAGGGGACGGGCTCCGGACGCGCGGCAAGGGGGGGTGGGCTCCGGCCGCGCGCCAAGGGGGCTCCGACCGCGCGCCAAGGGGGGCAGGCTCCGGATGCGTGGCAAGGGGGGCGGGCTCCGGCCGCGTGCCAAGGGGGGGTCCGCCAGCGCCAAGGGGGACAGGCTCCGGACGCGTGGCAAGGGGGGTGGGCTCCGGCCGCGCGCCAAGGGGGGGTGGGCTCCGGCCGCGCGGAAAGGGGGCTCCGGCCGCGCACACAAGGGGGGCGGGCTCCGGAAGCGTGGCAAGGGGGGCGGGCTCCGGACGCGTGCCAAGGGGGGGCTCCGGCCACGCGACAAGGCGGGGCTCGCGCCACGCGGCAAAGGGGCTCGCCCCCCCCCCCCGCGGCAAGGGGGGCTCCGGTCGCGCGCCAAGGGGGGCGGGCTCGGACGCGTGGCAAGGGGGGTGGGCTCCGGCCGCGTGGCAGGGGGGGACCCCGCCGCACGGCAAGGGGGGCGCGGCTCCGGACGCGTGGCAAGGGGGGGCGGGCTCCGGCCGCGCAGCAAGAGGGAGAGGAGGTTACACAGTCGGAGTGTCTTTTTCCCCACCCCTAGGTTAGAATGGGGGTAAAATTGCATGAATCAATGTGAGAAACAAAATTTAATCACACATTCTCTCGGTGGAAATGGTTGTACAGCATGTTCACGGGATTCTGCTCTGCTCGAGTGGCCAGCAATTCTATTCTTGTGATGGCGTTTTCGAAGTGCAGCATTTTTGATTATTTACAGACAGATGCAGCCACAGATATACAGACAGAAGATTACATTATGTGAACGTCTATTGTCAAATTGAATGTAATTTAAGAAAATGCGTCCCCATCTACAATCCATCAACATCATGAAAATTACTGGGTATGATCAAAAAGGTGCTTTTTATGAATTAGATTACAATCTATGAAAAAGTCGGTCAAGGACACGAATCAAATATCATGTGCACAACTTCAATGCAGGCACACTATTATGATGGTCTACACTCTACACAACACTCTCACGCAGGTACACCATCAACACATCTTGTAAAGGTGAAGCGGTCTTTGAGATCCCACAATGGTAAAATTGAGCGAGACCGCCATTTGACCTCGACATTCAACTCGGAGGGGAATGATGGAAATCAAATTTAAATGCGCCTTGCTCAAGGCTATCAAGAGCAGACAATTTCGCTCTGATCGGACAAGCCTCGTCGAGTTTTGATGAAAAATGTTAAAACATCTATAATTGGGTCATGACCTCAAAATTAGGTCAAGGTCAAAGCATTGCGTCATCCTAACCTACTTTTAATTGCCATTATTGATGCAGAATTTCAGCTCTCCGGGATAGAGCTCAGCCATTGGCAGGGAAGGAAGACAAGAAGAAGAAAAGAAGAAAAAAAAACCGAAATGGTGGTTTATACTTCGAGGGAGGGCGGGGGGTCTAAGAAGCTCTGAGGTGCCAGTAAAACTGGGGGGGGGCCACGACAAACTGTAGAAACAAACCAGCAAGAAGAAGAAAATTTTGTGATCAACTAAAACCCCGACATACCCGATATGAAGTGGTCAGAACATATCCGAGTGTGCTTTGACGGTGTGAAACACTCTCGCCTTATGTTCGCCATCCACCGAGCACGTCTCGTCTCCGTAAGTTCTTTTGTTTTGTCTCCTTGGCCCGTGATGACCGATGGCAGTAAGAAATACGACTTCTTGTCCCTATTTGATCGGTTTGAGCACCCAAACACCGCACAACTGTTAACCATCGCGCTTGTCACAATCAGGCTCGTCACAATCAGGCTCGTCACAATCGTGCTCGTCACAATCGTGCTCGTCACAATCAGATCAACATCTCGTGGACGCTATCATCGAGAGAATCACTCGGGCGTTCCAATGCACGCCGTCGCACCCTGTTGATCACACGGACCGTTACCTCCAACATGGCGGCGTCGACACGCGGCACGAATGCGTGACGTCATAGTGAATCTGCCCGCGGGACACGTGCCCACGCAAGTTCCCGCCGGAACTCACTTTTAAAATACACGATGGACGTTTCTCTCACGGAAAAGCACAAATCAAGACAAAAAAAAAAACACAATAACAACAACAAGTCTTGCATGGGGAAATACTTACCACTGATGAAATGGTCGCTGCACACACGAATCTCTTTCTTGCCGTCATCAAGGAGATCGGCCCGTGCAATGTTGTTGAACCACTTTTCCCGCCGTGTCCTTGACAATTCCTCGGTTTGAGTTCCTTGATTGGTTATAATTCCCGGCACGCGATAAAACGATCGGTCCTTCTCTCTGCTCGCGCGATTCGAGCACCCCAAGACGGCACAAAAGCACGGCATTGTCACTCGGACATCGCGCACCGGGCTCGCGTTTACTTCCCGTCGTGAACACGCCGCTCGGTCTCCCGTAATGGCGGCAACGTTCCGCAAACGCCGCCGTTCTCACGGCGGAAGTGCGTCATTCGAAACCGGAAGTGGCTCCGATTTAGGAACCGGAAGCGGCTCCGATTTGGAAACCGGAAGTGACGTATTTTTTGTGAGGAAAACACGATTTGAAAATGTAACTTAAAAATGCATTAAATAATTATATTTCTTATCAGCGATGCCGGCGAGAGCCACTCGTGAATCAGTTTAATAAGTGTTCCGTCTATTTTTGTAGCAACACGATTTTAAAAAATTTAAACAGCGTATTATTAAAATTATATATAATTATTATGTTACACACTTACCGGACATGAAGTGATCCGAGCACACACGAGTGTAAGGATAATTTGACGATTTCAAATCATCCCGAGCGATGCGAGCGAGCCACGCCGATTGTCTCTGACTCGATAATTCCAAGGTCCGCTCACCCTGAGAGACTATTATCGAGGGCAGCTTGTAAAACGATCGATCTCTCTCTCGATCTGCCCGATTGTGACAGCCGACGACGGCGCAGAAGTTCACCATTATCAATTATCCTAATCTGTGCGCTTTTTGGTGTCTCACCGTTATCCCCCCCGACGTCGATGCGGAAGAAACTCCCATTCCTCGGTAATGGCGGATACGCACGATAGCCGATGACGTCACGAAAAAAACCCTTCTCTCAAGAATGCGTGATTGGTCAATCCTCGATCGGCTTGACCTATCCGCCTGACGTGAGGCGTCAGCTGACCCGCGTGACGTCACGCGCCTCAAGATGGCCGAAGAGCATCGGGTGCGGGGGTTTACCGCTCCGTGCCTCACGGAGGGGACGAACGGCGACGACGACGGTCACGACGACTGCGACGACTGTGACGAGGGCTCGTTTCGTGACGGTTGGGACAAGTGCGAGGAAGTCGAGAAACCGGGCCCGAGGCTCGTGCGTGTCGTCAAGGCGGACACGGGCTACGGTTTTAACGTGAGGGGACAGGTAGGCGAGAGAGGTCTTGTGTTTCGTGACGTATTATTATTATTATTATTATATCTCGCGGGAATATCGGCCCTTGGCGGCGTCGCTCAGGTGTTGAGTGTGTGTGTCCCGCGATCGTTTTTACCTTTGAGCGCAGGTGAGTGAGGGCGGAACGTTGCGAAGCATCCACGGAGCGCTGTACGCGCCTCTGCAGCACGTGAGCGCGGTCCTGCCCGGAGGAGCTGCCGACGGAGCGGGGGTCCGCAGGGGGGACCGCATCCTCGCCGTGTGGGTAACAACATGCACCCGGTCGGTGTTCGTCTTGCGCAGCGGGATCGGATAAAAATCACCAAACATGGTCCTCATTGGATGGATCTCCCAAATACCTTGTGTTGTTATGACAACAGCGACATCACATGACACTCACCTGTAAATAGTGCTTGGGAAGTGAACTTTAACCCCCACACCCCCACCCCCTACCCCCCCATACCCCCACACCCCCACCCCCTCACCCTCGGTGATTCACCAAAACAAGCTTAAGTGGAATATTGTGATCCAGCATGTCTGTCTCAGCAGCCATGAAGTTGTCCAGGTGCTGGTAAGTTCCCCTTGTGATTTATAGATGTGAAGTAATCCCACCGTGGAACACGAAACCGGACTTTATTGATGTGCAGTAACCGAGAGGTTAAAGATGTCGGGGAGGAGAAGGATCTTGAGGAGTACGAGTCGACCCAAGCTTGTCCTCGAGTTACCATAGTACAGCTGATGCTGCCGAGAACCAGCTCCAAGATTGGCATCGCTAGATAGGACGGGGCTAGTTCTACTGTCCAGATCAATTGTGTGTCCACCATTGCAATACTGCAATACAGTTTGCTCCATTTTCGATAAAA
>CM068960.1:126341264-126353977 GCA_035128595.1 Eptatretus atami | reverse complement strand
TTTTACTTCTTTATCTCCCACCCCCTTCACCCAAAGCCTCCTCCCCTCTCTCTTCATTAACAGTGTGGACCTCAAATATCCAAGGCCTTTGCTTAAACCTTGAAGATCTTTCCATACAGGTTGCCACTGACAAACCAGACATAATCTGCCTCACAGAAACTTTCCTGCCTCAAGACGTCTCTGACTCCCAAGTATCTCTCCCTGGTTACTCTCTTCATCAAAGACTCTATTCCTCACTCTCCATGCACTGCCCTCACTCCCCCACACCCCCAGGATAACCTCTGGCTACGGCTTCCCTCCACTCCCACCTCATTTATATGTGTACTGTACCGTCCACCAAACGGTGATGACTCCATTTACACTCACTATCCGAAAACATGGACCAATTCTATCTCTTCATCCAAACTCTCTCTTCCTCACATGTGGCGACTTCAATTGCCTCATGCCAGTTGGCTAGGTGTGGGTACCTCTCTCACCTGTCATGGCACTTCAGTAAAAGCTTTCTGCGACTCATTGGGACTGACTCAATCGGTCAACTTCCCGACCCGGATCTCAACCAACATCTCTTCTGGATCTGATTTTGACAAATTTCCCTGAAAATATCTGCTGTTCTTCCTTCACTCCAATCGGTTCCGCTCCAATATGCATCCCCCCTCCCCCACCCCTCATCGTTACCTGCATCCTTCGTTTGTCCGTCTACATCTATTTTCTCCCTTGGCTCCAGCTCTTCCATGAGACTTGACTTTGGTCCCCCTTCGTTGTACTTTTTGTTTACAGTCTGGTTCCAGAACGAGAATGATTGAAGGTGCTCGACACATGCACTCAAGCATATAGACGACAGAGCAGAAATCTTCAGAGAGCTGGATAACGTAGACATCCGGAGGTCGAGAGGTCATTCACTTGAGTTTAGAAAAACAAATTTCAATTTCAAACAAAAATAAGAGAGTCCTTTTCTGTCAGGAATATCAATTGGAATTCTCTCTTTGGTTGTGTAATTGAGTTAGTCCCTCAAATCAGTTTGAGTCGCTGCTTGGGAATCACTGATCTCACCATATGTTGGAGTTCCAGACACCATGACGAGCGGAAAATGAGCATCACTTTCCATCTCTCAACGCAGTAAATCCTTCAATCCCTGACGGTGTAATCCGTATCCGTAGCAGTGCTCTGGTGCTATTCCGTCTGAAACAGCTCGAGTGCTAATACTCCATGTTTATTTTTTTGATTACTGTACTTCTGTCACCGAAGGTGGAAGGAGGTTATATTTCATCCCTGTCTGTCTGTGTGTCTGTTTGTGTGCACGATATCTCAAAAAAGTGGTCGATGGATTCAGCCGAAACTTGGTGGACATGTTGGGAGCGTGACGAGGAAGAAGTGATCCAATTTTGGTGAAGATCCGAATCCGGATCCGGATCTGATAATTTTTTTTAAGTGATTCTTTACCATTGAGAGATCGGGCCAAACTGATATGTAGCGTGGTATCTCAAAAAGTTGCGTACGGATTCGGACGAAACTTGGTGGACAGGTTGGGTGTGGGACAAGGACGAATTGATTCGATTTTGGTGAAGATCTGAATCCGGATGCGAGGATTATTTAATTTTTTAAGTGATTCTTCCCCATTGAGAGATGGGGCCAAAAAACGATATGTAGCATGATGTTTCAACAATGTATTGGGCCCGATATGTTCTCGTGGATCAGGCATTGCCTGGCGGAGGTATGCGCTCTACCGAGTTCCCTTCTAGTTTGTCTTTTGTTTTTGCTCATAACACTTTCACATTGTGTGGCTTTCGGTTCCTCTCGGTGATGAGAGGGACCCTCCGGCCATGTGGGGAAGGATTGGAACTCGAATCTTATTGATACTTTTCAAGTGTGCATTTGTGCATTTGTACGTGATTCTTTCATGGCCGATTTGTAGCACCTAGAGGCCCCAAATTCTGGGTCTAAGTACTTCAGTATCTGGGCAAGGTTTTAAGTTAATCCCCCCCCCCCCTCCACCAACAAGGCAATTCTCTGTATGTAAGTGTACATCCGAAAATCAACAAACTGACCTCAAACGAGGAAATGAGACCATTTGGCCTCTCATTGCCGTGGTGCACTCCCGGGTTAATTTTTGCTCCAGCTTTTTATACATCAATCTTCTTGATAGTTCACTAAAGTTTAAATAACCTGGTATTGATAATAAGTAAAGGAAGCAGGGCTTTAGGTTTTTTTCATTGAGGGATAAATTAAAAGAGGTGGTGTTAACACTGTATTTAATGACACCTCATCTAGAGTATTGTGTACAGTTTTGGTCACCACCTCTTAGGAAGGATTTGGCTGCCATAGAGAGGGTTCAGCATGGACCTACAAGATTGATTTTGGGACGAGACCCTCACATGGATATTGGCTCGACTGGTGGTAGCTCAGGTATGTATCTGTGTATGGTAGTGGTTGTGATGTTTATGTTAGTATCTCGTCGAAAGGTGAATGTGCTATCTGTGGTTGTTCCTTTCCTCACCCTCTGACCAGGCCTGGCCAGCCGGTTACAGAGTGTGTAATGTTTACAATATATATCCTCTGCCCCATACTAATTTTAAATTTATCCTAATTTTGTGCCATTTGACAGGCAAGGTGTCAAATATCACAAATACGAGCATCAAACTGACGGCATTGTAAGGAAAGCTGATAACACGGTGAAAATGCAGAGGGTTGTGTCATGATTGTCTGATGCTGAAGAAAGTGGATACAAATGCTTCTATGATATAGTTTCCCTTCCAGATGATACATTGACTTCACTATAATCTTCTATTTTAAGGACTGCAATTATTCCCACGTCCTTGTGGGGTTGGTTGGGCGAAGCTTGGCCCAAGTCTTTCACAAACTGGCTGGCCAGGCTTAACGTTCAACTTAGGTTGGAGAAGGAATTTGAATTTGGCCATGTTGCTGCCGATAACTCGCTGTTATGTTGTTGCCACTGACACTCTTTGTGAAGGACACCATGGGATCTTTAATGTCCAGCAACGAATTCCGGCAGACGGGACGGCATGCACATTGATGAAACACCGGGACGACAGTTTATAGCTGGGTCGGGATTCAAACCCAGGTTGGACAGCTTGGAGGCGAGTGTGCGTACATTGAAGCCATCCTACCAGCCATATTGATTTCACGGTCATCATATTGCGGAAATCAAAACCTTAATTTGTGTAAAACTCCACTCCATGCAGGTCATGCAACACGAGGTCTTTGTTTCTTAACATGCATCAAATTTAATGTCCCATTAATTCTGATTGTGGTAAGAAAGGCTGTGCCATTGTTGTGAAGTTTGATACCCAGAGTGCCCCAGGAAGTGATGCTGCTTCCACCAAGGTGTGTGTGTGTGTGTGTGTGTGTGTGTGTGTGTGTGTGTGTGTTTTTCCACTACGAGCCTTACCATCTTGTTTTGTTTTGTTTTCATTGGGTTTTTGTAAACCTTTAATTTATATATTTTAAAAAGTTTTCTGAAGGAAGTTAAGTTATTCCTTATATTGCTTTCTGACATTGTCAGGTAGTTTTGGAATGATGTGATTAGCAGCTGAAGACACCCCTGCCCACAGTTTTCCCAGTCAAGCTTGACCCTAACCATAACTTCGACTCTGGTGTGAGAGGGCTGAGAAGTTACACAGTTTGTGTTCGCCGGGTACAGTTGGCCCTAAACTGCCAGCACGTCTTGAAGTCATGATAAGGGTGATAAAGTGTGAGGCCTTCTCGTATTATGATCATATGATGCTTTGGCGGTGAGAACACCAGTCGTCCAACACACATTTTCTGTATGTCCAGTCTTGACTCAAGAAGGTCTAGTTGAAATGATTTAATCTGAAATGTGAGCTTACGTTAACAGTCTAACTTTTTATTCACAAATCCAGGATGGACTTTTACATCATTCGGTGACCGCTTGTCCCATTTCCTCTCTGGTCACGGTGCTAGCCCTGTTCCACCCCTCGAGGTGCTTGATTATACGCCGCACGTATAATTTGGAGAAATTATTTTCTTTTCATTTTCCACCGCTTTCCTCAAAAATCTAGCAAATTTTTTCTTTTCTTTGCTGTTTTATCCTACCCCACCTCATTTGTGACGTCGACGTTAGACGAGTCCATATTAAGTGTAATGATATGAAATGTTTCATCAAACTCCCCACAAACGTTCGGACACACTTTCTAAACAAAAATGAAGGATGAAAGTTCATTACAATGTCATTGTTTGGAACCATAAGGGCCAAAATAATACTCTTTAAATCATTGATCGATTATTTTTCTGATTGTTCTTTATTTATTCTGTTGTTTAAATGGACACCCTACATCAGGTTTCCCTGAACTTTAACATTTGATGATGTGTGATTAAATAATGTACTTGGTACTTGTTTATATTTCTCAAGTGGGTTTGTTTTATTTCAGGATGCTGAGGGAGCCATCATTAACGGAGCTGCCTCTAAGTTACTGGGTGAACCTGTTTTTATTATTCTTATTGTTTCTCTACATTGTTTTAAAATTTTTATTATAGTTTACGAGGCTCATGGAGGAGTGAGGGCAGAATGTAAGGGGACAAAATGGAAAGGGGGAAACACCAACAGCAGAGTAGAAGTGAGTGAGATCAAGGGGACACGTGGAGGTGAAGCAGCTGTACACAAGTTGAATAAAAAACAGCAAGAGGAGGGAGGGCAAAATGGGGATGAAACAAAAAGAAAAAGGAAAACAAAACAACTGTCACCTAACAAATGAAAAGAGGTGAGGGAGGGGGTTGAAAAAATATATCACAATAACCTAGAAAAAAGGGGGTGCTTGGGATTGGGGCCATTTGGGGTCATTTCAGTATTTAATCATGATCTGAGATTTCTTTTTCACTTTATTTTCATATTTGAGTAGGCTTGGACGATAACGTAGACTGTCGTGATCCCCAACTATTTCTATCCCTTGGGCAACTATCCTTAAGGATACAACGGGTGACATCTTCCTTCCTATCCCTGTTCTCAACACGACGCAACTACGGAAATCCATACACAAAACACGTCTCATAAACTAAATGTAATACTATTTAACACGGGCTTGAAATGCCCTTTTAATTTTATTAACAATTGAAAAACAATATTTGTAACTGTCTCTAATACAAGCCACATCCTGACACGGGCTATGTACTGTGACAAAGCAGTGCGAGGTTGCAGACAAAGCAGTTGCTTTGCCACTTGCATATCCTGGATTGGTGAGTCGGGGCCAGCACAGCGAATGAAGGAGTTTGTAAGATTGTTCAGTCTGATTTCAACACCTTGGATTTTTGGTAGAAGCCCTGAAAAACATTCTGTTTTAAATCACCCATTTATAATAATATGCACTCATTCCAAAGACTTGAAAAAAATGGTACTGCTGCTTACTTGCTTGACACTTGGCATTTAGAGGATAGAGCATGCTCAAACATCACTGGGAAGGCAAGGAAAACCACCCAAGAAACTGCTTTGGCATCATGAACGCTCTGTGACAGAGTATGGTCCATCAAAAAAAAAGAAATCAAACACATAAAATTTAAAACACAGTATGAAAACTAGAGGGAGCACTCGGAGAGTGCAAAACCTCCACGCCAATTACTGCTGGGCTCACTCAAGTGAACCTTATATCTTATTCATTAAATATGATTCAACAGTTAAGCAGATAACAGAGTTATAGTTTCTTTTCCCAAACATTTTTTTTGGGGGGGGTGGGGGTGAAATCACTTAAAACATTGTAGAAATGCAAAAAAAGAAATCGAATTTTGTTGAAAAAAAAAGTGCAAAAATTTTTTTTTCTCTGGCAATTTTTTTTGGGGGGCGGTTTTCGCGGGGCGCCATTCATGTTTCTTTTTTTCGCGGGGTGATTCATGGTTTTTTTTTTCGCGGGTGCATTCATGGTTTTTTTTGTCACGGTTTTTTTGCTGCAGGCTGTTTTTTTGCCAACCATATTCCAGTTTTTGTGGATTTTTTTACTAATAATCACGAAACCGCCGGGAACCTATCCCCCCTTTTTCCATGAACAATGCCCACTATTCGTGATTCGCCATTCGCTGTGTATTTCCAGGAAACGTATCCCCCGCAAATCGCGGGTCCGACTCTATATTTCAGTGTTTAATCACTTGGTAAATTCGGGAGTTAACATTAAGCAGTTTACGTTTTCACAGTATAGCACTGTTAGCATATTCCGTATTTGTCAACATTTTGGAATTATTCAAAAAAATTTTTTTGCTACTTGTGCACTTTATTTGTAAATACCTGCATTGTTAACCCTCCGCCATCTTCAAAGATGGATGGAGGTTTACTGTTTTCACCCCTTTCTGTTTTGTGTGTGTTGTTTGTTTGTGAACAGTATTACGGAAAAACTTCGACGGATTTCGACGAACTTGGTGGGATTAGGTATGGTCCAAGGGATCAGGCCATTAAATTTTGACTTGTCCCCCCCCCCCAAAAGAAACATTATTTTTTTAGAGAATTTTTTTTTTTGCATTTCTACATGTTTTAAGTGATTCCAACCCCCCCCAAAAACATTGTATACCCCCAGCCCCCCCACGCACCCACTCCCGGCCCCTCCCGTTCTGGCATCGCAACCCGTCACCCGTTGGCTCTCTTCCCTCTGCGGACAAACAGACTTCGCCATCCTCTCCCGCCGGCGTATCTGCCCTTGGGCGAACCTCGGCTCCCCCCTCGCACCCCCCCCCCCTCGTTCCCCCCCCACAAAAAAAAAGATGCATTTGGTTTTTTTGCATTCTAACTCTGGCGTTTTAAGTGATGTCCCAAACCCCCAAATAAAATTGTTTACCGCCCCCCCCCAACAAAAAATTTTAGAGAAGAGCAGAATTTTCTTTTTTTTGCGCATCTTCTCATACATGTTCTTTAAGTGATTTCCAACCCCCCAATATAAATTGTTACCCTCCACACCCCAAAAAAACACGGAACATTTTATTTTTTTTTTGCATTTGCTACGTTTTCTATTTCCCGACCCCCAAAAAAATTATAGAGAAAAAAAAATTTTGATTTTTTTTTTTGCCGATTCTACATGTTTAGTGTTTCCACCCCCCCCCCCCCCCAAAAGAGAACCTCATTTAGAGGAAAAAAATTTTTTTTTCCCTTTTTTTTTGCATTTCTGCGATGTCTTTAATGTGATTCCAACCCCCCCCCAAAAAAAATTATTGCCACTGAGAGATAAAAAAAAAAAGAATTTTGCAACTTTTTTTCTCAGACAACATTTCGATTTCTTTTTTTTTGCATTTCACATGTTTTTAGTTGATCCACCCCCCCCCCCCCCCCCAAAAAAAAATGAGAAAAGAACGAGAACTCGTCCACGGACAGAGAGAAAAATAAGAAGGAGAAAGTCTCTGATCATCATATCGTCTGCTCAACTCGTCGGACCTGTAGTTGTGTTGGAAATCACTTAAAACATGCAGAAATGCAAAAAAAAAAAATTTTTTCCTCTAAATTTTTTTGGGGGGGGGGGGTTGGAAATCACTTAAAACATGTAGAAATGCAAAAAAAAAAAATTTTTTTTTCTCTAAATTTTTTGGGGGTTGGAAATCAGAAAACGTAGAAATGCAAAAAAAAAATTCCTTTTTTGGGGGTAACAATTTTTGGGGGGGTTGGAAATCACTTAAAACATGTAGAAATGCAAAAAAAAAAAATTCTCTAAATTTTTTGGGGGTGGGGTAACAATTTTTTGGGGGGGTTGGAATCACTTAAAACGTAGAAATGCAAAAAAAAAAATTCTCTTTTTTTTGGGGGGGGTAACAATTTTTTTTGGGGGGGGTTGGAAATCACTTAAAACATGTAGAAATGCAAAAAAAAAAAATTCTCTAACAAATTTTCTTTTGGGGGGGGGGACCAAGTCCAAAATTTAATGCATGATCCTTGGACCATACCTAACCCCCCCACCAAGTTTCGTCGAAATCCGTCGAGTTTTTTCCGTAATACGTTCACAAACAAACAAACAACACAAACAAACAGAAAGGGTGAAAACAGTAACCTCCATCCATCTTTGAAGATGGCGGAGGTTAACAATGCAGGTATTGTACAAAAAGTGCACAAGTAGCAAAAAAATTTTTTGAAACTATATTACCAAAATGTTGACAAATACGGAATTGCTAACAGTGCCGATACTCGAGAAAAGCGTAAACTGCTTAATGTTAACTCCGATTTAACCAAGTGCATTAACACTGAAATATAGAGTGGACCCCGCGATTTGCGGGGGATACGTCCTGGAAAATACCAGGAATGGCGAATCCACGAATAGTGGAGCATTGTTTCAATGGAAAAAGGGGATAGGTTCCCGGCGGTCGTGATTCATTAGGTAAAATCAAAAATCCCACAAAAAACTGGAAATATGTCTGGCAAAAAACGCCAAAAACCCGAAAAACCAAACACAAAAACCAATGCACCAAAAAAACCATAATGCGCGCAACCGTGAAAATGCAAATATGTGAAGCACGTCAAGCCGCAATGTAGAAGGAGGTCGCATTTTATCAACCTCGAACACATGTGGTCCGTGAATAGCGGGTTCTGACAGGTTGCTAAAAATAGTGTTTTTATAAAGCCCCTTCTTTATAATTGTCGAAGCTCGTATGAAAGCTAACACACAACGCACAGCAAGGGGGGGCATAACAAGAGGGGTGGGAGAGGGAAGGCAAAAGAGTGGGGAAGAGACATGAGGAGATCTGTGAAGGAGAGGGATGGGGTGGGAACACGGGGAAACAAGATGGACATTACAGGGACTTTCAGGAAGGAAAGAAGGGAATTAGAAGGAGGTGGGTGAGGGTGGATTAACGGGGTAGAAAAGATCGAGGTTTGGTGGGGGAAAAGATAAGAAGTGTGTGAACGGCTGTTTGGAAGGCCAGGAGGAAGAATGGGATTGAAGAGATGTGTGGAGTTTATTCCAAAGGGGAAAAAAGAGGAATAAAAGAGTGAAGGTGAGCAGTAATTCGTAATTTTGGAAGTTTTACCAGAAGGGGGTTGCTGGGGAATATGGGGGGACATATCAAGACAGAGCAGGGGGGTGAGACCGGAGAGCAGATGGTAGAAGAGAAAGACCACCGACCTGCCTGCGGTGAGAGAGTGAGAGGCCCAAAGACTAGCCTCATCGCGGGAGATACCAATGATCCTAAATGCCTTGGTTTCTACAGCGTGAAGCCGAGAAAGGTGAGAGGCAGGAGCACAAGCATAAGGGGAGAGCAGTACTCCATCAGGCTGGGATGAAAGCTTTGTATGTGGTCAGGAGCTCAGGTGGACCGAGGAAGGACTTTGCATGACGGAGGATTCCCAGTCGGCGACAGACTTTGGAGGCCAGGTTGGAAATATGGCTTTCTCAGGAAAGTCATGGCACATAGTGAGACTATGTGAAAGAAGTTGAATGAAAGGACTTCTTCCAGAAGATTGTTGAGAAAGTAGAATTGGGGGGGGGGGGGGTCTAACAGTCCTTTCGGAGAGCATAGTGAGAGTTGAGTTTGTCCGGATTGAAAGACATGTTCCACGTGTTGGACCGTTTGTGATTTTATCCAGATCTGCAGAGAGTGAAGAAGCTGTGGCTTGCCGGTCTGAGGATGACAGATGGTATGCAGAGGGTGGAGTCATCAGCAAAGAGATTAGAGGATTTTCCAGAGAGTCGGAGAGATCATTGATGAAAACCAGAAAAAGAACTGGCCCAGAACACTGCCTTGAGGAACTCCAGCCTGGACAGGAAGAGGGATGAAAGAACTCCATTTAGCACACGTTGTGCTGTGACAGGAGAGGAAGTCTGCGAGCCATGTGTGGGATGTTCTTGGATACATAGGAAAAAGTTTGGTGAGCAGGGCGGCGTGCCAGACCATGTCAAAAGCACGTGATGTATCCAGGAGATGCTCTGATTTCATGTCTGGCATTGAGGACCTCCATCCATTGTTTGGAGAGAGAAGCAGCATATCCAGGGTGGAGTGACCTGGTCTGAACCAAAATGATGATCAGAAATCAAGCCATTGGAGAAGAGGAAGGATTTATATCTGAAGCGATGATGGATTCCATAACCTTGCTGATGATTGGGAGAAGGCTGATTGGCTGTAGTTGCAGGGATCTGTTTTTGCACCTTTTTATGCAGGGCGTAATGTTTGCTGATTTCCAAGCAGATGGCAGATGACCTTGAGCAAATAGAGGGTAATAGAACAGAGAGAGTGTGAGCAAGAGCAGAGGAGCAGGTTTTTTAGGACACGTGGGCTGATGCGTCTGACGGTTGCAGAATCTCAGTCGGTTAGACAACAAGCTCTCCACCTTGCAGAAGAAAAGGATACAGATCCAGGGAAACACCTTTAAGAGATTAACACATACTCCACTAAAACTGTACATTGAATTATATTTTGTTGAATGTCACCTCTCGTGTGAAACCTGACACTGCATATCCTGTGCTAGCTTTCAAAGCCTGGGCGCACTGAGTTACAGCCAACTTCAAGACCGTTAAGATGAGCATCATTCAAGCATGATCTGTACTTTCCCTTCAGGTATTACATTGCAGAAAACACCATCTCACACAGGTACTACGTATATTCGAGAAAGCACTCGTGAAGATGCGCTTCTTTCAAAAAATGTCCTCGAGTGTCCAAAATGCCTTGTCAGATGATCAGGTGAAGGGGATTATTTCCATCTCTAGGTCAGCATTGTCATGATTCACCACATTTGCTGTCTTGGCCTTAGTTTCACTGTGGTTGGTGTTTGAGAAAGGTTTCTGAAGGTAAATGGCTCTGGGTTCCACATGTCTCAATTACTCAAATCGTCCTTCAAAGTCTTCTTCAATTTTTAAGCGATATTGCTGCTTCAATATTTGATATAATATATCCTCCCTTCCATCCGTCCATCAAAAATGAACAAGAAGAAGAACCTCTCTAACCCACTGTGTTTAATTCTAAAGGGTTCTAAAGTGTATTTCTCAGCTTTGCCGATTCATATTTAAAATGCCAAACTGCACCGCTTCCTTTGACATGGGTGCGATATATATATTTTTTTCTTTCAATGTGTTCAGCGGAGATTTCCTCGTCAAAAGATGCGTGCTCTTCCTGCCTCTTCTCTCGGCCTGAAAAGTGAGTGAAAACTCCCTTCCTGATTTGAGTTCTCCACAATCTCAGCTTGCTTTGGAACGCGTTCACTGATCCCAATCGGTTGTTGGATTTTTGTCCTTGCCTTGAATTCAAGGTTAATATTCTTCAGTTTGGAATTCAAATCGGCCAAAAACGCCAAGTCACAGTAAGCCATGGTTGATCATTGATCCCCTGGTCGTGTTCATTTCTCTCTTCTAAAAATATTTTATTTGTGGAAGGAGTTCCTGGAAATGCTCCAAAACTTTTCCCTTTGCCGAGCCATCGCACTTCTGATTGCAAGATAAGGGGTCTCCGTATTGAGCATCAAGTTCAGATAGGAGTGTGTTGAATAGCCTGTGTTGCAGTGCCTTGCCTCGGATTGAGTTGGCAATCTTCACAATCGCACTCATGACATGCTAAAAACCACAATGGCACTCGGTAAAGCGCATACCTCCGCCAGGCTGAACAGATTACATTTTGTATCCCACTGATACGCCAGATCTACATCCGAACCTGAACCAAATCAAATCCACCTGTTCTTGTCACCTACCTCCTCATCCCCCTAGTTTTGTCAAAATCCGTCCACAACTTTTTGAGATGTCATGTTATACATCGTTTTTGGCCCCATCTCTCAATGGTGAAGAACCGGATTCAGATCTTCACCAAAATCGAATCAATTTGGCCTTGTCACACAACCAAGCTGTCCACCAAATTTCAGCTGAATCCGTCCACAACTTTTTGAGATATCCCCATCACAGACAAACACATAGGGCTGAAAACATGAACTCCATCCACATTCAGTGGTGGAGGTAATTAAGCATTTTCACACAATGCCTGTAGATGGTTGATGCAGTGGTAGTTAGGAAAATCAGGGAAGTTGGGGTCGTTTTTGCACATGGCAATAAAGGCAGTCTTCTTTCGGAGCATTGTGGGTGCACCGTCAGTTGTAATTGACATTTCTTTTCTTTTTTTTTTCTTTTTTTTGCTGAAGCGCACCGATCTCTTGCAAGGAATGCTTACAAGCCAGATAAACATTTTCACCGCGTGCATTGCCAGTCAGTGGTACAACTACCAGCATGTCTGCTTTCACACTACAGGCCTGATAAAAATGCACAACTGCTCTGTGTCACACACACACACACACACACACACACACACACACACACACACACACACACACACACACCTATTGATTCATCAACTTTTATGCTGAAAAATTCACAATGCATCAATCCTGCTTTCGTATGCAGGTGACATTTTTCGACATTGCTTCTGTTCTCCTTGTAACTGAGTTTCCAGACAGCAGAACATCTTCATTGGCAGACATAATTTCCGACAGGTTTTTGAAGGCTTGAAATAACATTTGGAAAGCCGCTAGCATGGCTTCCTTAATTACCTCCACCACCAAAGGTGGCTGGAGGTTATGTATTCACCCATGTTTGTCTATCTATGTATCTGTGAGCATGATATCTCAAAAAGTTATGGACAGGTTCGGATATAAATTGGTTCTTCATGTTTGGTCTGTGACAAGGATGAATTGATTCGATTTTGGTGACGATCCAGATCCGGATACTATAATTTTTCAAGTGCTTCTTCACCATTGAGAGATCAAACCAAAAACTATATGTATGTGCAAGATATATATATATATATATATA
>CM068960.1:126300751-126317089 GCA_035128595.1 Eptatretus atami | reverse complement strand
CGCTCTGATGGTTACCATGCCCAAGGAGTTGCTGTAGCTGTGTCCAATAAGCTGATCCAATGATAATTGAGGTAACACCGGTCAACGAGTGTATTATCTATATATTAATACTGAAGGACCAATTTTGTGCTCCTCCTAGCGGTCGCGTCAGTTTTCTCGGTACTGTACCCTGGACTGAAAGAAACATGGTACTGCAAGAGTGCATCGCACATAGTGGCAATTGTCAAACTTCAACTCTGTAGCAGAATAAACACTTTTCTTACATTTCGTTTACATGGCGACGTGTGACGTCACCGCTGAGAGGCGTCAGGACGTCATGACATCATCGGTTATTCGCCATTACGTCCGTCGTCAGAACGTTACTGCTGAGAGGTGTAATTACTAATGCCACTCCTCGAAAATAGCGTCTGCAATGTAAAATCCTCTTCTGCACATGGTGACTACCTCAGAATGTGAAACGTCACCAAACTGTCGCCACGCTCAGCCAACCGTCTGACTGAACCGACAAAACGACCGTCTTACTGGACTGAAATGAAAGCAGCTGTCTGCTGCTGACGAAACGACCGTCCTGACTGGAATGACGAACGACCGTCGACTGAACTAGAAACCTGAACGTCTGACTGGAACTGACGAAACGACCGTCGACTGGAACTGACGAAACGACCGTCTCACTGACTGACGAAACACCGCCTGAACTGCAAAGCCTCCTGGAACTGACGAAACGACCGTCTCTAGAACTGACGAAACGACGTTGACTGGAGCTGACGAACGACGTCTGACTGGAACTGACGAAACGAGCCGTGCTGAACTGCGAAAGACGTTACGAAACGAGGACGTTGACTGGAACTGACGAAACGACCGTCTTGACTGGAACTGACGAAACGACCGCTGATGCGGAAACTGACGAAACGACTCTCTGAACTGAGACTGACGAAACGACCGTCTGATGAACTGCGAAACTCTGACGAAAACGAACCCGTCTGACTGAACTGACGACACGACCGTCTGACTGAACCGCGACGACCGTCTGACTGGAACGACGAACCTCTGAACTGGAACTAGACGAAACGACCAGTTTTTTTCTCCTGCATCTTTGAATTCTTTTCTGACGACTGAGCACGAACACGTCTGACTGGAGCTGACGAAAACGACCGTCTGACTGAGAGCTGACGAAAACGACCGTCTGACTGGAGCGACGAACGGTCCGTCTGACTGGAGCTAACGAAACGACCGTTCTGGGCTGGAGCTAGCGAAACGACCGTGCTGCTGAGACTGGAGTGACCCGAAAGACCCGTCGACTGGAGCTGACGAAAACGACCGCTGACTGGACACGAAAACGACCGTCTGACTGGAGCTGACGAAAACGACCTTCTGACTGGAGCTGACGAAACGAACCGTCTGAACTGGAGCTGACGAAACGGACCGTCTGACTGGAGCTGACCGAAACGACCGCGTGACTGACAGAGTTGACTGGAACTGACGAAACGACCGTCTGACTGGAACTAGACTAAACTACGTTCTGACTGAAGAACTGGACAAACGACCGTCTGACTGGAAGCTGACGAAACGACGTCTGAACTGGAGTGACGAAACGACCGTCCTGACTGAGAGGCTGACGAAACGACCGTCTAGACTGGAGCTGACGAAACGACCGTCTGACTGGAGCTGCGAAACGACCGTCTGACTGGAGCTGACTAAACGACGCACTGTCTGACTAAGACCACTGACTACTAAACGACCGTCTGACTGGAACTGACTAAACGACTCTGGACTGGAACTGACTAACACCGTCTGACTTGAAACTGACTAACACGCTGCTCGGAACGCCAAATGTGACAATAACATCAAACCTCTCCGTTCAGCCCCGACAAACCAAGAGCAGCCAGCAATCCACAGAGCTTCAAACGGGCGTCAAACGTCGTGAAAGAGATGGTGCCCGAAGCGTCAATGAAAATAGAGTGGTAGGAATTAGCCCACAGCCGTATTTACCATCAGATAACCGTTCAGAAAAGCTCGGTGTGCTTAATCAAACGTCCTGTAAAGTCCAAAGTGTAAATAACCGTCCACCCCCAAGCCAAATGTGTCCTGATGAAAGGGGTATACTAGCTTCCGTAGGCCAAGGCTATTCTTATGTACATGCATGTGTCTGTTGAATGCTGAAGAAAAAGGCATCCATAAGAAAGGGAACTCATTTCTAAGCTTCTCAAACACATCAAAGTTATAATCCCACCCAACATGGGGATGGGCTATCCTGGACATGCATTTAGGAAATAACTGTCTGAGACCGAAATGTTTGTATGCATCGTTGATTCCGATTCTGGAATCCTATAACAAGATATATATATATAAATATATATATATATATATATTAATATATAATTATAGTTGCGGACCGGTCGGAGCGAGAAGACCACAGAGGGGAAGCTACCTCGTTCCCACCAAGACTCTCCGAACGATGGCCGTTGAAATTGACCCCTCCTCGCTGAACACGAATAACTTTGTGATCGGCGGTCGGCTATCGACCGGAAAGGCAATAACTCACACGCTACTTGGGTCCTCCATCTTCATAAAATCTCGTTACCTAATGGTCACGTGATCTAAGTTACCGGGGGACACGCCCTCGGGACACCTTGTTCAAACCGGATCAGATGCAGCCGAGGAAACTGCCCAAGGGACATACAGCTAGAAAAACAGATCGTGTGGGAAACGTCCTGGCTAAGCTAGAATAGACCATGCTGGACCCAATGAAGAAAAGACGAAAACGAGCTTGGGAACATTTATATCAAAGCATTTATTTACAAATAGGAGAAATGATGTGCACAGTCAATTGGCTTGATTGTATTTCGCAGGGATAGCAAGGAATTGATGGGTGTGACAAGAAGGCAAGCAATTTCAAAGCAGACCAACCAATTAGAATTCTCCCATCTTAACTTGTTGCTACGAAGTGCCATCAACATACACACACAAACCGGAAGATTAGAAAGCCAGAAAGAAAAGAAAATGAGGATAAACAGCCTCGCAAATACTGGAGGGTCGCTGACCAACACAACCCAGTACGCTTAGGGAAGGTTGGGAAAATACTGGTGTGCAGGTGTGGGTAGTGCAGTATGGGTGTGCGGTGCATGGAGAGGAAAATTCATTCGAGTCAGGGAATTGGATGCTCTTTTGTGCGTCCAAAAGGGACGAGATAGAGGGGGAAAGAGAGAGAGGGGAGAGAAGATGGCTTGAGTGGACAGATTCTTACCTAGTCGTGCATATCTGTTAGTGTAGTCGTTTACCTCCATGGAGCTCCGCCTAAACGGTTCCACCTGCGAGAGGTTGACCGTTATCTCAGGTAGTCAACTTGCGGGGCTCGTGGCAAACATGTGCCTGCACTGGTCCTTGGAATAAGCATGTCCAGTCGCACCACCAACCGGAGTGAAGAGCCAGCGAAGGGCAGAGGCAAACGAGGAGCAGCCAAGCAGAACCGAAGACGAGCAGCAGAAGCGTGGTGAAGAAAAGGCAAAGAAGAGGGCAGCGGCTCGCATCCCACTTTTATAAGCCCAGGCGAAGTGGGTGAACGACGCGCTGTGACCGATTCCCGCTCTCCTATTGGGCCAAATGGCATAGCCAATGCCCTTCCAGGCTCCTAGGGCGGAAACCGGTCCCATTCGCACATTCACATGACTGGCCCGGAGCTCCGTACCAAAGTCCCTGAGTCGCTTCTCCCCCTCGGCGACCCCTCCTCACTGCCCGTCTTGCCCTTTTCTGGCGACTGGACGAGGGTGTTATTTAATCCCTGCGTGCTCACCCGGACATTCCAGGCGAGATGCGGTTGTGCTATTAAACATCTCGTTTGCTCCGTCTCCGCATCACACTGTTCGAAGTTACAGCCTTAGTTATGCAACACGCTCTGTTTGTGGAGATTGTTATCGATCCAGGTACGCAGGAGGTGGGAATATTTTCATCCCTGTCGCGGGAAGTGGTGAGTTTTCGTGAGCAAGGTGGAGATGCCGTTGGAAATTGGCGTGCAGATTTGCATGAATAATGGCGTGCCAAGTGTGTGCTGTATATGTGTACGTTTTTAGTGAAGAAGTTGTTGGTTCCAAGCCATGTGAGGCATCTAGTGTGCTTATTACTCATCGCATTTATTGCATGGCGTGTGGCTTGCTTGCTTGACTTGTACCATGGCTTAAAAAGAAAGGTTGAATAGAAATCAGATTATAACATAGAATATATAGTTCATAACCCGTATCCCTGTGTGCGTAAGAGGCGACCAGGGTTGGTCAGAAAGGGCATCCGGCGTAAAAACTATGCCAAATCAGTATGCGGATCCATAACGGATGATCTGCGTGGCGACCCCCTAACGGGAGCAGTGAAATAACGAAACGAAACAACATTATAGTTCATAAACCCTAGCTATTAGACCCAGCAAGCCAATTCGTCGTTAAACCCACAAACATGAGCGGAGCTGACTCACGAAGACGAACAAAATAGAGCTGCTTTGGGGAATGTATTTGAGTGCCATTGCCTTAGAGGCATGCAGTTTGCAAGAACCGCCAAATTATTATATATATATAATATATATAATATATATATAATATTATATTATAATTTCTTTTATGCACGATGTCTCAAAAAGTTTGGGACGGATTTGACGAAACTTGATGGATGAGTTGGTTATGACGAAGAACGAGCCATTTTGATTTTGTTTAAGGTCCGGATGCAGATCCTGTTTATAGTGGGATACAAAACGCAACTGTTCGCCTGGCGGAGGTATGTGCTCTACCGGATTCCGTATCTGGTGACCTCAACGGTCTTCAAAGAGCTTATTGTTCTTTGCAAGTACGTGCATATCTCAAATGACGCAACGTAGCTGCTTTTGACTAACTGGCATGTTTATTTAAATAAAAAAAAATAGATTGTTGGAGATTGGGCTGAACTTCAATGTCTCTAATTTTATATTCCTCGAGTTACTGTTTTGGAGGTACCAACTTGCATCCTCTTTTTGGTTGTGCTAATGCTTCGTGTGTGCATCTCTTTCCACATTTGCATTGTCCATGACAAACTTAAGCACACACACTTTCAACGTTGGAAGTTGTAAAGGAACTCTTCTTTCCCACTCTTCTTAACGTTGTCAGTAAACCTTCTCAACTTATTTTGAGATGTCCTTTCTCAAGTCCGACAATTAAATAAAAGATATAACAATCTCTTCATCGGTAAAAAAAAGATCTTTGTGTTGGCCTCGCACGGGAATCACCCCCCCCCCCCCCTCTTTAACCAATGGGGAGATCGTAACCTCGTTGATTGTTCACTTCAATCCAGTTTTATGCTTGAATTGGCATAAATTGCTTGCCTTCAAACTGCTGTTTGGTGCAGATCAGGGCTCACAGGGATTATGGTGAATGGTTTTCCTTTTCTGTTTGTATTATTTTTATTTTTTTGTCGTTTTTATCTTCCCCGGTTTTTTTTTAAATTCTCTTTATTTTTTTTTTAACACCGGAAAAACATACAGTCGAATGTATACTTTCGGCTTTTGACTAGCATTGAGGTTCTCCTGATTTTCAAGAGTGGCCTGGCAACATTAGAGTTATGGGGTAACGTGTTGCAGTGAGCCAGGATTGGGGAACCTTCGCAGAAGGTGCACACACTCGCCTCTGACAATTTTGGGCTGTGTTCAAATCCTGACCCAGCTTGTAAACTGCCATCCTGGTTTCACAGACAAGACGAGGCACCGGTGAGTGTGTTGCTTCCCTCAGACGGACATTAATCTGGGGTCGTATGCTACAATAGTGTAACTTTTAAAGACCTATGGTGTCCTTTGCGAAGATTAGGCGATATCACGTCAGCATGCCCCAGCAACTTCAAAATCAATCCCGCCTTCATCGCGTGTTCCTGCTACAGAGTGGACGATCTGTGCTGGATTGGCTTTAGCCTTGAAATGTTTAACTTGTGAACACCCCAAAGCTCTTTCAAAGAGTACGGGCCTCTGTTTATCATTATTATTGTTATCCTCACACTTTTGAAGAAAGTGGGGGGTGGGGGGGGGTAGGATATTTTAACCGCTCCGTCTGTCACGTTGTCACCTAAAAACGTTGGCATTAAATTCACGAAACTTGGTAGTTATGAACACATGGCACAAGTGGAAGAGCAGTATCATTTTGAGCCTCAAACTGCTTCCTGGTGCGGGTTCAAAGTTAAATACAAAAAAGTACAATACAGGCACTTTTTTTCTTCTTTTTTTAATGAAACTTGTATGTGCAATCAACATTGGGGGGAACATGAAATATGTACAATTATTTTTGAATTTGACGTCTGTTCAGGAGAATAGTGCAATACCTCTGAGTTGTCTCGTCTGGGTTTGCGGATTAAGACCTAAGTCTTAAGCTTCCAACTGAGGATGCAAGCTATCGCCGGCACCTTGAACAAATTGCAGATTCCTGCCTGGACTACTGCTGGACTGAAATGGCAAACACCAAATGTATTCCTTGTCATGAGAGTGCTTCAGCAGATGTTGCCCCTATGCCTTGGATCGGGTTGTGGAACATGACTGATTATATGATGCACACATAAATTTAACATTATTTTTGCAGTACTCACTTATTACCTTCCAAACGAACGTTAACAGAGGTTATGTTTCACCCATGTCTGTTTGTCTGTCTCTCTATGAGCATGAATTTCATAAATTATGACGATTCAGACGAAACAGGTGTTGTGACGAATTGATAATTTTGGTTCATGTCCAGATGCACATCCTTTTTATCATTGGATACAAAACAAAACTGTTTCAGCTGGCAGAGGTATGTGCTCTACCAGTTCCTTCTAGTCCTTTGTACCTAGTGTTTGGTTTGGCTAACCCCCGTCCCTCAGCTGCCAATGATATATTTGCCGTGTCCTCTTCCTTCTCTTCATTCTCTGGTTGTGTGTGTGTCTGTTCTGCTGTGTAGGAATGGCATAGGTGTGGAAGGAGCAACTCACAAGCAAGTTGTGGAGCTAATACGAGGCGGTGAGTGCGGTGAGCTTTCTCTCACCCTTGCTGTCTGTACACCCCCACTGGCTGCTCGTCCGACCCGCCCCGACGACCCACCAGTGATCCAGCCATCCTCATATCAGTCTGTGGTCTCAACACCGCACCCTCCCTCGTATGTACAACCTTTGGAGTTTCTGTTGCTCTTCGCATCACACCGACATGTCCCACGAGGGAGGAGAAAGTTGTGGTGAGTTTTGGGCTCATATTTTTTCTCATTTTCTTCCTATTTGCTTCGCAATTCTTCAGTTGCAGGGTTTGTTTGTGTTTTTTATTTTCTAAAGCTTCTAACTGCAGTTCATGTCGGCTCCTCTAACAGTCTGTGAACTCCTTTCATTGCTTGACGCTCATTAAATGTCGTGAATTGGTTTGTGTTTTCAGGAGTTTTGTGTGTGTGTGGAGGGACGGATCGCATGTTCTCGCGGATACCGTGAGTTTCACCCTCCACCTTTCTTTGAAGGGGCTTACCCATTGCTGTCACTGCCTCGTTACCTCCGAAATGGCCATTCCCCCTTTCGGAGCGCAGCTCGTGACTCGACGCGAGGACTCGAGAGTTATGCAGAAAGGTTTGGACCTGTGTCATCCCCCCCGAACCACCTATGTCACGGAGGCAATCACGCGACTGATTTTCTGTGCAAAGTCTATAAGTAAGAGTGAATTCAGGCAGGAAATGGAAATGTTTTGTTATTTCATATCGACTCGCCTTTCCACTTTTAGCTAATCGTTATGCTGATCCATTTACTCGCTCTTATCTTGTCTGTATGCTTTTGTTATTTACCAACAGAGATTACAAAAAGCTGTTTATCAGATTTGTAGCCGCTTGGCCTATGGCGTATCCTTCTGACACACAAGATGACTTGTAGGGTGCACAGTTTAGGTTGAGCTCTTGATGTTGCCCCAGTGCAAGCGTTGAGCAAGCAGTGGTGCCCGACACGTGGGCATGCTGAGTCGGGGTTAATGTCTGGCGTCGCGAAATGAAGGCCTTGTCGAGTTTACCACTCCAAATGCACAGGAACACTTTACCTCTGCTTTCGTAATCACTTTACCAAAATTTATCCCTTGTCGATTGTTTTTATTTTTGCAAAAGTCCTATTCTGTACGAAAGGAAACGATCCTGGAAGCTGTGCCATGTAAAATATTGGGAATCATGATTTCCATCTTTGTCTGATGGACTCTAATAAATAACGTTAAATGCTTATAGAAAGATTTGAACTCTGCACATTCGCCGTGTGTAATATCGTGCATGTTCTTCAGAATGGTTGAAATAATAATGGAGAAAAAGGACTTGGGTTGGGGAAGGGGTTGAGTGGGATACCCAATCAAATGTGCTAATGTGTGTCCTTGCTATGCCTAAAGTATAGCAAGAAACACGACATCCATGAATGAAAAAAGAAAACAGAGCAACTTGTTTTAACTGCCATTGAAACACATGCGTCAGTCAGTGTTTGTCAGTGCAGAGTTTTGAAGTGAGCCTTTTGTAGCAGACAATAATTGCTCAGTGATGGACACGCATGATGACCAACATGCTAATTGTCTGTTTGGCAAAAAAAAAATTGTTTGTTGTGTCTACCTTCTGAAGTTTTTGTGCGTTTTCCCATAGGGATTGTCTCGTACTGTAGCAGAAATGTGGGGTGAGAGGGGTTTATCTCTCCCAGTTTGATGGAAGCAAGTGGCGCCATTATAATGGGTATGTGGTGTTTTGTGTGTGTTTTTTCTCTCTCTCCGCAGCTTGCTTGGTCCGTAGATGGGAGAGCAGAAGTAATCCAAGATTTTCTCTTTCATGCTGAGAGGGAGGAGAGGTGAGATTTATTTATCCTGTAGAGTTGAAATTAATGAGTTAGTTTGTGTGTCATGAAAGTGTATGGATTACAATTTATTGCTTAGCTTTGGTTCATGTCCGAGGGAATGAAAAAAAAATAATCCACTGAAGGTGGACGGAGGTTGTGTTTTCATGGCTGAGTGTCTGGAGTGGATATCTCAAAACGTAATGTACTGGTCTGGACGAAACTGGTGGACAGGTTGGTGTGTACAAGGATGAACTGATGAGCCTTTGGAAGACCGGATCCGGATAAGACACTTAATTTTTAAAGTGTTCTCACCATTGAAGAAGATGTAAAAGTCGTGGCACAAATATGTCACCCTTCATTTTTTCAAATAACTCACAATTTCTCTAAAAATAAATAAAATTGACAAAAGTATTTTGTCTCCACAAATCTTTATTCACTGTTTAATATTACAAAACTTGTTTTTAATTCAAACTTAATATATCCTTTTAAATCAGAAAATAATAAGAAATGCATTGACAAATTTAAAATGACACCTTCAACTTAATATTTGGTATCACAGCCTTTGGACAAAATAACTGCAGTCAAGCACTTCCTATCGCGTGAATGAGCTTCCTACAATCTTTACTGGCAGTTTGGCACACTCTTCTTGTGTAAACTGCTGCAGTTCTCTCTCAACTGCTGTTTTCAGATCTCCCACAGGTGTCAATGGATTTAGATCTGGACTTATTGCTGGTCGCTTCAGAACAGTCCAGTGTTTTATCTGAGCCATCGCTGGTGCTGTTTGAAGTGTGTTTGAGGTCATTGTCCTGCTGCAAGACCCATGGACCGTCGACAAGACCCAGCTTTCTGACACTGGGTTGAACATTACGCTCCATAATGCCTTGGTAATCTCCTGATTTCATGATGTCGTGCACACATTCAAGGGACCCAGTGCCAGAGCAGCACAGCAACCCCAAAACATCACTGAACTCCCCATGTTGACTGCAGGAAGGTTCTTTTCTTTGAAGGCTTAATTTTGTTTTCTGTAAACACAGAGATGATGTACTTCACCAAAAAACTCTAATTTGGACTCATCTGTCCACAGGACATTCTCCCAGAAGGATTTTGGCTGTTCAGGGCGTTTTGGCAAACTCAAGTCGGCTTTCTTTGTCTCTCTCTCAGCAGTGGGTCCTCCTGGGTCTCTGACCATAAACCCCCTTCCATTGAGGGCGACGGATGGGCGAGTTGAAACTGTCGTACCTTTTCTGAGGAGTGAGCTTGAATCTGTTTGGCAGTTGATTGAGGTGCTTTCTCCACCATTCGAACAATCCTCCGCTGCAATCTCGATCAAGTTTCTCTTGCGGCCACGTCCACGGAGGTTGGCTACAGTGCCATGGGCCTTAAACTTCTGAAACATTGCGTACGGTGGACACAAGACATCAAGATCTCTGGAGATTGACTTGCAGCCTTGAGATTCCATGCTTGGTTACAATCTTGTTCTGACCTCATCAGACAATTCTCTGGTTTCTTTCTTTTCTCCATGCTCATTGTGGTACACAGTGACACGAAACAGCAGAATGTCTCTTTTTCTCGACTCAAACTGGTTAAATGAGTGATTTTTTATATTGCAGGCACCTGCCAACTCACCACAGGTGAGTTCATTTCCCAATAAAGGAGACTCACCTGGCTGAAATGTAATTATTTCTACCAATTCGAACAGGTGCCAATAATATTGCCCAGACATTTTAGGATGTCTGTGTGTGGAATAAGCTAAGAATTTAGATTCTTTTTTTCAGCTTTTTTTGTTTTGTTCCACTGCAAACCAATGCAATATATATGTGGAGACCAAAATATTTTTTATTTCAACAATTCTGGAAGAAATGGTGCATTATTTGAAAAAAGTGCAAGGTGCCAATATTTTTGGCCACGGCTCTATTTATAGCAAGATATTTCAAAAAATTGCGGTCAGTTTATGACACAACTTGTGAATGTGTGGGTACCTGACAACGAGAGCTGATTATATTTTAGTTTCGGTCCAGATGCAGATCCAGGCCTCTCAGTGAAATACAAAACGTAAACTGTTAGTCTCCTTGGACATGTTTTCAGGCCGTTGGCTATGAAGATGCGTCATTTTCCTACTTCCGTCTAAAACTTGGAAAACTCGACAAATATTTGAAGCTAATGGTCCAAAAAACTTTTTGACAAAATGAATGACACTAGTGGGTGTTGTGTGTGTGTGTGTTGGTTTTAAAGAAGAAGAGGGCGCTTTCAACCAAAAGTAAAAATCTCGATCGACTTCGCTAATTTGAGTAAAAAACCGAGAGCAGACCCGGTCTCAAGCACCCTTTCACCGGCTTCGTAGCCGGCTTCATCAGCACAATAGACCCCGAGCCTCGCCCCTTCCGGTTTTTATTTCGATACGACCGCTCATTTCCGATCACATGCTGGTGCTCAGGATCAAATGGAGGAGTTGCTTTTGGTTTTTATTTTTTGCAAATGCAAAAACAAACGTCAAATCACATAATTGAAAGGGTGCTCTGCTCTTTTATGTTTTTACTTGCACGTGATCTGTTTGTGTTTGTGTGTGGGTGAATACCTTGTGTGCACTTGTTTTTGTGTTTCTGGGAACGAGCACGGCTGTTTCGTGTCTGGGGGCATGATGAGGTGTTGGTTGTGCGATGTTGATTCTCGTTGGGTGTTGTACACATGTGGATTGTGGTTGGATTGAGTGGTGTTTGTCTACTTATCCAGCTGTTGCACCATCCAGTTTTCGCCATTTACATCAGAGGTGTGTATTGTTGGGTATGTCCACTGTCTCCCAATTTGGCCACCCCTCCTGGCTTTTCACGTGCCAGGATCCAAAAAAACCTGTGTCGTTTGTTAGACGTAGTGTCTCGGACACGGTCCCATCAAATAAATTTATGGCCAGATTGCAGGCAATCACACTGCTATGGCTGACTGGGTCACCTTTGCAAGCCTACTTGCTTCTGTAGGCAACACCCCAATCATGCGCTGCAAAAAAAAGAGCAATTGGGCTTGGAAAAGGACCCAGTCAGCCAAAGCACGGAGGGAGAGAGAGGACGGAGGAGAGGCTGGGTAGAGGAGAGGACGGAGGGAGAGGTTGGTAGAGAGAGGACGGAGGGAGAGACGGGGGTAGAGGAGAGAGACGGAGGGAGAGACGGTAGAGGAGAGGCGGGGGGGGGGTGGGAGAGGAGAGGAGGGAGAGAGAGACAGTACAGAGGGAGAGGAGAGAAGCAAGAAAGGTGGAAATAGCAAGGGAAGCGGGGGGAGAGCGATGCCTCGCCAAATTTGTCATACACTGCAGGAGGAGAGGTGCAAGAAGGGATGTGAGAGGGAGAGAGAGACAGACAGACAGACTTTGACTTTTGTATACCTTTATTTATACAAGCTTAGAAAAAAATTACACATAAACATACAAAACAAGACATAATAAAAAGGTCAAGTTCACAGCTAAATAAAAAAATATAAGATCATTTGGTCTACTTTACACAAAGCATTCCTGTGACACCATTTATGCTTAAATAGTTCAAGATTATTAATATTTTGGTGAAAAAAAATTCTGCACGTAATCTGGCCACGCAAGGGCCTTAAAAAACAGTTAAAACATTGTAATCAGCATCGGGTTTGCAAGAAGTTGACTTTCCTTGTTATAGATTGCAAATTTCCCTTCAGCTATTATAAAATTAGCGAGAGCAGATCAACATGACTTTTGGAATTTAACGGGTAATCCAAAAATAAAAGTACGTAAAGAAAATACAATTTTCATATGACAGCACAATTGTGATAAAAAAGTAAAAAGTGGGTCAGTCTTGCACAGTCAACATAGGCATGATATAAATCTTCAGAGGCCATACAAAAAGGGCACGAAACAGAATTTTAAAACATTAAAATGATGTAATAAAACATTCGTAGGTAAAATCCTTTGTACAATTCTCCAAGAGATATTTCAACAGTCCGTTTTACAATCGGTGGGACATACATGGCAGCCCATTGTGGGCACAGGGGACCCTGGAGGCAACATCCCCTTCCATCGGGATCCAAAACTATCTTTGCACACATTAGGATGCCGTTATGGTGACACAAAGGTGTACAGGCACTTTTTGGCAACACTAGAAAGTGGATTTTGTAATCCGCACAAAGCAGATAAATGGGCCTCCAATTCTGCAAGGTCTGGAGATCTCCTTCTTCGCGGATAAGGCACACGAACTGCACGACGACGACTTAAAGGTAACAAAACCATCTTGTAAACTAAACTTAAAAAACATTTAAAAGTGTTGCGTCCAAGCAAATCCCAAAATGTTTTATAAAAATTCAACAGTAAACCACAAAGCCAGTGCTTTATGATCATGAAGGTCATTAAGAGCTATTAAAAGTTCATCTGCAGTAAAATCTTGTTCTTAAAGAGTGTTGCGATTCTTCCAATTGTGGTAGATTTTGGGTAAAATCAGACATTGCTCGTTCATTACTTTTCTTTGTGGTAAAAAACATTCTTGTAAACATTCCCGAAAAAACACTTCAACTGAGCATTGTCTTCGATAATTTGTCCATCACTTGAACGTAAGCTTAACAGTGAACGATTAGACTTTGTAGTTTTTCAAATGTTAAAAAAGTCTTACAGCAAGTTACTGAAGTCGACAGGGCTTTCACTCCAAGTCGGATTAGCACTCCGAGAGCATCTTCTCTAATTAAACAATTCAAGAGACTTGTTTCTCATAAAGCCGCCGGCATCGTACATCCTTATCAATATTAATCGTGCTATCTTGTAAAAAGAGATTTCTTCTTTAAAATACTTATCCTAGCTTGCTTTACATTAGTGAAGTTATTCCTATATTGCTGACAGAAGATTGGTGGATTTGTGCTTTTATATAATCCCACCATTGACAAAAGATTTGTTAAAAATTGTTCCGTGTTGTAAATTCGAAGCCAAAAATGTTTTAAAAAGATGATTTAAAAAAAGGAATCATGAAAAGAGAGTGTTGAAAAACCAATGAGAATTATTCCTCTGAGGACTAGGAAAAGAAAGACACATTTTAATTAAAAAATGATCAGAAAAGCCAGAGGGGTGATGTCAGTAAAACTTACACGGTTAAAAAAAGAGACTAATGTAAAATTTTTCAAGCCTTGCAAGTGACATGTTATTTAACAAGCAACGACACCAAGTAAATTGTTGGACGTTCCCATGCTGTAGTCGCCAAACATCACCAAGATAATGTTGGAACAAGAGAGATGGACAAAGGCCTCGCACTAGCTGTGTGAGTTCAGGGCTGTTCGATCTCTGACTGGATCTAATGTACAATTAAATCACCACCTAAACACAATTAAGATATCGCGGGTGAGATGATTAAGAAAAGTGAAAGGAATCGGTGAAGAAAGCTCCTGACTGTACTGTCACTTGGCGCATAAACATTGACAATTAAAATCGCTGGCGGTTATATATAATCAATCGAGCTAATATCCAGGAACAATTTCTTTAAAAACAAGAGAGGAGATGGGAAGACGTGCAGAGTTGAGCTGTGGGAATGATGATGAAGAACCTCACAGAGGTATATAAACCATCTCTGGGAATTTTACGACAAACGAACTTAATTTGGAAGCTGCTTGGGCTCAGTGACGATCCGAAGAGAGCCCTCGGCACAAAAACTTTGAGAACAGAAACTTCACAGCTTAGTCCAGAATCGTGACACCTTACTGAATTAAGATGGATACTTTGAGCCTGCCCTGGGAGGACTCCATTCCACATTCTGAAACCCACATATGTAGATACCAATAAACGACACACACACACACACACACACACACACACACCACACACACACAACCTTTAGACCCCAAAGAGTGAGGTGGCAAGGGAAGCGCCTGATAAAGGATATAATTAATTTAGGCTGTAATTATCTTCAAAAGGGGTGTTTTAATTGCCAAACACCCAATTTTCACTCATAAACTTCCTCAGCGATTTCTTAGTATGCATGCAAAGTTTCAGGCCGTGAGGTTCATGGTTTTGGAGTTATGGAGGAATGCGCACACTGACACACTGGCATGCCGCACTGCCTCTTTTTAGCAAGATATGCAGTGCCGAAGAAAGTCCACACCCCCTTTCAAGATTTTCACCTTTTGTTGCCTTTTAGCCTGGAGAGGTGAGGTCAGCCAGATCAGATTTTGACGTGCAACAGGTATCATGTAAACCTGTCCTAAACTGTTTCCATGGTCGGGTTGTCGGCGACTAAGCCGTTCTCCCCACCAGGTTTGCTGGTGAAGAGGGTGTTGATTATGGACACCCAGCAGGACTAAAAAACAAAAACCTGTCAAAGGTGGAGGAGCTCCTTGTGAGCAACCGCCATCCATATCCAGTGCCCACCTGTCTGCAGACGTCCTCCGGCAGTTGGGTTTACTTTTTTTTTTAGATTGGTGGCAGATTTGCACTCTGGCCACTGTAAAACCTTCACTCTGCAAAAACCAATATACAAAAAGAAAATTGAAAAACCACTCCATGGTGCGTTTGTGAACACAAAAAAGCTCACCAGATGATGGGATTGTGGCCAAAAAACCTCGGACCCCACTCTTTGATGATTAGGAGGAAAACCACAGGGTAACCTTCCTGAGTCAGATTGTGGTAGTGTGTGTTGGAGTGGTGCTGAGTTGTCGTCCACCGCATGGTGGTCTCCTTGTTTAACCTGAGGCGGTCCCTTCTGGGTCCTGGAATATCCTATCCCGAAGAGAGGAGATCACCGCCTGTTTATCATCTGAGCCCAAGCGTTTGGACATCGTATTGCAGCACTTTCTGAGGTTCGGAGACTGGATTGTGCTGAGATTCAGCGTGGTGGTTACACCTACTATTGGTCTGTCGCTCTGATGTACCATGCCCAAGAGATGCTGTAGCTGTGTCCAATAAGCTGATCCAATGATAATTGAGGTAACACCGCCGTCAACGAGTGTATTATCTATATATTAATACTGAAGGACCAATTTTGTCTCCTCCGCCTAGCGTCGCGTCAACGTTTTTTCTCGGTACTGTGACCTGGACTGAAAGAAACATGGTACCTGCAAGAGTGCATCCACATAGTGGCAATTGTCAAACTTCAACTCTGTAGCAGAATAAACTTTTCGTTTTACATTCGTTTACATGCGACGTGTGACGTCACCGCTGAGAGGCGTCAGGACGTCATACATCATCGTTATTCGCCCATTACGTCCGTCGTCAGAACGTTACTGCTGAGAGGTGTAATTACTAATGCCACTCCTCGAAAATAGCGTCTGCAATGAAAATCCTCTTCTGCACATGGTGACTACCTCAGAATGTGAATTTGACACAAAAAATGTAACAAGAAACATTGTACAGTAGACGCCGCTTTTATAAATCCACCATGGACCATCCGTTTGGATTTATTAACCGGCTGGATTTATTAAGCGGAAACCTATTTCAGCCACCTACTGGATAGATAAGACAAAAAGCGTATGTCGTTAACACTGCTTTATGCTACAAAAACATTGATTTATTCAAACGGTGACAAGGGGATTGTTAAAAGAATCTCTCCAAGCGCTTGCTTT
>CM068960.1:126258893-126270473 GCA_035128595.1 Eptatretus atami | reverse complement strand
AGTTTTTCACCTGGAAGAATGAGCGGTTCCCTGAGCTCAATAACAAATTCACCCTCTTCTGGATTGACAGGAATCTTCCCTTCACCCAGATCCAACAGGAATTTTGCAAAATCAGATTCGTCCTGTTGTTCTCCAGCACCCTGCATGATCCTCATGTTTACTGTGAGACGAATATCTGCACTGTTTCTCACACAGGTAGGCTCTTGAAGTACCTTCCAACTATGTCAATACGGCTTACCGTGTGCACAACGGTAAGGATCTGCCTCCAGTCACCACTGAAAACCATTGTGATGCCGCCAAATGGTTCTGAGCCCCGAAGCCACTGAAATGTCGATCTGCTGCCTCCAATGCGCGATGATCCATCATTGAAACCTCATCCACCCCATTATATGCTCATTCGTATGAGTGCTGCAGTGGTGTCATTTTCACTGATGTTGCAAGTGGACTCATCAGTGAGAATGAGAGGAACACTTGGTCCTACTATGGAAGGTGATCCCTTTAGGCAGCAGAGTAGCTGCAATACCACTTGCAGCAGTCGCAAGAGCCACTTTGCCCTTTGCTCGCACTTTGTGAGTATATGAGACAATGTGAATGTTTTCCCAGTCCCACCACTTGCATCAATTGCGATCATCCCCAGCCAGTCCGTGTTCCACACTCGTCATCACTTTATCGACAACAACGCGCTGCTTGTCATTAGAAGGCACTCTGTTTGAGCGATGTGAGCCTCAAGTTCTCCTATATTGTGCCCTGTTTCGTGCTCGATGACGCGGGAATGCGAGACTGGATATGAACTGGTTCAGGCTCAGGAAGGCCAAACTCTTACTGAGCGAAAGCCATGCTCTCAATTTTGTCCCTCAGCTCCAGTAGCACTTCACTCACAATGCGTCATTTGGCTCATTCACACCTGCTGCGCCATGAAGTCCTCGACAGCACATACTTGTGCTTTCCCGAACTGCACGTGTTGCCTCTGAGGACGATATGAGCATGTTGGCAAATTACTTTGCGGACTGCAGGGCAAATGCAATATTTGCAGCCTCTTCCATAACAGAATCCACCTCCTGGTCATTGTCAACGATGCCATACGCAATCAGGCTGCAGATAGGTCTCCATGACCCTACCACCAACACGACGGAGATCCTAAAGCATGTAGGAGCCAGGCACGGCGATACAGTAGCATGCGTAGATAGTACAACTCGGCATTATGTGATTTGACGGAAATAATGGGGAGCGCCCACCGTATCAGCCTACGGTTATCGTGGAAACTCAGCCTTCTCTTCCGCAATTGAAACCTTTTCCTAAAGTAGGTGAAGTGTTGGAAACATCTGGATATAGCATGACGCATGTGTGGATGGAGATTCATGGCTTCGAAAAAGGCGGTGAGCATTGTTGCAGGGGGTCTGACTCCGCGACGTTCTGTACGGCACCTTCGTCATTGAACGTGATACCTGCTCATCCTGTAGATGGAGTGCCAGCATCTCGACTGGTGGGTACTTGCTTTGAATGGGGAAATCGTATATGCGCCAGTATCCCTCAGATGCGGTGATGTAACGCCCTAGTTCGTATCGTGTCACTTCATCATTCTCTCGCATCCTCTCATGTGGCTCTAGTCTGACCAGGCACTGGTCCGGCCTTTTCAAGGTATTTGTACTGGTACTTCACACTGGTGACAGCACATACGATCTCAAGGTTGATGTGAGCATCGTACTAAGGACAATATATGGGTTGTAGCACAACCCATGCATTGTTAACTAATACGTTAGCACGCCTCGTATTGTCTTCATGATGGGATCACCAGGTGCTGCTTCTGCCCGTCTCTGTACAGGGGATAGGAGTCATCAGAGAGGCTTGTCGTTTCTCGTAGGGCTTTGGGATAGTCCTTTGTGCACTTCCGGTCTGCCATGCAAGGGCTCGAGATGTTCCATTCCCCACATGGGCCGTGAATCATGTTGTATGTCACGATACGGTGTAGTTCCCGATTTGTGCGTTTGTCAGGAATTCAGCAAGACCACGCGATTGACATCTGCTGGGTTCTGGGCTTGTCGCGAGGTACCACGGTCAGGAGCATGTGTATATGGGAAGGTGACGCTTTTGCGTTTCCTTCACCATCACATAAGCGTCCATGCCCAAGATGTTATTCTTGAGGAGGTCTGCGAGGAGTGCTTCCACCTTCATATGAAACACCCGGGCGATGATATCAGGTCTTTCATTGGCTGACTGACCCTCAAAAAGTGATTGTTTAATTTCTGGCCACTTTGGGTTGCAGTTGAATGTTAGGAAAAAGTCAGGTTTCCCTTGATTCGGACCAAAGCCATGCATCCTGAAACTCTTTGGCATACCAACGTGTTGACCCATAAATTGACAGGTAGAATGGTGAGGCGTCCAGGTAGCACCTCAGCGTCACTGTTCAACGCATCAACGATGATCTTATACTTTTCTGCCTTTAATTGACTTCTGGTTGCAGCGAATCCAATTGAGACAGTGCAACTCAATTTTTGCCATCATGTCGCATATGTACTGCTGTGTCAACTTTCCACCACGAAGCAGTAGATTGAAGTGATGAGTAGGATCACGTACTTGGAGATGGTAGCGGTAGAAAGATGTTGGCGTTCCCTGCAAACTCAGTGTGGTACCCCTGGGAGCCGCAGGGTAGCAGAAGTATGTATGATAGAGGGTCATACGCTGGATGCATGGCGTCTATTGTCTGTAAACCTCCTCCTCTGAGGTGAACACCGACTGCCAGCCTTCCAAACTGCTCTGTTGTCATTGCCCCTGGAGCAATGACAGCCACATCGCTGTCGGTGAGGGAAGGTTGACGGTACCATGATGAAGGTCTTGGCGCCGCGTGCGACCTGTTAACACAATTTTCAGTTCATTGGCTCTATCATTATGAACCACATACTCAATGGCTGATTTAAATTGCTGGACGTATGGGTTGCACTCATGAATGGCCTGTTGTGCTCTTAGCAAAAATGCTCATTCAGGCTACTGTTCGAGGTGGGCATGACGTACTCCAGCTCATGAGCTGGATTGTGAAAGTAGATCTGAGCAAAGCGTGGGGTACACCCAGATCGCAAGAGGAGCACCAATGTAATGGTAAACCTTACCTTGTATGCACACTCCAGATTGAAGCCAGGCATACCTATCTCTTTGGACACCGATACTTGCCATTGCCAGCGCGTTGTTGTACTGTTTCGCGTGCTTCACAAAGTCCTGGTTAAGAAAAGGTTTTTAATAGCATCTGGAGGTTGTGATGGAATTGAACCGGGTTTTGGATTTGTAGGATCATGCTTCAGGTCGACCTTGCCGTGGTTGCAGCAAAATCCTCTTCTCTCCTCGTTCCACACAAAAGCAACACAATGTTGAAGCATTTAGTGCATTGAAATAATGAGGTCCTGCTCAACGCGTGCCTGTACTCAACATGAAGTTCTCTCGGAAGAAATCGGTATCACGTATCGAGCAAGGTTGCGATTTCATGGTGAGCCTGCTCTCGTCTCGCAAGGTGTAGGTCCTGATGGCGCAGGGCATCCCTTACTTGCCGGTCTTCTCGCTGGTGAGGGATTTCTTCTGCACGATGCCTTGCCTCGCGTTCAGTGTTGTCTGCCAAGCGAGCAGCTCGTTCTTCATCCGTTTCTTCTGCACGATGCCTTGCCTCGCGTCCAGTGTTGTCTGCCAAGCGAGCAGCTCGTTCTTCATCTGTTTAAGCTGCAGACACCTTGTCACGCGCGTAGCATCACGTGTCAAGCGAGCAGCTCGTCTTCATCTCCGTTTCTCTGCCAGCGCCTTGCCTCGCGTCCAGTGTTGTCTGCCAAGCGAGCAGTTCGTTCTTCATCCGTTTCAGCTGCACGACGCCTTGCCTCGCGTTCAGTGTTGTCTGCCAAGCGAGCAGTTCGTTCTTCATCCGTTTCAGCTGCACGACGCCTTGCCTCACGTTCAGTGTTGTCTGCCAAGCGAGCAGTTCGTTCTTCATCCGTTTCAGCTGCACGACACCTTGTCACGCGCATAGCATCGCGTGTCAAGCGAGCAGCTCGTTCTTCATCCGTTTTTTCTGCACGGTGCCTTGCCTGGCGTCCAGTGTTGTCTGCCAAGCAAGCAGTTCGTTTCATCCGTTTTTCTGCACGGCGCCTTGCCTCACGTCCAGTGTTGTCTGCCAAGCGAGCAGTTCGTTCTTCATCCGTTTCTTCTGCACGGTGCCTTGCCTCGCGTCCAGTGTTGTCTGCCAAGCGAGCAGTTCGTTTTCATCCGTTTCTTCTGCACGACGCCTTGCCTCACGTTCAATGTTGTCTGCCAAGCGAGCAGTTCGTTCTTCATCGTTTCAGCTGCACGACGCCTTGCCTCGCGTTCAGTGTTGTCTGCCAAGCGAGCAGTTCGTTCTTCATCCGTTTCAGCTGCACAACGCCTTCCTCGCGTTCAGTGTTGTCTGCCAAGCGGCAGTTCGTTCTTCATCCGTTTCAGCTGACGACACCTTGTCACGCGCATAGCGTCGCGTGTCAAGCGAGCAGCTCGTTCTTCATCCATTTCTTCTGCACGGCGCCTTGCCTCGCGTCCAGTGTTGTCTGCTAAGCGAGCAGTTCGTTCTTCATCCGTTCTTCTGCACGGCGCCTTGCCTCACGTCCAGTGTTGTCTGCCAAGCGAGCAGTTCGTTCTTCATCCGTTTCTTCTGCACGACGCCTGCCTCGCGTTCAATGTTGTCTGCCAAGTGAGCAGTTCGTTCTTTATCCATTTCAGCTGCACGACGCCTTGTCACGCGCGTTGCGTCGCGTGTCAAGCGAGCAGCTCGTGCTTCGTTAGATTCCATTGCGCGTGCATGACGCGCAGCTTCGTTCCTTCGCTGTCTAAACGACGACTGGATTGGGGCATTGTGTTTAAGAATATCGAGAAAGAAATCGAGAAAAGCAGAAATCGAGAAAAGAGATACAGTAAGTCGATAAATCGAGAAAAAATCGAGAAAGAATACAGTAATGGTCACTGCCTGGATTGGGGCATTGTGTTTAAGAAAATCGAGAAAGTACAGAAATCGAGAAAGAAAGTAACAGTAAGTCGATAAATAGAGAAAAATCGAGAAAGAATACGTACTCGTCACTATCGGAAGTCCGGAAGTTAAGTCCTCACTGTCCGGAAGTTCGCATATCGCAGGTACGATTATCGCAATTTAGTTTTAATGGCCAATTATTCAATTAGCGCCAATGTATTTTGCCTTTTCGCAATGTCATTGCAAGGAAAAACCAAAGAGAAGAGAAGAGAAAAAAAAAACCTACGTGCAAAAAAAATATATATATATATTACTTCCTGGTTCGGAGCATACAGCTCACTCCGATGTTACCGAAATTTATGCACCGTCTAATATGAAAACGATCATAACTTGGGGCATTGTGTTTATCTAATAATGCGCATAAGTAATCGAGAAATTATTAGAATACACGAAGTCATCATTATCCGGAAGTCCATACGTTGTAACCCGTAATGGGGAACGCGGCTAAGGTTCTCTTCCCCCATCGGCCATGCCACGCAGCAACGTGTCCTGTCATTGGTTGGTAAATAAATGGCCATAACTTGGGAAGCACTTGTCCTTGTCCGATTAATATCAAACCTTGAAAAGGCACATCCTCAGGTCCCCAGCAATTGTTTGGCAAGTTTCAATTAGATCGGACCAGTGGTTGTCGAGAAACAGCGGTCACAGACACAAACACACAACACACACACACACACACACACCACACACACACAGATTGCTGGAATTATAGAGTAGATAGATAAATGTTCTATTTAGAAATGTTCCCAACTCGTTTTCATGTTTTCTTTCATTGGTTCAGCACGGCCCTCACCCTAACTTAGCCGGGACGCGATTCCCCAATGATCTGTTTTGTGGCGGTATGTACTTGGCAGTTCCGCTCGGTTGCATCTGTTCTCGAAGGTGATCTGGTTGAAGGAAGTACGTACCGAGGACGTGTTCCCCAGTAATGAGATCAAGTCACCCTGAGGTAAATGGTTTTCGAGGGAGGACTCGAAATCACGTGGTCGAGTAATTGGCATTCACGGTCGATTAGCAACCCGGCGCGTCACAAAGTTATTCGTGTGTGACAACCTGTGATTCTGGTAAGTCCGGCGAGTAATCCGAGGCACTCCATCCCTCGTGGTCTCGCCGCGACGTTGGGTCCACAACAATTTGGTGTCAGGAGTGAGATTCAGACCTGGGGTGTGCTTTAACGCACCCCGAAAATGAAGAGCAGGTTCGGGTACGAAATTTTATTTAATTATATTTGTGTGGACCATGGCGGACCGAGGCGAAGCTGGTCCAGGTGTGCTTAGGTAGAACAATTTTAGAAACACCCATGTCACAGGATGGCAGCTTTCAGGGAGATCATTCCCTGGAGGAATACCCGGAGATAACCACAGGGGCAAAAGAGACTAATAATGCTTGGGGACCCCCACCGCCAACTTCCCCTCCCGGAGGACGTGAAGCTTCCGCGGGAATCCACACCGGATCGCCGCAGATCGGCCTCACCAAAGCCACTGGATACGAACCAGTTTATGGAAATGATGAAACAAATGATGGAACGGTTGGAACTAAGACAAGACAAAATGAGCATTGAAATGAAGGAGGAGATGAAGACAGGTCAGAAGGGGATGGAGGTGGAGTTGGTGCAGGTAAAGGGTGATATGCAACGGATGGATCGGAGGATGGCAGACGAGATCAAGGTAATGTGGGAGGAAATGAACGAGGTAAGGAGAACATGAACTACGTGCGGGACGCACAGCGTGAAATGGCGGCTGGTCAGGCCAGGGGTAACTTGGGGGAAACCCTGGGGCCAGCGCCATGACGGGTAACGGGAGAGCAGGATTGAGGGAGAACGTACAAAGCCAGAACGCGCGTTGGTTAGTAATTTATTAATGGAGCCGGATCGTGAGAATATATTTACAAACAAAACAAACAACAGAAACGGGAAGAGGGGAGATTGGGGCACGTGTGGTGAGGGATTCATGGAGCACCGTGGACTGCAGGCTCGGGGTCACGTGGGGACCCGGGTTGTGTACACACAGACCGTGGAGCGTGCGAGGATGGCCGTGCTTGGAAGCCGGCGTGACGCACGGTGCACAACGTGGGCCGTGCTGAAAGCACGTCCAAGGTGGGCATGTCCACTGCCCACCTTGGACGTGGGTGGGGACTCACGGAACGCATCCCTGTAAAAGACACTGCGGAAGGTTCGCAGCACGAGTGACAGGTGCGGCACGGCACAACCAACACAGTGTCGGGATTCCCAGCACGCATGCAACAGCACGAAGGCTGGAGCCTGGGCCATGGGGAAACCACGTGGTCCAGAGGGAATGCACGTTCAGGGTAGAATGGCATGTAAGAGATATTTATACAGGTAGATTGAGGGAACCGTGACGTCATCAGAGATTAGTGGGGATCACAGACGATGGAAATTGACGATTGGGAGTTTATTTAGTGAATTTTGTGAATTGTGACACGTGGTTCGCATCTTCTTCTTCGTGGTCCTGACCATTGAGGACTGAATGGAGTTACGTTTGTTGAGAGAGTGATGTGAATGAAGTGTGGGTAAATTATTTCAGTGAATCAAAAGATTGACTGAATGCTACAAGGTGGGTGTATGTGGAGCACTGCACACCCCTCATGGAGACGAACCCTCGCCTGCAATGGCGTGAGAGTAGAGGGGGTTCAGATGTTTTGGAATGGGATGTCGTTTTGCCGTTGGTGCTGTTGGAAGAAAGTTTTTAATTGGTTTAAAATTTAAATTTAAAATTTTTAATTTAATTTAAAAGGGGAAATTTAATTTATCTAAAAGGAAAGGTTTTTAATTTAAAAGGGGAAATTGGTTGAATAGAACCACTGGAGAGGGGATAGAATGGAAAAAGGAGAAATGGAATTTTGTGGTTAGGTTAGGATAGGGATGCTCCCCCTTGGTACCATTGTGTGTGATTAAGGTGAATTGAGGTGTATTTGGAGGCAGTTCATCCAACCGGTTAATTTGAGGTCAGACTGAATCTGGAGGCAGCTCAGCCAACCGGTTAAGCTGAGTTGACATTTCAGAGGAAGTTCAGCAGTCTCTTTAATGTGAGCTGATGAGAGAAACCAAATTCAGCACAGCTGACTGATTAAGGTGAGGTAAGACTGAATCTCGAGGCAGTTGAGCTATCTGGTTAAGGTGAGCTGTGGTGTAATCTAGAGGCCGTTCAGCCAACTGGTGACGGTGAGCTGACATTTTGGAGGAACATCAGCAGACTGATGAAGCTGACAGCAGCTGACATTAGTTTAGCCAATCGGTGAAGATGAGCTGATCATCGTCGTCGTCGTCATCATCGTTCTCCTCCTTTTGGTTCATAAAAGAAAACATCTTTGGTAAAGCCAAACAGAAGATTGATAGAAACAAGGTGGACATTAGAATAGCAAGAAAAATCATCTTATATATTATTTCCGAGTTTGTGGTTTCGTGTCGCGCTATCTTCGACTTTGTTCTGCGCTCGAGTAACGTGATATTCGGCTTACATTATCTCAAAGACCATATGAGGTGCATGGTACAAAAAAGTAAATAAAATGGTTCTGAAACAGTGAAATCGTATTCCACTTACTGCATTAAAGTAAAATTACTACTGATACTCTGCATCAGTTCCTTTCTCAAACACACCCACCCCAACATGTCGCGCAGAGCGCGGGTTATGCTAGTGTTTAAATAAATGTAAATCACCAAGATCATAAATAAAATAAAACACAATTCAAACTAATATTAAACACGTAATTGATATTTACATCTTCAGAACAGAATTAAACATTTCAGTGAAAAAAGGAATTGTGGAATTTTTGTACTTTTGAGTGTTTCGACGAAGGAGGTCGAGATGTTGAGCATTTCTGAGTTGAATCTTCTATGCAGACACAGATTGACGGGTGGAGGGAAGAATGTCACGATCAATGATCTTCCACAATGACAGAAACTAGATTCAGCTCAGGTGATTGATTAAGGTGAGTTGAGACTGAATCTGGAAGCAGTTCAGACAACCTGCGAAGGTGAGCTGGTGGGCCTCGAGGTTGTGTTGGTTTTCGAGACCATTCAGTCCACAATCATGTCGGTCTTCCACCGTGCTGATGGACCTGTTCAGGTCCCTTGTTTATCGGCTGGTGTTCAGCGACCTTCACTGTCTCAATGGAACCCAGTTGCGCTGTTTAAGGAAAGACATGTCAGACATGGGTTGACACAAGTATACTATATACTGTCTCCAGATGGCTGTGGCGGGTTATTGTGGTTAGAAAAAGTAGAGTGAGTCACGTGGGGACCCGTGACTATTTTACCTTGTGGTGAAATATAAATCGTCGCAATATCAACAGAATACGAGCCGACAACTTTCCTTCTTTCACAATCGACTCCAAATGGTGGAAATATTCATCCATCTGTTGAGGAACAAAAAATAATTGGCAAGTTATCAACACGAAAACCTGTGTGATGGATCTTAATGAAAATTCCAATTGGAACTGAACATGTCTGTCATCGATCAGAATATAATATCTACCACGTTATCCGTCACGTCAGAAGTAAGTTCCTTTCCAACGGTATTCAAAAGGCAACATATGTATTCCACAGATTGGTTTCTTCCGTCTCTGAACAACGCGATAAGAATATGCATGATGATGTTGGTGGTGATGACACCCAGCTTATAGAGCTCCCCAGTGAATCGGATGGTTCCCAGGGAGCATTTTCTGGATTTCAAGAGGGTGCTCAGTTCATCCTCGTTCACCTGGATAAAAACAAATGTTCAAAGACGTCAGTAAAGTGTGATCAAAATTCCCATTTTTGGACAATCTTTTAATTATCACCCATTTTCCCAAGTTCACCAATCTGGAGGCTTCAACGCTCTTGATGTCACATATGCAGCTGGTTCCAGCAAGACCCTTGTCATACTCCTCCTCGCAGTGTTTGAGCAAAATTTGCTGAAACGGCTCAAACGTTCCAGCTGTGTCCTCCATTGGTACTTCAATCTGTGAAAGACAAAGCAGGGTGGTGACATGGTGGGTAGAAGGTTATAAGAATGTCAAAAAGAGTACGATAAGCCCAGATGTCCAATATGTGACCTCCATCAATGTTTAAAGCTCCTCACCTGTTGAGGTGTTGGCATAAACTTGCATAGGCCGCTGAATGTTTGGGCGTGGCAATAGCTTGACAGACGATCATCTGAACCACGCTCTCAAAATGTCTGGAGGTGATGTTGAGAGCCATGGTCATTGGAAGAAGATGGTGAAAGTTATCTTGGGTCATTTCGCTTAGTAAATTGTCAAACTGTTTGAGAAGATCCTGAGGGAGAGAAACAACAGAAGTCAAGGTCTGAGTGACAAAGTAAAGGTTTGAAAGTTTTGAGGTTTAGAAAGCTTGAGATTTTTAGTTGGGAAATCCGAGTTGGTGTGTTTGTCAAAGTTGTGATTTCACTCGGAACTTCGTGCATTGCTCGAGAAAAGGATTTTAAATTACCCAAACGTGAAACCGACACACACACACAACACACACACACACACACACACACACACACACACACACACACACACACACGTTGATTATGACAATGAGTGATATTTACCGGTCTACGATGGAAACTTCATGATTGGGGTGTCCAACAGTGCCGAAGGCTCCTGGAGTTGTTGTGGGACTCTCCTCCATCTTCAAATTTGTTCCTGGACATTTTCATGATGGCTGTTTCTGCTGTTCCTCAAGAAGTATCAGCTTGCTCTTCAGCTGCTGGACCTCCTCGTTCAGTTCTTTGTTTGCACGTGCAAGGTTTTCACATTGTTTGTTGTTTCCTCTTGTTCTCTAAACTGCTGCTCCTTCATTTTTGTTCCTCATTTTGCTGTTGATGCTATGGGCCACTCTGCTTGTGCAGATTCATATTTAGGTTTTGGAGATTTTCTTTCAATTCTTGATTTTCTTTTGAATAATCGCAAATTTTTCAGAGTTTACTTCTCTGCTGGAGAAGCTATGTAGTTTTATTGCTCTGCCTGGTCTGCTGTTGTCCATCTCTTGGTGCTCCGTGCTGATCATTTGATGTTCATTTCGCAGCTGTTCTTTCATCATCCTGAACTTCTACAAAAGAGAACATTCCTGAATGAGACTAGACAGAAGAATGGCGACTTCAGAAGAACAAAAGACAACGAGAAAGCATCCCAAAACACAAAGCCTCCGCATCCTTTGTACACTCAAAATACAAATCAAAACAACAGATAGAATATAAAGTGTGTAATATATATTTTATTTTTGTATATTTATAATTTGTGTTTCATATTCTCAGAAAAAAGGTTTGTTGAAGATTTGAGAAAAGCTCAATTGGTAAATAGACCTGCGCACGCGACACACACACACACACACACACACACACACACACACAACACACACACAACACACACACACACAACACACATGTCATATGCACGCACATGATTACAAAACCCCATGACCTGCTGCGTGAGGGACAGGCTAAGAAACTAGGACAAAGGAAGGAAACAAAGAAAGACCAGAACCTTGATGAGGTGGAGGACAAGGTGAATGAGAGATTCCTAAACTAACGATGTGACACATCACTCTT
>CM068960.1:126200980-126213936 GCA_035128595.1 Eptatretus atami | reverse complement strand
CGCTTGGAATGCAATCACCCAGAGGCTGATACAAGGATATGCCTTCATGCCATTGATGCAGTTTCTTGTAGCCAACAACCAGGTGACATAGTTGTCAGAGCCACCGACATAGCAGTTATTCTTCTACACATTCCCTCGCGTGAACACCAATATATGGATGGACGTCGGCACCTCTGGGCGGGGTAACAGGCGTTACATTGACCTCTCTGCATTGCAAGCAAGATTGGACCCAGCCTATGCAAAGCCCTGACAGGCTTCCATGCATTCAAAGGATGCGACTACACCTCATCCTTCATAAGGAAGGGAAAAAAACGTCCTCTGAAAATTGCTGAAGAGAATGATTCCTTCCTGGATGCTTTCTCTGCATTGGCAGTAGAGCAAGTAGACGAAGCAACTTGCAACATTCTTGATGAGTACACTGCGAAATTGTACGGTGCACAAAAGACAATGCCACTGAACAAGCACAGATTTATGGTATTTTAAAATCATTGGACCGAAGAAGGGTAAGCAGCCATTTGCAAGACTCAAGGGTGTAGATGCTAGCAGCATCCCACCATGCGAGAATGTCATCCAGCAGAAGATCCATCGCAGCAACTTTGTTGCAATGACATGGCACGCAGCCTGCAACAACGCTGTCCCAAAAAGATCCTCAACAAGGATGGGAACTGATGGACAATTCCTACCAAACTGTGTGGTTCACAGGCCCCAGATGCCCGACAGAGTTCCTCCAAATCCCGGTGATCTCGGCGACGATGACGACACTAGGCCTACTGACCCTGATTCTGACAAAGATGACAATGACAGTGATGCAGACAACCAAACTGTTGATGAATATGACTAAATCGGCTTCTTTAGCTATTGTTCAATCCTATAGCCACCCATCTGTTAAAAAAAGCATAGTAATATCATGGATGAAGAGTATTGTTTATTTGCAATGGAAGACGCATCAATTTCATTGTGCGATGCCAGGATGAAGATATGTCGGTAATCTCATTATACTTTGATGTAGCACAGTGAATATGGCACTTACAAGTAAAATCCTTGCTGAAGTTATTATTTGTGAGACTTAAACATAAATTGGAACTAAAGTGCTGTAATTGTGAGACAAAGCAAGGGCACCCAAGCCTAGAATTGATGCTTGTTACTTTATTTTACTGTTTCCTCCTGTATGTTTCACAATAAATTATATATAATATCAAGCTCATACTTGTCGACTCCTTGTCTCTCTTGGCTATGAAGAGTTATGACCCTTCTTCATCCGTTTGAACCCTTCTTAAGCCGAAACGCCAGGGACTATCCTTCTTAAGTTACATTTTTGTGACAAGTGATGAGGGGATATTTCAGTATCAATTTCAGCTTTGTTCTCAAAAGTGTAATCGAGACCCTTTTTGGACCCCCACTGGGGCCCTTCTTAAGTGCAAACCCCTGGAAATATGTTTCTTAAGTTGTATATTTCTAACGAGTGATATGAGGGGTGTCATCAGTGTGAATATCAGCGTTGTTCTCAAAAGTGTAAATGAATGTCAGTAGGGTGGATATACTGATTCTGGCTCACTTTTCCCCATGTAAATGAATGGGGGATTTTCAGCGATTCACATTTTTTTTCCCCTAAAATTACACCCCCTTTTTATCCCAAGGTAATATTTGTTTGTCTCCCCTTTTAACCTAGGGCATTCTATTCAAATAACCAATGCGACAAGATAAAGATTGGTTCAAGTAGCAACGTAGTAATGTGGTTTGTTCAAGGTGATTCTGAAGAGATATCTGAAACTGTAAGCCGAGGGACACTCATTTTCAAATAAACAATGCATATTGTTTAGCTCACTCATTGAACCTATAAACATTTGTTCATTCTCATATTCCTTCAATAGTTTAATTTCTTTGCACAATAATCCCCATCTAAAATATTTAAAAACAAAACATTTGAATCTTTATATTTTTCAAGATACCCTTTTGTGCCATTACGAAATGATATACTTCTCTTAATGATCTCATCTGACACTCACTGAGTTGTTATATATTTTTTGTACAAACCACACCATAAACAGTTTTTTTAAATGTTTTCAGTTTGTGCTGTTAAAATGAGGAATGTGTTTTTTTTTCGACACGGTCGTGCTGGTAAAATGAGGAAGTGTTTTTTTTCGACATCGTCGTGCTGTGAAAAAACAGGAACTATTGTGTGATCGAACACCTCGTGTTTTCTTACCAATTCAGAACACGGACAGGCTTTAAAACATAAGTTTAATTAAGTTAAGCTTCAAGTTTAATCAAGCAAGTAATTAATCAAGTTTAATCAGGCATTTTAAGTATGTTTCGAAAATGATTCATACAAGAGAATATATAATCGCCCAATTATTTTCCAAGCTGTCTCACCAGAAGCGTCATTTCCTGTGGCCACACCCGATGTTCTGGAAATTTCCTCATCGCTTGCCTTATAAGTGATTCGCCAGACAGTTTCTGCCAGACAGGATTTTCATTTTTACAACTGAGGCATCAACGATCGTTTCTCCCAACGAACAAAACAGCTCACACACAAGCTGGTAAGTTTGTAGATGGTTTTCTCTTGAACGACGAAGCAGTGATTATATATTGAATCGTGATAATTCTGATATATATTTTTTTCCTGGCAGGTCCAGGCAGGAAGAAGAGCAGTTTATATATCACGACGAGGTGCATGGAATTAATTCTCTTGTAGAGGTCGATCATCTGAGAAGAGAATTGAAAAAGACTTAATGACTCACACGACGTCTTATCAAGCCCTCTGATCTTTACCATCTTGTACAATGGTAAAAAAAACTGAGCCATGGACTTGCTCTCTTCCGATGAAGATAACAGTTCACTACAAAGTTGGTACGTTTTTGTATGGGTTTAGTTCCTCTTTGAACGATGAAGCAAATGATTATAAATTATATCGTGATAATGCTAAAATATTTTTGTTTTGTGGCAGGTGCCTGGATGACGTGGAATTTACATTTGACGATGAAGTGGATGAGATAATGCCCTTATTGATGAAGTCAGTGATTTAGAAAGAGATTGAAAAACATTTGTAATGACTGGTCCGAAGTCTTATCAAGGCCATTGATCTCGAGTGAATTAAACCAACGGTGAGACGTGTGTGTTGTGTGTGTGTGTGTGTGTGTGTGTGTGTTGTGTGTGCGTGCGTGTGTGCGTGTATGTGTGTGTGTGTGTGTGTGCGTGCGTGTGTGTGTGCGTGTGTTTGTGTGTGCGTGCGTGTGTGTGTGTGTGTGCGTGTATGTGTGTTTGTGTGTGTGTGTGTGTGTGTCTGTGTATGTGTGTGTGCGTGCGTGTGCGTGTGTGTGTGTGTGTGTGTGTGCGCGCACGCGTGTGTGTGTGCGTGTGTGTGTGTGTGTGCGTGTATGTGTGTTTGTTATGTGTGTGTATGTGTGTATTATGTGTATGTATGTGTGTGTCTGTGTATGTGTGTGTGCGTGTGCGTGTGTGTGCGTGTGCGTGTGTGCGTGTCTCTGTCCCTGTCTGTTTGTCTCTCTGTATCTTCCCTGTCTGTCTTTGTATCTCTCTCTCTCTCTCTGTTTGTCTCTCTGTCTGTCTTTTCTACCTACCTTTCTCTATCTGTCTCTCCATCTATACCCTTGACTCATTATTTTATTTTTTTCAGCTCGATCACACAACATAAGCTGTTGAACCAATCTGATACAACACATGATTTTCTGGAGGTAAATGTTTCTGAATTATTATTTAGTTATTTGTTTATTTATTCTTTTATTATATCACTCTTTCTTTGAATGTCGCCTTATGTTGGTTGCATCATTAGTTTGGACGCGGTTATGCCAGTACACCGGAATTCATTTTTATTGCCTCGGAAGGATGACAGGCTGAGTCGGCCTCCTGGTGTGTTAATTCAGTGGTCAACGAGGCTTGAACTGAGAACCAACACCAGGCTTATTAATATTACATGTAATTATCTTTATAAAACCTAATTATTATCCACTTTTGTTTCAAAACAGAATATGGTGTCTGAGTTTCGAAATCACAAGACATCTGAAGAAGATTGCTGGGAAAGATTATACATTCTCGCAATGAATATTTAATATTTTCAATATTGATGAATTATATTTGTTTTGTTACAATTACTTGATTTTGAATTATAAAAAAAATCAAGACATGAAGGGGGGTAGGTGCGCTCCCCAATGACCCATCACCTCCCTCATCCCACCCCCTCCCCTCCCCGTGTGTGTGTGGGAAGGGTGGGGGTGGGATGAGGGAGGTGGTGGGTCAAAGGTGGGGGGCGCACGGGGGGGGGATGAGGGGGAGGGGCTTGTGTTGTGGGGCGTGTGTGGGCGGGGCTTGTGTGGGAAGGGCTTGTGTGGGATGAGGGGGAGGGCTTGTGTGGGCGGGGCTTCGGTGTGGGAGGGGCTTGTGTGGGAGGGCTTGTGTGTGGAGGGACTTGTGTGGGTGGGTCAAAGGTGGGATGAGGGGGAGGGCTTGTGTGGCGGGGCTTCGGTGTGGGAGGGGCTTGTGTGGGTGGAGCTTATGTGGAGGGGCGAATGTGGATGAGGTTTTGTGGATCAATGGATGGGTGGAGAGATGGGTGGATGGGTGGATGAGTGGATAATTTTTTAATTAAATAAACGTTGTGTGTGGGGAACTAATTAACTAATCACTAATTATGTGAATATGATGAATGTGGGTGGAGCTTGTGTGTGTGTGGGAGCTTTGTGGAGCTTGTGTGGGTTTGTGTGTGGTGGGGTTTGTGTGGGGTTTGTGTGGGCGGGGCTTGTGTGGGTGGAGTCAAAAAGGGCGGAGTCAAAAAAAATTCAATTTATCTTTTGTCTTTGTAATTCTTGTGAATAAAATGAACCTAAAATCTCTTCCCCTTCTAAATCATATATCTTATAAGTCCAAGGAACCGTATCTATTACAGAAACAATTTTAAAAAGTTCTTTCGTCCATCGTTCAGTAAAACCTTTTTCAAAATGAGATTTCCACCTGTATTCTTACGATATCACCAACTTTGAACTTAGGTTTTCTGACATTAATCTCTTTTTCATATTTTAATTTTGTAAATTTTTCTGATGTTTTATATTTGTTGACGTATGAATCGTGTTATTATACTTATCCACAATATCCTGAATAAAAGATAACCATTGTTGTGAACCGAGTTGTGTGAATTTTTTATATAGTCTCTCTTTTAAGGTACGATTAAAACGTTCAACAACAACAGCCTTCCCTTCATTAAAGGTACTGTATAGTAATACTGTTATTTTTTAGAAAATTCATAAATGTCTTGTTATAAAACTCTCTACCCTCATCAGTCCACATTTTTTTAGGTTTCTCTTCCTTCTATTAAATATCTGTTGAAAGGCTAACATAAGGAGTATTACCTGTTTTGTTTTTTAATGGTACAAACCATGCGTATCTACTCCTCAAATCAATAACGGTAAAGCATACTTGTACCCCTTATCATTATTGAGTTCAATCAAATCAGCGGACCAGATATAATCAACTTCCTTGAATAAACCTTCTTCTACGAAACTTTGTGAATATTGGTTTATGTAATTCATCAGCTAATTGCTCTTCAATCTTAATGACATCATTAGAGTCTATAAGTTTTTTGAATTTCCAAGTCCAAGTTTCAATTTAGCACTGATCATCTTCTTCACGATGAACCGATCAACTTTTCTCTCAAGGTTGGATTTTGTATCAGAGACAAATTATACAACATTTCTCTATCGGCTTCATGCTTTTCTTCTAAAAAGTTGTGGTATTCCATAATCAATATCGTGTCTCATGCACACTTCATCAACCCTATGATAGGTTTACTCCATGGTTTAGGATTGTCTGCCTCATCTAATCTTTTTATCCAAGTTTGTGCCTGGACCACAGAAAGAATACCCTGGTAGATGTAATTCCCCTGGTATTCCAGTAGTTGTAAATTTACTTCCTGATAAAAACTTTTGTATATCTCCTCCGAGTTTTGTGTTTGGAGATAAATTGATTTTTTTTTGAACCACACACGAACATATACCTTTTTGTATAACCCTGTTATTTTTACTTTTAATATATGAAATATTTTTAGTATTAGTTTTTCTTTTACATTTGAGACAATAACTCATTTATTTATGAGAAAAATTCCTGCAGAGTGCAAAAACCTTTTTAGTTTCCACATGCACATTTGAATCTTAATTTTTAAAACATAAAGAATCCTTAGAAATGCCTTCACTCTCTCCTCCATTTATTCAAGAAAAAACTTGAATTAAAATGAATAGCTTGACGATGTCAATAGTCTTGAAGAAAATATTGCAAATAGACTTGTCAATTCTTTGTTTTTCCTCCTCGGTGGGTTGAGTTATTTTCTGTAATACCACCAATCTTTTTTGAATCTCACTGGTTTCCATATTTTGATATTTATTTTGTCTCGCTCTTTCCTCCCCTCCTCTTTCTCCTCTCTCTTCTCTCTCTTCTCCTCTCCTCCTCTCTCTCTTCTCTCTCTTCTCCCTCTCCTCCTTCTCTTTCTTCTCCCTCTCCTCCCTCTCTTTCTTCTCTCTTTCCTCCTTTCCTCTTTTCTCTTTCTTCTCTCTCTCTCCTCCTCTTCTCTCTCTTCAACTCCTTCCTGTCCCTTACTATACTTGAATCGCTTACACCCCATAGAATATCATACATATATTCATCAGGATTTTCTTGTTATTCCTGTATCCAAATAATTTTTTTTACAACAGGAACCAATAAAATTTCTTTTGTATTTCTAAAAGAGCCTTTCGTTTTCTTAACTTTATAATTTTTCATTATTTAACATTTTAGTTAATTCCAAAGTTGTCGGTTTATCAACATCAGCATAAAGCCAATCTTTTATTGAAAATACATCATTCTTAATGTTGTAGAACATATTTATTAAAATACCGAATACCCTTTTCTTGAAGGTATTGCTTGGACACAGAAATGATAATTTTCTTGAAGCCTTCTTGCCGTCATTTATGTATTAGAATATATGTTAGAATATATTATGACACGAAACACCTCCCCATCTTCCCATAGTTAAATCATTTTGTATTTCCCTACTTATTACATATAATCTGTTTTTTCTGTTTTCATGATATAAACAAGAGCAAAACCATTATTATATTTACCCTTATTAAATTCTTTTATTTGTTGTTTACTAATCGTGGCTCCACAAAATCATTCTCTATACCAAGTGGATAATATTCTTCCTTACGAGACTGATTTAATTGCTCCAGTCTTCGAGGTTATTTTAAATGACCAATTATACCCTAAATCATCATATCATACCCCCATTGTTCTTTTCTCATACAAATCATACGCCCTTCTTTATAAAAATTTATTTTAATTCGAACTGTGAATTCTGTATGACCTGAAGATAAAATCAACACTTCTGTATCTTTGGAATACACAGCGTTTTATTTAAGGATATATATTGTGATAAATCACTTAATCTCACCAAGTCATTCGCGTCAGTCGGGCTTGGATAATTTTTTAATTTATAAGCATTTTTCATATATAATATTTTTGGTATATTATATTTATGTCGTTCAGCCTGTGCCTTTGTGTAATAATTTGATAAATCAATATCCAGTTCTTGGGATAACACCAAAGATAGAACCATCTTTCCCAACATAAGTCATTTATATTAGATAAAAATAATGTCATAAAAATTTTTATTTTGTTGAGTTGAATAACACATATGACATAATTGACCAACACAACTTGGAATTTAATTCTTGGACTTGAAATGTTTGATAAACACCATTCTGTAAGAATTTTATGACTTCAACAGGTGTGGAAGACCAAACTATCAAAATAATATTTGTCTGATGATTAAAAATACAAACCCAATGAGAACCGTTCCATTATTATCTTCTAAGTTCATAATAATATTCTTTGTATGTTTAGGCACGTTTGTTAATTCATCTCTCATACAATAACCACATTATGAATTTTAATTTCTTACATATTTGACAAGTTGTAAATTTGATGTTGTATTCTTCCAAATTCTTTAAACCACTCCATATGCTCATTTATTTATTAGAAAGATATAATCCATTACCCCTTTTAGTTAATTTTAACACTGCTTGTGCGATAGAAGAAAGCATATCTCCAACTAACAATCTCGCTTTATCAGGCAGACTTCAAGTTTTTCAGCAAAATCTACAATTACACCACTTCACTAATTGTTTCTCCAACTCTTTGTATGTCTTTCCAATTCTTTTGAGCCTGGAGTTGAGCCTTCCTTTCATTGGCAGTTTTCACCGCTGTTGAAATACCACCCGTCAATGCTCCAACCGCACTTAAACCAGCAAATAAAGAATTAGAAATGGGAGAAATCCTCCACTCGTCTCTCTTATTGAATATTTTTTCAACATTGGTTTTTGTCATTTTAATTTTAAGTGAGCCAGTATCGTCAAGATTTTAACCTGTTCTCTTGTGAGCAAAACATCAATTTCTACTGCTCCTTTTCTCTGAATTGTATTAACGTTAATCGTACAAGGCTTTTTGATTTTGAACCAAGATGATAGTTTATGAAGATTGATTTGATTAACATATACCCCAGTTGGTACTTTGCCACTCATTTATTTAACAAAAAATTAAGTGGACCTAATCATAAACCATTATCTGTATTAATCTGTAATTGTTTTCTTCAAAAGCAAACAATATGTATCAATTCTTCACTCTCCCTCTTTCAATGTATAGGGAAGTATCCACTCGATTAGACTTTATAGTTTCCTTTTGAGCGCTCAGGTCAAACGCATAGGATTGTATACAAACTTTAAATGTGTCATATCCAAAATAGGTTCTTTATTTCCATTACTTTCACACACTTTTGGTAAGCACTTGTATGCTTCAGCAAATCATTTTTTTCCCAATTAATTTCCAATCTATCTCGTGGATAAAATGTTCCATCTAGAGAAACACGAAAGTTGTTTCACCTTAGCATTATCACTCAATGCATTATTCTTATCAGTCGCAGTATCACCATCTGGCTTTTTAAAATGATCACAGATATCGTGTTTCTTCAGAACACCCAAATTCCACGTGTAAGTGGTTTTGGTTGAGTTTAACGTGTTGAACATCTTCGTTTGAGGTATGATACACCGAGTGTTTCTTTGAGTTAAGTCTTCTACATTCAACATCTCTTCTGTTTTAAGATTAGGAGTAATATCACTATATACCACAACCATTTCATCAATTACAAATTTATTCTGTTCCACCAAAAGCCACTACCACACAACAAAAGTAATCTATTTTCATTATCATTCCTTTGTAGTTGAAATCTAATTTTAAGACCATACAGAACTTTATAATGATCACAAAATCCAATATAACTTTAAGAGAACTGCCACAGTAAAACTATTACCTGCTTTGGTATCAATTATACATTCCTTTCCTTTGATTATATCCAGGGTCTGGTGTTTTGTTCCCGTTGACAATATCAGGAATAAAACCTTCGACAGCCCCCTTTCCCATTCTATCACCGAATGAATATAGTGTAAATTTCATCATTTCAGATACAGCAGAGACATAATCAACCGCCTTCAACTTCTTGTGTTCCAAGTACAAACGAACAATCAAACATTTTCCAGAAGAAATCATTTACGAGTGTAGCGTTTGTGTTATTCCAGCCTTAGTGAATGTAATTTACACAACAAGAAACTTTCGGATAGATTCAAATAGGTTTGTTGATTATTTATTTCAAAACTTTTTGTACCATTTGTATTCCAGTTCTGTTCCAGTTATTGCATTTACCTTGAAGTAATCTTCTTTTTAAGTGGAGTTTGAGATATAATAGTATCATCAAATCATAGATACTACAATTGCTTCCATACTTGTATTTATTTAGGAAAAAAGATGTTAAAACTTTTGAAACCCTGATCCAAGTATTCGAATTATTTCTGTCGTTCTGGGAGACAACTGAGTTTTTGCCTTTCTTAATTTCTTTTATTGCTTGTAATTTATGAGATTCCTTTTGGGCATCTTTTATACTCTTTATAGCACCTGCTACATTTCCCACAGCAGAAGCAGTTGAACCAATTAGGTCTTTTAGTGTTAAGAATAGTTGAACCGATACCCATTAGAGTATCAATTATCCCATTCCTCGAAATTGATGTCCGACACCCCTTTGTCTCCTAAGGTTTATAGTATCCTCTACCAAGATACATACCTCGCCTTGTAGTATGGGGAAAGGAACATCCCATCCCCTGTAATTATTTTTATATTTTCCCAACTCGGTTTCCTCACAATAACCATCGTATTTATTTATGGAAAACTTCACGTAGGTGAATTCTGATGGATATAACTTCTCCATTAAAAGAATCATACGATTATCTTGGTCGGTTATCCTAAAATTTACTCTGTGTATGGTTTTTTCCTGACACAGGGAGATAAACCAAATTTTTGGGTTCCATATTGAATTTATAACCAATTGGGGTTGAGTATGCGCTGAATGAAATATTGTATTTGTTTTTTTTCATCATTATTAAAGCACCATCAATCAAATCACAGTGAATTAATAACCGAATTTATTCCTGAGGATATTTGAATGACATTATCACTGTAAAACGTCCCATTAGTTTCAATCTTTTTTGAGGAGAAACCCAATAACTCTCTAAATGAATTATCAATTTGAAATCAACCTTGTAGTTATTTTTAAGTTTAATCGTTGATTTTGAAAGTATGTTTTGAATGTCTATGACAATATTTTTTTGGTTCATCACCCTGTTCTTTCATAGACGAGCAATTTCGGAAGATATTTGAGAATCTCATATGCTCCGGGTGAGACTGTTATCGTTTTTGTATCCACTTCCCGGATTATACTAAACTTGTCATTTTTATCAGTTATATTAAATAAGGTATTATAAGTTTCCATGGACAATAAAGATGCCTCATATTCTGTTGTTGTTCAAGTTGTAGTGGGTATGGGAATGAAGATGTTGTGGTCGCTTGTTGTGAAATTGAAACTAAGGATTTGGCTTCTCATTATTAAATATGAGATTAAAAATGTCTTTATATTGATGTTTATTAATATTTTTCATGTTCATCAACTGGTCTAAAATGGCTGATGCTTCATTAAAACAATTGTTATTTCCAGCCTTCTTACTGCCTAACAACAATAACAGTCTATTAACTAATTGTGGTGGGTCATTTGGAAGAAAATAACACCTGAACCAAGGATACTTAAAGCCTGAATAATGTGTTTCTCCTTCTCATTCTTCCTACTTTTACCAGAAGAGAATAACCCTATAATCAACAGAGTTCAGCAGATCAATATATACTTTATCATCATTATTCTCATATCCAAATGGTTTATCAATATACTTTGATTCATCCTCACAGTTGAACCTTTCTTCCATCTTTTGGTGAGAAGAAACATTAATCTCGAGTTAGTTTGACAGGGGGTCGAGCAGAATTCAGAACCTTAATTCATCATTAAATATCAATACTTTTCTTGAACAAGATGAAATATTGCTGATTGTTCTGTGTGGAATGACCCTGCTTTGGTTTTTGAATCCGCGAATATTCATTGTTTTGAAGAGAATTCACAATAAAATCAGGGGGTCGATTCATCCTCTCCATTTGTTGAAATAATCTTCTCATCATCATATTCTAATTCTCCTATATGCTCTAATTCTTCCTCCGTCATTTGACTGAAATCTTTTAACATTTGGAGCTTTCTAGGAGTATATTTTATTGTGGGAACTGTGGAAACATCTATAATTTTTTCTTGGGAAGTTTTTAAAAGTGGTTTAAAAAATTTCTCTTGTTTTCTTTCAAATGCTTCTTCACGCGTTAGTTTTTGCCTGCGTTTCTTCTTTATGTCTTCCTGTTGTTTTACAACTTTTGAACCAACTCTTGATGTTCCCTAAATCTTCTTGCTCTTTCTTTTTCGCATCCATTTATTTTATTGAAAAATATCATTTAATATCTCATCTTGTTTCACAACAATATATTTATATTTTTCAGTCGTGTTTTCATGTAATCCCCAATTCCTTTTTACTACATAATGTAGAACAATTGTCTCTCCAAAAATTGTTAATTCTATTGAATTAACTTGAATAAAATAAAGTATTATCATTGTTTCTGATGGAACGACGAGGAAGTTGAAAGTACGATTGACTAAGATAAATACAATTACAAAAGAATGTCTCCCTCTTGTGTGTAGCTGTCCATTACCCGTTTGGTTCTCTCATTAACACAATCATCAAAGATAACGAGGTTCTTTTTGGATTTATCCAAATCTTGGGAGACGGTATATCATCCGTAATTATCACTAAGAATACAAGTTATCGTTTTGATTTTCTTTTACATCTCTGTGTATCACAAAATAGTTGTATTATATCTTCACTGTTTATAATCATTTAGGTTTTTTTGAAGTTTAAATAAACCGATTATATCTTCTTTTTGAAGTCCAGCATTAAAAACTTGTGAGAGTTAGTTGATATTTCTGGTTGAAAACTCGACTTTGTGAAAATTATTAATTATATCATAATCTAAAAAGTTTGGAGTGAGGAGCATCTTTAAAAGTAAGCAGGTTTTTCCATCCACTTGAACAACTATGAAGCATCTTAATGAATTTGGAGATTTTTATAATTGTTAAATTTTTATCTTATTTTCCAAATGGGTAAAAAATCATTCATTTATATATTTGGAAAACAGTTATTTAAATTTATCATTGGCTTTTTTTAGAAACTCTGTATTTTAATCCTAAGTTCAGGTTTAATTTCAAGATAATCCATTTATTTTATTTATGCAATATATTGTGTTATATTTCCCTGAAAATCACATCCATGAATATATATAACAACAATCCTTGAATATTTTCTATTCACATTATTGTTGCAAAATTTAAAAGTCCCAAACTGCTCTGAGATACGGCTCAGAAATTGGGATTGCAGAAAGAAGAAATGAGGAAAAAAAAGAAAAAAAAAACCAAACACCTACATCGTGGTTTAGTACTCCAAGGTGTC
>CM068960.1:126129268-126139797 GCA_035128595.1 Eptatretus atami | reverse complement strand
CCCCTAGCGACCTCTTGCGGAACCCTAGGGTTCCGGGAAACCCCGGTTGAGAAACACTGATCTAGACTCTAGAGCGTTTACGAAGTGTGTATCGGTGTCACTCTGGATTAGCGGACAATGAGGGGGTTCCGTTTGCTCATGCGTTTATTTGCGGATTGGTGGCTAAATTACAAACCAAATCAAGCAAGTATGTATCGGATGAGAAACTAAAGACGTAAAGGATATGCTGCCATATATAACTCATTGTAGTTCACTGATCGAACAATGCAGCACGGAAACCACAGCAAAACTGATGCCGGCGCAGATGAATGGGCCAGGAATGGGGGCGAAAGGGAGACGTGAATGAAAATGCACACTAAAATGGGCCGAGCCGTGGGCGCCGAGACATGCGCAAAGAGATCTGTCGTGCGTGCGGCCAGACAGATCACTGGGCGAGGGAGTACCCAAACATCCTAAATCGACCAGCTTATGGCACGAATAGACCTACCGGGGAGACTCGGCCGCCGCAGCCACAGAACCAGGGTCGGGACGTAAATCCTCATCGGCAGGACAGATGAGAAACACCAGCCGGGGCAGCGAGAGATGGAAGCGGCCATGCATCTGCGTTTCCATACAACAACGACTCTTTGTCCTACTCTCTACGACACATGTACATATTTTATTTCTTGTATATGTTTAATTTTTTTATTTTATTTTAAGTTTTTTAATTTTTGAGCTAGAATGCTTATTTACCATAAAAAATTTAAAAAAAAAATAATATAATAAATCATTAATCGAAATCCGTGATATAGCCAATCCGGATATAAAATTCGATATGTGAGAGTTAAAAATCCGCGATAACAGAGACCCGCGATAGGCGAGGGACGACTGTATATATATATGTATATAATATATGTAATATATTATGTATATATATAGTATATATATATATGTATATATATATGTATATATATATATATATATATTACGTGGGGAGAACAAGTAATTTGATACACTGCCGATTTTGCAGGTTTTCCACTTACAAAGCACCGAGAGGTCTGTAATTTTTATCATAGGTACACTTCAACTGTGAAAAGACGGAATCTAAACAAAAATCCTGAAAACACATTGTATGATTTTAAAATAAATATTTCATTTTATTGCATGAAATAAGTATTTGATACATCAGAAAAACCAGAACTTAATATTTGGTACAGAAACCTTTGTTAGCAATTACCAGAGATCAGACGTTTCCTAATGTTCTTAACAGGTTTGCACAGACTGCAGCAGGGATTTTGCTCGCACTCTCCATACAGAATCTCTCAGATCCTTCAGGTTTTGGGGCTGTCGCTGGCAACACAGACTTTCAGCTCCCTCCAAAGATTTTCTAATGGGTTCAGGTCTGGAGACTGGCTGCCACTCCAGGACCTGAGATGCTTCTTACGGATCCACTCCTTAGTTGCCCGGCTGTTGTGTTTCAGGTCGTTGTCATGCTGGAAGACCCACACGCCCATCTTCAATGCTTCTGTTGAGGAAGGAGGTGTTTGGCTCAAGATCCTAAGCGATACCTGGCCCCTTCCATCCTCCCCATAGGTGCAGTCGTCCTGTCCCCTTGATGAAAAAGCATCCAAAGATGATGTTTTCACCTCCATGCTTCCGGTTGGGATGGTGTTCTTTGGGGTTGTACTCATCCTTCTTCTTCCTCCAAACACGCGAGTGGATTTAAACCAAAAAAGCACTATTTTTGGTCTCATCAGGACGGCACAGACCTTCTCCCATTCCTCCTCTTGGATCATCAGATGTCATTGGCAAACTTCAGGACGGCCTGGACAGTGCGCTGGCTGAGCAGAGGGACCTTGCGTGCGCTGCAGGAATTTTAATCATGACGGCGTAAGTGTGTTACTGTTGGTTCTTTGATACTGGTGGTCCAGCTCTCTTCAAAAGGTCATTGACCAGGGTCCTGCCGTGTAGTTCTGGCTGTCCTCACCTTCTCATGATCATTGAGGCTCCACGAGGTGAGATCTGCATTTGGAGCCCCAGCCGAGGGAGATTGACTGTTATCTTGAACTTCTCCATTTTTCTAATAATTGCGCCAAACCAAGTTGTTGCCTCCTCACCAAGCTGCTTGCCTTTGTCCTGTAGCCCATCCAGCCTTGTGCAGTCTACAATTTTGTCCCTGATGTCCCTTAAGACAGCTTCTCTGGTCTTGCCCATTGTGGAGAGGGTGGAGTCTGATTTGATTGAGTGTGGACAGCTGTCTTTTATGCAATCAACAAGTTCAAACAGGTGCCGTTAATACAGGTAAGAGTGAGAAATGGGAGGGCTTCTTAAGACAAAACTAACAGGTCTGTGAAGTCCGGAATTCTAAACTGGTTTGTAGGTGATCAAATACTTATTCATGCAATAAAATGCATTAATTATTTAAAAACATACATGTGATTTTCAGGATTTTTTGTTTTAGATACCGTCTTTTCACAGTTGAAGTGGTACCAATGATAACAAATTACAGACCGTCTCTACGTTTCTTTGTAGTGGGGAAACCTGCAAATCGGCAGTGATCAATTACTTGTTCTCCCACTGTATATGCAAGAGTTCAAGAGATCGAACGAAAAGGTACGATTGTTAAACCCCCAAAAGACATACTGGGTCCGTAATGATGCCAGATGCCCCGTGAGGCTCGAAGTAAGGGAAAAGAAAACAGCGATCTGCCCCTGTGGATTGGAGGACGACGGGTGCAGTTCGGATAGGTGGCCTCGCCCTGTTTCAGCTTTTAGTGCACAGGGCGCCGCCCATCAGGCGAAGAAGACACGACCGACAATCATGTCGGTCCTTCACCGTGCTGAATCAACATATCAGGTCCCTTGTTCTATCGGCTGGGTGATCAGGGGATCTTCATTTCTTAATGGAACCCAGTTTGCGCTGGTTAAGGAAAGACATTTCAGACGTGGGTTGACACGGATACACTGTATACTCTCTCCAGACTGTCTGTGGCGGGTTGTTGGGCGGTTCGAAACAGGTAGTAGGAGTGATTACTTGCGGTGAAATTAAATCGTGCACATTTGAAACAGAATGTGAGCCGACATTTCTTCTTTACAATCAACTCCAAAATGGTGGAATATTCATCCATCTGTGAGGAACAAAAATAATTGGTAAGTTATACGACCAAGAAAATTGTGTGATGAATTTGATTGAAAATCTAAGTGGAATTGACATGTCTGTTATAGATCAGAATATATCTACCACGTTAGCCGTCACGTCAAAGTAAGTTCCTTTCAACTGTATTCAATCAGGTAACAGATGTATTATCTTGCATGATTAATTTCATTCATGATATCCTCACCGCACACTGGAAAGAAGTCAAAATCTCATGTCCACTGAAGCCTGTTTCACCAAGATTAATTATCTTGCATGATAATTTCATTCATGATAATCCACTCATACGCACACTGGAAAGAAGTCAAAATCTATGTCCCACGTAAAGCTGTTTCACCAGAGAGTTATCTTGCATGATAATTCATTCATGAATAATCCCTCATCGCACACTGGAAAGAAGTCAAAATCTCATGTCATAGCTCACCAAGATGCTGCACTGAATTTCTTCATATATCCACTCAGACAAAGAATCACCAGTCACAAGCTTCACCAGCCTTAGCTTCTATGCAGCATTGGCTGTCAGTGATTGGGAGGATGATTACGCAGAAAAAAAAAAAATCATCATTTTTGCTCCTTAAGGCTATTGAGCTCAAAGACGATGCATCTCTTAATTTTAACCCAACATCAGACGTCTTTCAAATGCGCGAGACTATCCTCTGCTGCCCCAATCTCTCCCACACCCATTGTTGTGTACAGGTCTGCCTCTATCTCGGCCTGAACTTGCTGTTGTTGTCCCCCCTGCACTAGTATTCCTGCTGTTCTTTAACGGTCACTTTCGTCATTTTACACTGAAGCAAAACTTATAGGGCGGGCATAACGATTGTGAGATTTGACAGCTGTGACGGTCTTTGCTTCGCATATCACCAAAATGATGTGTATAATTTTGTCAGGTGCATTTGGGTGGCGAGTTAGGAGGCCAAGCTGTCCAACCATGGTGTAGATGAGCGTTTCAACACGGATGGAGGACAGGACGAACAAGCATATTATAACACAGATGGTTCTTTCATGTACGTTTACTCACTGTGAATCAACAATGAGAGTCCGGTGTAACTTTAAAAAGGTAGTTTGACAAAATTCCGTTATTAATTTTTTTTCTCCAAAATAAAAACTTCAGAAACTGTAACCACACCGTCGCAACACTTTACTTACATTGCAACTACCTAAAAATTACGGCAAACTACCAAAAAAAGGTATCATTTGAAGTTCCATTGAGCCCACAGTTAATGGATGTTTCAGAGTTTGGGTGGCCAATACGCTGGAACTCTATCCTCTGCTGGATTAAATCTCGTGGGAGAGGAAAGGGGGAGCAATTAAAACAGTTCCAGATGAGGGGGTTGAGAAGGTGCATCCAAGGCAAAAAACTCAGTTGGGAATCATCATAGGATCGGCATCACTTAAATGAACATGAATGATTGAGTTATCCTTGATGTAAAGATGAACGCAGTTGTTTCAACCTAGAAACACAAAAACAGACTTCACGTTAATATTTTCTGTGGATCAGCTTGCAAAGCACTATTACTGGAGCACGATTAAAAGGTCCTCCAAAACCAGCCTTGGGGGCACAGCAGATGTATCGAACACATTGCTAAGCTGTTTAAAGACTTACCTCGGGGTTCGGGAAGAGTCAGCAAAATAAATGGGTCGCGGCAAGAGCGTAGCCAATCTGTGAGCAGCCGTGAGACAGATTGGCGAACGAAAGAAGACACGACGACAATCATGTGGTCTTCCACCGTGCTGATCACATATTCAGGTCCCCTTGTTTATCGGCTGGTGATCAGGGATTTCACTTTCTCAATGGAACCCAGTTGCGCTGTTTTAAGGAAGACATGCAGACATGGGTTGACACGATAACACTGTATACTGTCTCCAGTGTCTGTGGCGGGTTACTTGCTTGTTCAAAAGTAGAGTGCAGGCATTTACTTGCGTGAAATATAAATTCGTCGCAATATTGAACAGAATGTGACCGACAACTTTCTTCTGTCATAATCGACTCTAAATGGTGGGAAATATTCATCATCTGTTGGGGAGCAAACAATAATTGGTAAGTTTTACCGACAAGAAAATCTGTGTGATGGATCTTGATGAATCTCCAGTGCAATTGAACATGTCTGTTTATACATCAGAATATAATACTCTACCAACGTTACCGTCCGTCAGAGTAAGTTCTTTCCACTGTATTCAAGCAGACGCATGTATTTTTTGAATTGATAATTTTCATTCATGAATATATAATCCACTACACGCACACTGAAAGAAGTCAAAATCTCATGTCCACTGAAGCATGTTTTACCCAAGAATTGTAAATTTTATCTTTGCATGATAATTTCATTATAATAATCCCTCACTGCACACTGGAAAGAAGCAAAATCTCATGTCCACGAACATGTTTCACGCAGGAACCACTTAGCTCCTACTGCAGCATTGGCTGTACGTGTTTGGGAGGATGATTATGCAGAAAAAAAATCATTATTTTTTGCTCCTTAAAGGCCTATTGAGCAAGAAGATGCATCCTAATTTTACCCACACAAAGACGTCTTTTCACATAGCCGTAGACTCATCCTTGCTGCCCCAATTCTCCCACACGCATTGTTTGTCCAGGTCGGCTCTATTCGGCCTTGACTTGCTGTTGTGTCCCCCCCTGCACTCATATTTCGCTGTTGTTCCTTTTAACGGGCATTTCGTCGTTTGACACTGAAGGGAAAACTAAAATTCTAGGGGAGGGCCCCCATAAAAAACGATTGTGAATTTTGACAAGCTGTGACGGTCTTTGGCGTCGCATATAACCAAAATGATGGCTGTATAATTTGGTCAGGTTGCATTTGTGGGGGAGTCAGGAGGCAGCTTCCAACCAAATGGGTGTAGATGAGCGTTTCTCACGGATTGGACGGACAGACGAAAAAGATATTATAAACAGACTGGTTCTTGATGTACGTTTACCTCACTGTGATCACAATGATGCAGTCGGTGAACCTAACACAAGGTTATGTTGACCAAAATTCCCGGTTATATTCATTTTCTCACAAAATAAAAAACTTCAGAACTGCAACAACCACGTCGTAACCATTTACTTCATTGAACTACTAATACGGCACCTCCAAAGTAATCATCTGAAGTCCTCGACCACCAGGTAAGTGATGTTCTCACAGAGTTTGGGCTGGCGCATTGCCTGGACTCTATCCTGCGGCTGGATTAACATTAGTGGGAGAGGAAGGGAGGTGGGAGGAGCATTAAACCAGTTCCAGATGAGGGGGTTGAGGAGGTGGCATCAAGAAAAAATCAGGGGGAATCATCACAGATGCATCACTTCAAATGAACATGAATGATTGAGTTATCCTCGATGTAAAGATGGAACGCAATTGTTCAACACTAGAAGCACAAACAAGACTTCCACGAATTATATTTTCTGTGGATCACTGCAAAGGCACCATCATGGCTCAGATTAAAAGGTCTGCAAAACAGCTTGGCAGAAGCAGATGTGTCATCGAACACATTGCTTACGCGTTTTAAAGACTTACCTCGGGGTTCGGGAAGAGCTCAGCAAAAATGATGAGGTTGCGGCGTAGTGTGACGCCACATGTGAAGCAGCCGTGATGGAATCAGGAAACGTGCGACATGCAGTTTCTCTTTCACCTTGGAAACTGTCACACAGGGATTGCCGCCGCGGATCTTGTCGAGCATCGATTCGAATGAATCATTCTTGTCCTCAAAACCAGACTTGGGCAAGCCAGATGTCATGAACACATTGCTCCGCGTTTGAAGACATTACCTCGGTTCGGGAAGAGCTCAGCAAAAATAATGAAGGTCGACGGCGCGAGAGCGTGACGCACCATGTGAGCAGCCGTGATGGACAGGACTACGACACGGCAGTTTCTCTTCACCTTGGAAACGGTCACAGTGACAGGATTGCGCGTTCCGCGGATCTGTGAGCCAATCGATTCAAATGTAACTGCAGTTCTGCATGGTGGGAGAATCGATCGAGAGCGAGAGGGAAATATTAGGGGTTTTTGTGCCGACGATGCCATGTCATTTCAGCCACGCTAATGAAGTATTTCTCTCCCTGACAGCTGTGAAGTGTTTTTTTGACATTTTTACATTTGTTGTGATTGTGATGTGGGAATGTGGGAATAGGAGGAGAAGGAGGGTTTGGCCAGAATGTCTTTCGGGAGCATCGTGAGATGTGGGATTTGTCCGATTGAAGACATTCCAAGTGCTTGACCAGCTCGTGATTCTATGAAGGTTTAAAGATGGCTGCAGCCTTGCTTCTGAGGATCAGGGATGTCATGGCAGCAAGGTGGAGTCATCACGATGAGATGAAGGGGAATTTCTCAGAGTCAGAGAGATCAATTGATGAAGGATCAGGAATATGATGGGCCCAGATCATTGGCCATGGGTCACTTAGCCTCACAGGGAAAGGAAATGAATTAATCCATTATCTCGAGCGTGCGTGTCAGAATATGCATGAAATTATCATGATATTAACGCAGAATATGCAAGGAAATTTTCTCGAGAAGATATGCATGATGATGTGGTGGGTGACGACACTCAGCTATGAGCTCCCAGTGAATGGGATGATTCGCAGCGGAAGAATTTTTCTGGATTTCAAGAGGGTGCTCAGTTCATACCTCTTCACATGGGATAAAAAAAATCTATCAAAGACGTAGTGAAGTGTGATCAAAATTCCGCATTTTGGACATTTTTTGAATTCCTCATCACCATTTTGCCAAGTTCACCAATCTGGAGGCTTCACGCTCTGATGTCGGCATATGCAGCTGTGTTCAGCAAGACCCTTGGTATATAACTCCTCCTCGCACTGTTTGGAGAAAAAATTGCTGAAACGGCTTCAAACGTTGCAGGTGTGTCTCCATTGGTATTAATCTGTGAAAGACAACGCAGTGGGTGAATGGTGGGAAGAACGGTATAAGATGTGAAAAAGAGTTAAAGTGTAGGATAGAGTTCAGGATGTTCGATATGTGACGTCCATCATTGTTTACAAGCTCTCACCTGTTGAGGTGTTGCGATAACAACTTGCATTAGGCCCGCTGAATTTTTGGGCGTGGCAATTGTTGACAGAACTATCATCTGAACCACGCTCTCAAAATGTCTGTACAATGAATCGTTGAGAGCATTTGTCATTGTAAGAAGGATTGTGAAAGTTATTTTGGGTTTTCGTTTCGCGCTAAATGCCAAAACTGTTTTGAGAAGATCCTGAGGCAGAGAAACAACAGAAGTCAAGGTCTGAGTGACAAATAAAAGTTTTTGAAAAGTTTTGAGAGTTTCGAAAAGCTTGAGATTTTTAGTTGTGAAATCCTAGTGGTGTGTTTGTCAAAGTTGTGTTTACTCGGAACTTCGTGCATTTCTTCTGATGATTCCAATAGCCTTTTAAAATAAATCAGGCATTTTATTTTTTCATATAACGTGATTTGTTGTGAAGTGTCTTTCTGCTTGCTCGAGCCGATGGCTGTATTTGAAAGTTGTTTGCACAAGACAGAGCACAGTGGAATAGGACAGTGGATCACCATTGTTATGTAAAGCCAATTGATAAATAACTTTCATCGTAAAGACGGACTTTTTTGTCCGTTGTTAGGACTAGTGCAGTGTGAATTATCAGGAGATTGGCAATTCTTCATAGAATTGTCTGAGTTTCCTCTTAAAAATTGAAACATTGGGCTGTCAATTATTTTGTAAAATAAAGAAAGAAAAAAATAAAGGTGCAATTTTTTATTTGTCAAAAGTGTTTTGCCGCTTCAATCCAATTGTTTTGCTATCAGGTTGCCTGGTATAAAGACGGTAATTTCAAACAAATCTCAGATGTAATAAAAACAATCCTTACTCCCGACGAAGAAGAAAAAGGAAGTCTAAACAACAGCAGCTGTTTCACTTATCGTAATTAATTCATGCATTAAATCAAACCATGTGACAATATTTACAATTTAAAAACAACCAACAACAGATTCAATATAAATAATAAAATATTAGACTTATGCGCTATCGCAGCTGCGTGTACCTCCTATTACTCTTGTTTTGTTTACATTGATGACGTCACGATGTCGTTTCTCGCAAGTTTCCGCGATTCACTGTTCGAACACATGTTTCAAACACTAAAAAATCTGATTGAATTGGCCAATCTGCTTGCTTTGTAATTGGGTTGTGCTGCTTGGTCAATTAAAAAAACGTCATTTTTGAAAGTGTTTGTCACCCCCGAGTCTGTTTGACAATTAAAAAACACACCTCATGTAACTTGATAAACAAAATTAAACAAATAAGCTAAGCAATAAAGGTAAACAGAAGAACTAACCTTGAGAGAGATTGAGACTTCGCGCTAGGAAGCAGCAGATAAGATAGATGGACAACCGTGCACGGGCGTCCCGTACTTGATTCAGTCACTCAAATGATACACGACATCGTCGCGTACAGGATCATCCACTAACCAGTGAGGGCGGTTTCACCACTGGCGCCATACATATAGACATCGTTAAATACATTCCCTATGGTTGTTATAATTGTAAAAAATTATAAGAGGTTTGAAGCTCTATTATAATAACCAAGGAGTTTCCAACAGTTTCCGTACGTGTATAGTAAAATTACGAATATTAAATCAAGCAAAAACTACTCAAAAATACATTGCCTATTTATTACTGTTTCTCACGGAACCCTACGACTCTTGCGGAACCCTAGGCTTCCGGGAAACCCCGTTTGAGAAACACTGATCTAGACTCTAGAGCGTTTACGAAGTGTGTATCGGGTGCACTCTGGATTAGCGGACAATGAGGGGTTTCGTTTGCTCATGCGTTTATTTGCGGATTGGTTGGCTAAATTCAAACCAAATCAAGCAAGTATGTATCGGATGAGAACTAAAGACGTAAAGGATATGCTCCATATTAAACTCATTGTAGTTCACTGATGACAATGCAGCACGGAAACCACAGCAAAACTGATGCCGCCGGCGCAGATGAATGGGCCAGGAATGGGGGCGAAGGGAGACGTGAATGAAAATGCACACTAAAATGGGCCGAGCCGTGGGCGCCGAGACATGCGCAAAGAGATCTGTCGTGCGTGCGGCCAGACAGATCACTGGCGAGGGTACCCAAACATCTAAATCGACCAGCTTATGGCACGAATAGACGTAACCCGGGGGAGACTCGCGCCGCGCAGCCACAGAACAGGGTGGACGTAAACTCATCGGAAGAAGATGAGAAACACCCCACGGGGCAGCTGCTCGTTCCACCTCCGACCTGTTTTACACAATGAAGAGAATGGAAAGAACGTCATCAGAATTCCATTGCTGACTTCTAACCACGTGACGAACGAACTGACTTTGCAATATGAAGGCCGAGAGATTCCTTTTTTGGGGACACGGGAGCGACTAAATCACGATCAGACAAGTGACCTTCCGAATT
>CM068960.1:126096666-126112506 GCA_035128595.1 Eptatretus atami | reverse complement strand
AATTAACAAACTTGTATTCACTGCTCGTGTGCAATACGTTTGTGAAGTTTCCCCTTGATCTGTCCAGCTGTTCTGGAGAAGATGTTTGAAGGTTTTAGGGTAAATTCAATATGGCCACCAAACCATGTGACCTATTCATTAGAAATTTAAAACAAACTTGTGAAAAGGATGTCTGGGGAAGTGTGTGATTTTTGCCTTCAATGCTGTCCAGGACCCGTGTAATCGAGAGCATAGACACAGTTTCAAACCAAGGACTGAGCGTACTGAAGCACCAGGAAACTACAGAACATCAAACACTAAGTAGTAATATTCACCCTGAGCACACTTGTACGAATCGTTTCCCGATATGAGACATTGTTGTTTGACATTCCGCCTCGTTCATTTCGACAGTAGAGGTAGTCAGACTCCCTATTTGTCTACTATCCGAGGAACTGGCCACCAAACGATGTGAATTTGACGCTATATCATAATTATACTTTTACCACCTAAAGCTCTGAGGTCACATAGGGGGTAAACTAGATGTTGCCATATCAGTACATGTCCGGTAAAGAACTTATACATCGTTATGTTTAGATTACGAGTCCTAGTGTGGCTCTCAGTACAGGGAAAACATTAAGGAGATATGTTTTTCCTATTAATACCACTATCAGGAACGCGACCAAAAACCACCACTGGCAGGGACGTAGGGCTCACAGGAGACAAGAAGCGAATGTCTGGTGAAGGTTCACCTTATCAGTTAATCTTATATTATCGCACGAAGTGTGTGCATATATAAAATGGTTCACAATATGTGAATGTTATTCTACACACCAATTATTGAGAGATCTACACCAGCGCGAGTTCGGAGAGAGGAGAGACTAAAGATAGAGGTGATCTGAAGGGTATATGTGTGCACTATATATTATGGTGGAGTCCAATACGCACGATCATATATGTGACCTTCATTAGCTATATTATATCAGAGCTTGAGCAAGGCCATAAGTTTCTGGTGTGAAAGTGTGTTGACATTTTTGCCTCTTACTATCTTTGGATAGACAAAGGAACACGCCAAAAAAGAACTCCCTTATCAATGAGAGAGATGTAAGAGATTTCAAATATAATAATTGGGATAACAAATTAAACCATATGTCGCAAGCTCTACCCGAACACCATGACGGATAACATCATACCGACATCAATATATAGAGAGCAAAAACCATGAACTCTGCTTCACCAACTAGATACAGACACGAGCAAGAGGTTTATTAACAATGAGAGGAGGGGAGGGGAGCGGTATGCCACATACCTCATGGGGGGGATATAGTGTAGCTATTTGCTAATGTGTGTTTACAAGGAGTTAGTGGAGCGAAGATAAAGGTCGACAGTAAATTAACGATCACGAAGTAGCATTAAATATCTAGTCTGATCTTAAGATATATATGGTTAATAGTTGGTCAAAAAGAGTAATAGTCTAGATACTTTCAGCGAAAGGCACACACTGTTATTGTTTCACCCAAGGTTCATTTATAAGAGACAGCCTCTACTGAGTATACCGGTACTACCTCCCTGATTAATCAGATGAATAAGCCGAGCAACAAATAAGTCTTCTAAAACTAAATGTTTTTACTATGGCACACACAATCCTTGTGACCAGGATGCTGCGAACTGAAGCTGTGCGCACTGCTCATCACGTGCCTTCTAGAATTGATTTTCATGGGGAGTTCATAACTATTACAATGCTAGACAGTTTGTTCCATTCTCATTTGGACTGCCTCAAATGATTCTCAAATGATATATGATCGCGAACTGTCCGAAGACGAGCGAGAGCGCATTCACATCTATGTACTACTCACCACCGACCTACATAAGTGAATACATGGCTTGGGGTCTTTGTGTCATCGGTCGTAAATTAATCTGTGTCTAAGGCAATGACAATACAATATATCTAATCACTTCAATTATTAAAACTACTAATATAATTGGTATCTATATATATTAATCATGGTCTTCTCCCCAATGCCCATACTAGTATTTTTTCGAATATAAATATACAGTGTTTCATAAATACAATGCTAAGATCACATCTTAATCATGATCATTTAGTCACCCGTGCCGTTGCGAACAAACTTAGAAACATGACGTTAATCTATATTATTATTTTAGTTCTATGTTCTGTCATAGATCTATTGTTCGGAATAAATTGACTGATGTCTAAGTATTATAAAAGAGTAGATCGCATTATAGTTATCTACACAGTCGAGACTAGTCTCGTTTCTTCACTGCTACATCAACATGAACGTAACGTATCGACAGCAGAACAGCACTCCTCTCACAGAAGTGAAAGACTATTACATGCACAAACTAATTGGAATTAACTGAAGCACAACTTGGCAATCTTGAAACAATTGCCAGATGCAGAACGAGAGAAAAACATCTTACGTAAGAGCATAGGCACACGCCTTTTCATTCCACATACGATAATTCAGTTTTCAAAATTTGCGCAAAGAAATCTATGCAAAATGATCGAATGATCAACAGCATCAAATGCTATGTCGACATTTAGGACTCCAAGGGATTATCTTATATTCTAAATCGCTGATGGAGTGTATATATGTGACGTTCTTGGTTAATTATTGTAAGACCTGACAAAAAATACGTCATAAGTCTTCCGGCCCTGCCTGTAACAGGTTGTAAAGTTCAAAGCACCATAAAATGATTTGGAGAATCGAAAATTATTCTAATGAAGAGATTTAGTAGGAAAAAAATGAAAAATGGAGAGATCCATTGTAACATTCATTGTGACTGAAGGACTGTGGACCAATAATCATGTGTTGAATGTTTCAGAAACGTCAATCAAAGAAGTAACCAGATTCCAGAGACCCGTCACAAATAGAGCAAGAATTTCTGCACTTGCTCCTTATAACCCCCCAATAACAATATCTCTAACAAAAAATATACTAAAATTCTAGCCGTTCATCAAGCGTATGGACAGAGCGGAAGCGACCTGGTCAGAGTATCACATCACCGTGAAAATGCGACCGGTAAGTGTAAATCGGATGACACTCACCATAAATACTATTATGACTCCAGAGCCCTACCAATAACGCCAGAGGAGCAACTACTCAGTCGAGAAATAACGAGAGAAAGTCTAATGCAGACCTATAGCGCTAACTTCTTGACAAACAATCCACCTTATTGTCATCAATGAATGAGACGCGATTGCTGCGGGATTAAGAGGAGGCAGTAAACACGATATTGAAACGAGCTAAGATGATAAGATAAAATAAAAACACGAGAAAGAGACGCGAAAAACGTACACAAATCAACACGCTATAATGAAGAGAACATAGAAACTCAGCCACCCGACATAAAGATAGGCGACTCGTCGCCTTCGCAGGTTTCCCTGGTCCAGAAGTCGCTAGATTGAGCCAGTTCGCCAGTGCAGCTGCATCATTGGACAAACATAGCACGACAAAAAGACATAGCAAGTGACTTCCTTGAGTGGCCTCGAACCACATAGGCGACCATGTCTCCCTTAGACTAACTAGACTGTACTGGCTTGAGTCTCTGTCGAGCTAGTGCAACCACAACATCTATTCTACCGACCAAGTATCGAACAGCTCAATCTTTGTCCATAGCTGTCATCTCTGGAGGAGAGCAGCATGACTTCACAGTGTACTCTAGAGCATCCATTACTGGATCTCCGCTCGCCGACTCTTCTTCTGAAACCGTGCCGCGTCCACAAAATCACCCTTGCGCGAACCATCAATATGAGCACTCAGACTGACTTCCTCGCTGTACACATCAAGACACTACGTATCACCCCTCGTCACTCAATACGTCGTCGAGTCACCACCATATATATTGGAATTTCTCCACGGTTGAATGGCAACGGCCGCTTAATAGAGCAAATTAGTGTGCGAGACCCACAATAGATCATATGAACGTGTAGGAGGGGCATTGATACCAGACGTTCCCTGCCTGATTGAGATCGCACGGTGACCTTAGGGCTCCTGCGGCCGCACCAATTAACAAATTGAGTCAGGCAACGCAAGCATCTCACCCTCTCTCAGCTGCTGTGCTCGGCGACTGTATCATCATGCGACTTCCGCAGGGCCAAGAAGTTCGCAAACAATGCCACCATGAGTGATCAAATTCTTTTGAAGGTTTTTCGTATGTTGTTATATGTCAAATTTGTCAAAATTTGAGTAATTCTAAAGATTAGAGCCAAAAATCCGGGCAGATCTTTGCATCACATGACGATAAGAAACCAATGAGACTAAAATCAAAGAAATCGCCAAAATATAATCTGGTATTCACTAACGGTTGACACGATTATTTTATCTACGCGAACAATACTAAACAACTATAACAAAACAGAAGACTGCACCTCAAATATATTTAACTGAAATACGCTACAGATCTTAGTGTAGACCTATATCAATTTGGGCGATCACGAGCACATCAAAACGTAAGCAGTAAATCAATAATCAAACTGAACTGAGACATAAGTCGAACTGAACGTGCTGGCGGAGTATGCTATTACGAGCGTGACCCACCCACCTAACTCCATGTGCTCAAGTGCCGGTCTAAGCCTATTGCAACGGACTCACATCGCCAACCGTCAAAAACCGCCAGAACTGGGCCAACGGAAAGGCCCGTACGAAGACGGCACGCCGGGCGAAAGGCGAAACGTGGGCGTTCGTGACGACCCTTCTTGTGACGAGATCTCCAGAGGATCAGACAAAACTTCGGTCGCTGCACTTCCCGGGTAGGTTTCACCAAATCAGATGACGGAGAGCAGTAAGGCCATGAACCTGCTCTCGTCACGTGAGACATGACAGCGCACGTGCATCGTATTCAGTGGTTAAGGGATAAACCCTTAGTGAGACAGGAACGACCTGGTCCTCTTCGGTGTTACTGTGAGGGAAACTAAGGGACAAGCTATGTGCCAATTGATATCTGGGGTGTAAAGCGCTGAGAAAGAATTACAATATTGCGTACCAATGTCAAAGATGCAGCGTACGGAGGCTCCCACTCTGCCCTTGCACCAATCTATAACCGCAACGCCAGTACCACGGAAACCTTGCGTCGCTCTACATTAGACCTGCGACGAGTTCAGGGTGATTGCCGTACAAAGATCTCGGTCTTGAAGTTTTGGTGCCCAGCTTAGTCGCACCAACAGTGTGTCGTGATCCGAAAAATATACGAGCAAGGGTCGGCGTAGCACTGCGGAGCAAATGTACAAACGTTCAATAATTACATCAGCGAATAGTGACAAAATGAGTATCTACACACTGCAGCTCGGTAATGGCAACTGTAAAAGATGAGGCGACAATATCGGCACTTTGCAAGAAAAAATATGAATGCCAGACAACACGAACAAGGCTGCAATTAAACAAGCAACAACAACGAATATCTCATGCCACAACCGGCGAATATGACCGACCACCCTCGAGCCAAATCTAGAGAAGACACGTCTTAGTTATAATTCTATTTCCTCTAAAGGCCCGCATGTTTTCTGTTCATAATCATCCAGGGCGTACGGATTGCCGAACCTAAAATGCCGTAAGAATGTCAAATATAACTTAGGCCTATGGAGGTGTTGGCAAGTGGTAAAGCGAGCTGCCCTGTAGAAGGACACCTGTATTCTTAGCAAAAATGGTCTCCAACGTTTAATTGAAAATGTAATTGGTGCTATTTTCAAATAATTGCAATCACAGAAAAATGAATAAGAAACGTGCATTCATACTTTCCTGTTCAACGACTTACTTATTCATCAATTCTTCAAAATCGTATCAACATGCAAAACCACTCAACCTTACCACCTCCACCCAAACAGGCAGTTGAAGATAAAACGCTAACGCAGGAGACTCCCTTCTGACTCCTCCGTACTTTCTCATATTCCTCTTTCCATTACTCTCTGTAACTACTGTAACACTAAACATTTTGCGGGAAGTTGTCACAAAAAATGATCGAGTTAAAATTGAAAAGATGGCTGTAGAAAATGAGCTGAGGAGAGTACCATGATAAAGATTGTTTACCCATGACTACCGCCATGTATGTTAAGCAGTGCAGGACACACCATTCTTCAGTGCTCTTCGGACGCTTGGAATCAAGCAAGCGCTTGGCAAGTGGTCAACTAACTGCTAACAAGGAAATACCCAGATACATGGTTTTACTAGTTATTTCATTTATCTGTTTGTAGTCATCTATTCACAATTTCTCTGCAACTCGTACCAATGTAGTGAATTGTTCGAATTGTTCTGGTAAATCGGCCTACTGGTGTCAGGCGGGACTTGTCGAGGTTGCTGTTCTGCCTTGTTTTTTGACGCACGTGCTTGATTTTGCTGCCTTTTAGCAAGTTGTATCTTCTGATACATCAGCTATTACTTTCCCTCTTCACTACAAAACACAAACACCATAAAAATCTCACTCCAAGAAAAAAAACAAAAAAAAACCAAACTAGAAGTAACTTGGAAGAGTGCAACCTCCGCCAATAATGCTGATCCACGAGAACATATGGCCAATAAACATTTTGAAAAATATAGCATATTCAGTATAATATCATTTTGCCTAACTCTCCACAGGTGAAAATCACTTTGAATTAAACAATCTCATATCCAAATCGGAATCTCACAAAATCGAAATCAATCCGTCTTGTCACACACCCCACCTTCTCCACCGAAGTTCATCCCATACCGTCAAACGTTGAAATCATGTCTATATATTGTGACCCATCATCCACATGGCGAATAATCAACTAAAATTCTATAAGCAGATCCGGATTCCGATGTTCACCAAAATCTAATCAGTTGTCCTTAGTTGCACAACTCCAACCTGCCACACAAATTCATCCGAATCCACCATAAACTTTTGAGAATCACTGCACACACTCACACACAGACAAGACAAGAGAGGTGAAAAGACAACCTCCTTCCCCTTCAGTGGCAGAGTAACAATGAAAAAAAATGAACGTACACTCGATTGCCCGCACGTTACTCCTCATTCCCTATCCCTCTACTCTTTCATCAAACCACAAACTGAATTTCACTGAAAAATGTTTCTTCCTTAAACGCTGTCATCAACACAAACCATCCATACTCTCATCAAATCTCTTCTCTTCTTTCAAAGGCTTGCCCCCAACTACACGTCTAAACGCCTAGGCATCCAGCTCTCCGTTCCAGCAACCCCATTTTCCCCCCGACTTTCACGAACATCGAACCACCACACCACCCGAATCTGTTGCTGTATCCAGTTGGGACAATCCGAGAAGTCCATTGCAGAGGTTAGTGACAGACCAATCAATTCCCTCCATACAGCGTTGTCAATACGTCACCCACCCACCACCCACACCCCCATCTACACCCCTCATCCATCCCTCTCAGCTTGCCCCTGCACACACTCTCACATCCCCTCCTGCCCCCTCTCATACCGTCACACAAAGTTAAAACCCTCACCCTCTCAGTTTCCCACACCTCCCCCTCTCGATTTCCCACCCCCTAGCTTCGTCCAGCCCGCACCCTCCCAGCTTTAACATGCCGCACACTTCCACCCTGGTTGCCCACATCATAACCCCCAGCTCCCCCCACCCACTCCTTCCTTACTCCATCCACATCCACAACCATACCAACACTCCCATCACCAGTCTCAACTGTGTAAGACAAAAACATTGAGGCCGCCACCCAACCATCAACTATCTCCCAATCAGCGCATCTCGATAAACATGGGTAGCACTTGTCTACAAGAACCATAAAATCCCACAGAGAACCCCACTCCTGGCCTCCATGCTATCGCTCCCCATGATTGAACCCAACCTACGTCTGGGCCAAGCACAATGTATATCAAGAAACTTAATTCTCACCTCTTGTATTACGATCATGCACCACAAACCACCATGAATACCTGGGGCGGATTCCTTCTGATCCACCCATCATGTTGTCTTCCAACAGTACAACTCTACTACATGTATCTCTCTTTCATACGTCATGACCACATCTTATAACCACTCACCAAACTCTACCTCCCAATATTGATATTACTAACATTGTCCCAATCGAATTTATTCCTCGTTTGACCATCTCCAATCACCATAAGGCACTTCAAGCAACAGGACTTCCATGACTCCATGGGACGAACTCATCGAACTTTCCCACAGAACTTCTACAAGGCAAATCCTCTCTCTGGTTGACGGCAAACGAAAACATCACAGCCTGACAGTGGAAAGATAAAAACTTTAGACAAGCTTCGTGAGAGTGGAAGAAAGTCGTAACCCAAAAGGATTTGGCTTGAGCATAGCAAGAGTGGGAAGAGAAAAATCGGGTGCCAGCAGTATCAAAAAGTCTTATATAAGACTCGGAGACAGCCCTGAACTCATGTCCTGACATTGAGAGCCTCCAACGATTGTTAAAAGAGAACAGCATGTCCATCGGGAAGTGTCCGGGAAATCCAAATTGAGATCTGAGATCAAGCTGTCACTCACTCCATCTTAACAATACATCCATATATACACTACACATAGCCCCAATGAACTCAAAGCAATAGCTCCAGGCAAGGAAAAGGTAGCATGCCTTCAAGGATAATGGGGTATAAATCCAAAACCTCTTGAAGATCATATCTTATGATGCAACCATGGCATGTTCGCATTGCTGAGAGTGGCAAAGATGCCGCAAAGCAGTGCCCTGTCCCGTAAGCTGTAGTAATGACTGACCACCGAAAGACGACGATTAGCAAACCCACTTGTTATTTACGACGACAGGCCTCAAACTCAGACCGAAATCTAAGCCAGCCAACTAACTGTTAAGCCAACAACAGTCTTCAAGATACTGGATTTCAAAAGAATAACATAATCGGAACCCTTAACAAACCAAACAAAATCATGCCAAAGCATGAACTGCTCAAACCAACAGAAAACTGAGAAATAATCTGGCCTCCTCTGCTCGAACAAAGATCCAACCCCAGAATTGTACTGCGTTCAACAACAACGTCACCAACGCTCTCTACATTTCAATGGGTTCATACCAACACACAACTTCCTCAGTTCCTCACATCAGCAAAAAAACATAAATACATTTCATCCAAGAAAGCAATAAACTCAAATCGCTCAACTTCAGAAAATACTGAAAGGAAAGCCTCAATTTCACGATTACTAAACACGCTGTTAGCGACTTGCCAACTTTCGTCATGACCTACAACCATCCGAATACGCCGCCTAGGACCACTCGAATGGATCACACACCCAAACTCGAAACAAAACCACCGCTCGCCAGACACAAGACGAGAAAAATCGCTGATACCTCAAAGCCAAAAATAAATTGGTTTCCTGCTCTAATTCTGAGAGCACAAAAACAAACCACGAAAGACGCGATCAAACAACACAACAACCTCCTAAAAATGGCAATGACGGTGAATACTTAGCAAGCGACGACGCAAGACTCCCAACCATTGGGCATTAAAAATCAAACAGCTCAATACTAGGCTTGAAATCCCTCTAACAATCCGAATCGCTGCTTAACTACATATCGAATTAATATCACCTAACCATTAGCGTCACACTTCACTCCAATCCAAAACTTCCCCCTCTTTCCCATCAATGCTACGGACCCCCACGCCAACCCAAAAACGAATACAACACAAAACATAAACAAAACAATTGATAGGCAAAAAACATCACGAAAACCCTCCAAGTTCAAGAACACTCAACACACCACATCAGACACCCCCATCCAAAAACAAATCTACTACCGAAACCCTCCCCCCCCCCCCACAACACCCCCACACACCATCCTCCAAGCCCACCTCTCCAAAATGAGTTATCATGTATACCATGAGCGTTAAGAGTAATAACACAGAAACAAAACAAGGCAACGAACAAAGTCGAGGGAACACAAAAATACGGAGCGAACAGAAAGAATAGGAGACTGTGGAAGGCGAGGGGATGGCACGAAGAAAAAGAAAGGTACCAGGACTACGGAAAGAAAAACAGGAAATAAACGAGGTTGGGGATAAACGGGGGTAAAATGAATCCAAGATAGATAGGAAGGATAAGATAAGAGGGGACAGCTGGTTCGAAGCACTGAGGGAGAGTGGAGAAGAATGTGCGAGTGTCCAAGAAGATGAAAAAAAGAGATAAAAGGAAGACAGATCTATGGTAGTTACACAGACGAGATTGCAACCTAGAGGCCGCAAATAGGAGCACACCACAGACAGACAGGGCAGGCCAATGAGAACGGAAAAAGCACAGACCCTCCAGAAGGAGATACCCAAGACCACTCACATGGAGACAAACCTAAGCCTGTCCACAAGTGGAAGTCGACTCAAGTTTGAGACAGGAGCCCATCCAAAGAGGGAAGAAGCAGACTCATCCGGAAAAGCTAAAGGTGAAGCCAAGTGTACCAAGGAAGACTTTCACCAAAGATTCCAAACAGCCACGCTTGGAGGACAAGCGAAAATAGCTTCCACCGAAAGATGGCAGGATAGTGACCCAAAGTGAATGAAAGGACTCAACAAGGATGAGAAAAGTAGATAGAAACGACCTCGAGGCAGACTCTTCAAGACAAGGACGGTCTGAGAGAGCGGTGTCCATCTGCCACCCCGGTCCACACCTGCACCCATCTCCCTACATCCCAAACTCCAATCACCTCAGTTTGTACCACACCCGGCTTGGGGTCCACTCTTTTATGTAAACCTGTCCTCATCCGAATCCTATACTATTACTACCCTCACAACCGAATTGATACAAAAAAACGCTGAGGTATATAAACAGAGCATGTGTACAACCACCATAACCAAAAACCCTTTAATACACCAAAAAGGCTGATACACCATAACACAATTAAAGCAACAACACACGAAATAAAAATCAATCCATCAGGAGTACAAGATGCATCCTCCCACAACAAAAGTATACCGTACAAGAAAAAGCACCAGAAAACAAGTCCGTAACCTTAAACGCAAGGTCGATACATGACCTGGACAATAATAAGTCAAGTTAATACACACACCTACCTCAGTGAATGAGACAAACAGACAATAAAGCATCCAACCAATAGAATATAAATGCAAAATAGCTAAACAAAAAAAGAACAACATCACAACTTCCCAAATACATCCATGGACTCACCTAAGCGCTGTATGGAGACACCAAGGTTAAAAGGCCTTCAACAACCATACAAGGAATACGAAAGTGCCAAGCCCCACACGCACGAAACAGTTTCCAAATACCAAAAAGGCCGTCTAAAACATGTGGTGAAAAAAATCTGCCCTCCTCACGATAGAAAACAATTGACAAACCGACAGCCCAGACCTACATACCACATGAAAGAGTGCTGTGCCATTCAGAGAACAAAATTAAATAACAACCAAAAGGAAAAAAGGCGGACCAATAAAAAAAAACCCAAATAATTAACAAAAAAATGGTTAGGCCGCTACTTGACACTGTAATTGATGAAGTTCTTGAGGACCAACTAACCCAATAAGAAATTATCATCATGCCAAAATGAAACCAACCTTCCAAACTATAATGACCTGCACCTAAAAAGCACGCAACTCGTCAGTGAAATAATTTCATCTCCCAAAAGGACTCATCTTGTTTGGCAGACAGTAGAAACAATATTTCATAATACCAAAAGATGAAAAAAATAGGCAACATAACTAATTGCAATCGATTCGATAACATACGGTCCACTGCCACTGTCACAAATGCAGAAGAATGTATGAATCAGGCATGACGCACAATCACCCCCTCAAGAAAAAGCAATATGAAAATCATTGAACGAACCTTGCATCATATAAAGACATCCCATATAATGTGTTATTGCAGAAAACGCGCAAATGATATTGTACCAATCACATTTCTCCCTAAACAATCAAAAAATCATAGGCAAGGCATGCATGTGGAATGTATGAACCCTCACTGTTGAAAAGCTAAATGCGAGTCCAAAAGACGATTATAACTAAAGAAGACACAGCAGTTAAAACATAGCCCACATATTTCAAAATGGGCCATCCAAAAAGAAACAATGAAAAGAATGAGGAAAAAACAAGGATTGAAAACCATTGTGAGTCACAATTACTAAAATCCACAAGAGAGCAGAACTCCGCCATACCAAATGCTGCACCACAAACAAACGAACACATTTTGAAATATCGGAATCGTTGGTCCCAACTCTCAATGGAAAAATCTAACTTAATTAAAACCAATGACATTCCGAACCCAATCGATCTTCACAGAACGATACAATTCTGCAAAAACTCCAACGTCCACCAGTTATCACCGAACCATCCACAACCTTGAGAATGCAAATAAATTGGCCCAATCCATAGAAAATCACTTAAAAAAACCCCAACGTCACTCGACCGATATCACCAAAATCCAATCGTTGCCCAACACACATCCAACCTTCCACCACAATCACGATAGTCACAACTTGAGAATATCCAAACACTGACAAACAAACAGACAAAGAAAAATCGGCTTAAGCACGACACTCAATTATTACTCCCAGGGTCCAACGAAATGAGGAATCGGTATTTTCGTACATAAAAAGACACGAACGCCACCCAAATAAACAATATCAGGCCAAGCGATCAGGACAGACAATGAAAATTTCACAACCATTAAAGCCACCATTGACATTCAACAACATCATCGGCTCGCCTTCACGCTCGAAGAAAAATTAATAACTAGAACATGGCCTTCAAACCCAACAACGACCGAACAGATTGAAAAGCTAAACAAAAATATACTTTAATTGATTCATGTTTAGGGTACACTGAACTGGGACCTGGGTCAATTCGATCAAAAACTTATAACATTTAATACATGCAAGAGACAGTATAAATTTCAAATTAATAACAAAAAACCTTTAGAAAATACAGTAATCACAAAATCCCCAAAGTTAAATGCGATAAATACAAGAAGCAATCCAATCCGATATGACACACCAAAAGTCCCAATCTTGCACGGGATCCATCACGTAAAATCATCCAAACAATAAGAATGTGACCTGTAAGAAAAATTTAAACACCAATAGCTACAAACTGACGTACATAACGCTGCAAAAACAGGCAAATTTACAAAGCATAAACACATAGTACGATTGACCCGAAAAGAAATAAATAAAAAATAAATAACAAACGCAGCAGAAAAAAACCACACAGGCCGTCTCGCTCCAGCATGCCCTAGTGCTGCCCGAATCCATACGCATTCATTATCGCAATTAGTAATGCATAACATAGTGCCAACTATTCCTATTCAATGTCTCGCAGAAAAAACAAAAAGAAAAAAAAGAGGAAGAAAAATTTTCCTGCTTCGAGCATACAGCCACCGAAATACCGAATAATAGCAACCGTCTATAAAACGATCAAAACTTGGGCATTGGTTTCTATTAATGCGCAAAGAAACGAGAAATATCGAATACAAAAGTCACACTCCCAGAAATCCGACTGTACCCAATAAGGGGACCGCGGAGGTACCCTTCCCATCCGCCACGCCTACGCAGCAACGTCTTCATGTTTGTAATAAATGGCCATAACAGGGGGCACTTGTCCATTAATATCAAACCTTGAAAAGGCACATCCCAGGTCCCCACAAATACTGCAAGTCAATTAATGTAACCCAGGTATCAGAACAACACACACATAAACACACACCACGACAACAACAAAAACAACACACAGTATTGCTGAATTAAGATAAATTAGCTATCCATTGAAGTTAGTTTGGCGCAACATGAAAGTACTACGAACTACGGCACAGATAAGTCAAAAATGGGTTTCACGTTGGTGACGTCAGTCGCGACTTATCATAAAACAAGGTTTAGGACGCGGACGCCATGATTGCCTATAGTTAAAATTAAAGAACGACACCACCGTGGCTTAAACGGCAAACAAACAAAACAAAACAAACAAACAAACGGAAAACACAAATACGACAAAATCGAAAGATTCGCAAGCTACAAACAGAGAGAGCATGAAAAAATAACCCCTTCACCTTAGTGGCAGAGGGTAAAAATTATAATAAATATAAATATAATCAAAATCGATTAAAAATAAATCATACAAACAAACCTGGGGTCGAGACAACCTACCCATCTGAACACAGCTCATCATGTTGAAAAACCCAGTCCCACATACCGCAATTTGTCCATAAAAACAAAGACCTTGTAAAGCTGAAAAACCCTCTGCTCACCGAAAGTCCTCTCTCACAGACACATGTAACAGCCGCCTCTCAAAGCCTCGTAACCAATCGCAAGTACAAACACCCTCATGGCTACCTAACCTGGCAGCTAGATCTCAACCAGCTAACGCCACAACCTGTAAACAAAAGAACATCAACGTACTGCTTAACACTCGGACGACAAACGAGTTCCCATCTGCTAGCATTAGTGTGCTGTTAAAGAACTCCACGTCTCATAAAAGTAGACACAGTTATCGCCAAACGACAGCTGGCCAAAACCCAGTCTGCTTAATGCAGGAGACATGCACACGCAATATAGCTCGCCCCCCCTCACCTCAACAAATATGCGCCCACAATATGAGCAGCGAAGAAAAGGAAGAAAAGCAATATAAAAAAAAAGGACCAGTGTCGAAGCTCACCTGATCAGGACAATCATCAAACCCCAGCAGACCCCCTAGACACTAGAATTTTTTTTAATTACAAAAGAAAAACTTAAGGTACATCATGGTGACGAAGGGTGTCAAAATTCATTGAATGTGAGTTAGTTCTGAGCAAAAGAGCAAATACCATATATGATAGACCAAACAAAACCCTCACAGAAAAGACCCCCCAGACCCACTTTTATGCATATTAAAAATTGTACAATAAGGATCAGGTTGTCAAGTCACAAAAAACGTGTTAATTGGAGAAAAAAGCATCAGATTATTGTTGTCAATCGCCCCCACCCCCACCTCCATAAACCGCATAAGAACGCAGATATTGATGATGTCGATGCACTTTGGCTTTTTAATCACTGGATGAAGTGGATGGGAAGTTCACATCAAAATTGTGTTGTGTTCGGAAGAACAGCAAAATACTATTTTGTGTATAAAAAACCGTAAGACCCCTAATGAACAAGATTAGATCGTCGATTCAGATTGGTACATCCAGGTTGAAGGTGTGGCAAGTTCCGAAAAATCGTGAGGTCGTTTCAAAGAAGGGGCAAGCTATTTGGGTGGTCAACCCCCCCCCCCCAACACCAGATCTCCTAAAAGCAAGATTGAGCGATCAATATCCTTGCTGGCGCAGATATGAAACAGAGGCCAGTATAATCAAAATCGAAAAGTAGTTCAAAACGATAATGACAAAAGGTTAACAGACGTCAACAGTACTCACCCAACGACACTGCGATTGCAAAGCTCACCTAACGAATCAGCGTGAGCACAAAACATAAGCATGGCTAAAAAATGCTCCCAGCATGCAAACCCATGAAGCAATACAAAAGATTATTTTATTGCCATGTTAAAACACAAAACCTCAAACAGATCAAACCCCCTGCACAACAAATAAAAAGGATCATCCTGTCTGTTATCGTTTTAATAAACTGAAGAAGGATAACGATTCAATAAATCAAATGGAATCAAACTCCCTGGTTTGTGATGTCCAATAAACAAAGGCTGTTGGGTGATAAGTAACGAGCACACTCAAAACTGCAAACGCAACTTGTGACACAGGTACACCGAACAGAGGAAGACTCCCAGAATCTTTTTTATGCCCAATAGAAGCCCTTCACAGCAAAAATTGTAACCATCAGCAAAGTGACGGTCTATACACTGTGTAACAATATAAAAATATCTCATAATTAAAAAATAGTATATACATGATAAATCAATAAAACACCAACAATCGCGCTCCAACCACAA
>CM068960.1:126071937-126084454 GCA_035128595.1 Eptatretus atami | reverse complement strand
TCAACTCAAAGACCTTTCTCATTAAATGGAAATATCACTTTGTAGATGACTCCATACTGTGCAGACACTTCTTAGCTTGAGGCTCACAGCGGTTGCAGCAACATTCCTCTTTGCCAATCGCAAGAAAAAACCAACTGCAGGTCATCTCCCATGAAAACTTTAATTCAATACAACACATGTTCTCATTTTATCCTCCATAAACACCGGATTGCAAAATCCACAATTCATTTTTGGTTCACCCTTGGGAAGGTCTTTTCTCTGAAGCTCCTGGTCCTGACACCATCATGAGACCCATCTTGGCAAAATCATTTCTCCAAATTCTCTCGTACACCTAAAAATTCACCTTTTAAAATAATATCATTTTACATTTTAAAATATATCGAAATCCTCCAAATTAAATATCTTTATTGGTATTGTGTCAAAATGTTCAATATTTTATAAAAATAACAAATAAATATTTTTCAAATGAAGAATGCTTCACAATAGAATTTTCATAGTGAATGTGCAGCACATTGTGACGTCATAAAGTGTAAACGGAACTCTTCGTGTGTTGGCCCGACCACAACGGACTGAGGGCGCCACCATGCGGACCCTTGTTCTGATATCTTGGCCGTGGATTTTTGGGATTTTAACCTTTCTTGGATGCCTTGGATGAACAGTTTCTGAACCAACCTCGTGAGGAACCTTCGATCATCATCTTGAAAAGTTCTAACGTCCTGCTCTGGTAATGAAAAAAGGGATGGGGGATTTGGAGTCATTCACTGGGTTTTGTGTGTGAATTATTTTTTGTGTGAACAGTCGAGGCTCTGGAAGAGCTTGGACCAGTACGCTGAACGGATCAGATGTAACAGGAGAAAGTGCAGAGGTTAAGTTTATTCCTCTCACTTCTTAACCGTTAGAGTTTTGTAAAGATTTTGATGATACACTGATGACGTCATGTTTGCTTTCGGGAAGGAGTTAATTGTTTTTGTGGTTATTGGAGAGGAAATCCTGGTGTCAGCTTTACCTTAGGGTGGTTGGTTCTTCTGTCTTGAGTTCAAGCCCTGTCGTGAAGTTGAACTCAACACCGGTGGGTTCACACAGCCTGTCATCTATCTGAGGTCAGCAAAATCGAGTGCCAGCTTACTGGTAACAGGGCACTGCATCAGTGGCACAGCCATGTTTCCAGAAATGTTTTCAACCGCAGCACAGCTTCATACCAAACAACATTGGAGAGGGAACATGAATATAGAAATGTTCTTCTTGTGTTCATGTAATGTGGACATAAACTCGAATGCAGACCACAATGACCTCTGACCCTGACATCATGTTTTGAATACAAATGGAATATATTTTAAAATTATTCAAAAATCCTCTAAAATTAAATGTCTTATGGGTTGATGTCAAAATGCTCAAATATTTATGATAAAAATAACAAAATATTTTTTTTCAAATAAAGAATGCTTCACAATAGAATGTCAAGAGAGTGGTGCAGCACATTGTGACGTCATAAAGTGTGAAACGGCACTCTTCGTCGGTTGACCCGATCACACACGGATTGGAAGCGCCACCATGCGGACCTCTGTTCTGGATATCGCGGCCGTGGGATTTTTTGGAATTTTATAACTTTCTTGGGATTGAACAGTTCTGAACACCAACCTCTTGAGAACTACATATATCTTGAAAATCTTGAACGACCTGTTCTGTAATAAAAAGGGATGGGGGGGAGGGATTTGGTCATTCACTAGGGTGTGCATGTAAATTTATTTATTTGCACAGTCGAGCGTCTGAAGAGCTTGTGGAAGAGCCGGAACTGAATGCCATCTAGTCCAGTCTAGTAAGCAGTGTCAGAGTCGAAGGTTGAAAGAACTTTCTCCACCTTCTCAGGTGCAAAAGACACAGAGTCCAGGAGCAGTGGGTACAACAGGAAGATGGGTAAACAGGGGAGAGCAGAGTCGGCTGTTGTGCCCTTTGAAGAGAACAAGGATGTAAGGGAGCGTACTCCAGAGATAGTACTTAACAAGGCACACCAGGTTTTCAAGAAGGAGCCATTTGGAAGTTCAATTCTTGAGAGTGGGAAGAACATTCTGTTGGTTGTGGGAGGTGGATTTCTGTCTTGCCTTTGTTGATTTGGTCATGGTATAGTTTGTTGTTGGTTGTTGGTTTGTTGTGTGTTGGTTGTACAATGTCCTCATGAAACGTTTAATTGTGTTCTAGTACTAGAGTGGAACTCCATGTCCTGGTTTTAAGCACCACCCTCTCCCTAACTCTAGCACATGCACACAACGCATCGAAGAAACGATAACTGTGATGATCGGTATCTGTTTTGGAAAAACTACGTTATACATCCCTGGTTCCTTTCTACCACAGTGAATCTTTGAATGCCCTTTTATAACATTCATTTCCAGGTTGTCTTTGAGAACAAAGTTCGAAACGTGCTCAGAGAACACCACACTGGACCCACCCATCGGCGTCCACAAAACAATGGATGTGTCCAACGAAGGGTTTTTCCTGGAAAAATCAACTCTGGATGATCTCTGAGCAGAGTAATAGATGTTTTATTGATTGTAAGGATTATTGTAGATAATTGTTATTTATGTTTTGTGAAATTATCGGTTTTTAACAGTCTTGATTGGTCGGACAGTTCCTTTATCAATGGACACACATGGGTGATGGTATTGATATGCGTGGGACTGACAGGATGGGCTCCTAGGTTCCACTCGCCTCAAGCTGTCCAGCTGGGTTCAGTATTCGACCCAGCTATAAAACTGTCATCTCGAGTTTCACAGGCTGTGGTGATTCATCGATGTAGTGTGCAATCTCTTCGGATGGATGTTAAATTGGCGTCCCCTCTGCGCAGCTTCATTGGTGGACGTTGAGATCCCCGGTTGTGTCCTTCAAATTGTTAGACGAGATGGAGCCATTCCCAGACTTGAACAAATTAAAAATTATTTCCAACCAGCAGAGGGCATCAGATAGACACAGCCGGCCCTCAGCCAATGGATTGCTCCCCGTACTGGTGTGTCCACAAACGAAGGATGAAGAAATAAGAGATATGTGTTAGCGCTTGGTCGATGTGCACCACAAGGTTGTTATTGTTTCCCCCATTTTGTTATTCATTGACATATATGAGTGACTGCTGCAGTCCAGGTCCTAATTTTATTGTGTTCGTCAATATATCTGGTTTAGACAGGTAGGGGGCGACGGATGGATGTTACAGTGAGACTTGTCCCGAGAGATATGAAGGGACATAGGTGGAATGGATTGGAGATAGCAGAGTTGTGTTATGTTGAAGGGATGTACAAGTTGTTGATTTGGGATGTTAGAATGAGTTCAGTGTGAACATCGGTTGAGTTATGGAAGCTCTCACCCTCTCAAGTTCATCATGGTGGTGGAGCTGCCTAATCAGGAGGTAAAAATGAAGGTATTTTGGGGAAGGAAGTTGGCATCGGGATAATCTGGTTGTTGTTTGTGGAGAGTAATACTCTTGGATCCAAAACCCAAAATTTTTCATCACGTTTAATCAGAGCGAAGAGTAATGGTAATTTTTATCAAGGCTCGTGTCCCGAGAGAGTTTAATAGTGTGATACCAGTGGTTGTGCTCTTTCCTCTCGGTTTTATCACTCGGTAAACAACGCTAACCCTCCTCAGGTCACGATTGCCAGATTTTTCACCCCCATGCATCTTGGGTAATTCATTTATTGTGTAAGAAAGAATGTATTCAAGTATATTTTCACCAAATCTTGTATCTTGTTGACCAAGGTATTTAAATTCCTCATTAATGGTAAAAATTATCCCGCAGTGATAAATATAATGACCACAATGACCTTTCAAATGTGGTTGAAATAAACTCGAAAACGCTTCAAAATGAAGTCGTTGTTTTTTACCCCGGGGGGTCGAAGCTCCGCTCGCATTCTCTCTTTTCTTGTGTACAGTTTCATTTGAACGTCTATTTCTCCATTACTCGTAACTGAATTCGATGAAAATTGACAAGCATATCCTAGACACATATGTGCAGGCAGTAACTGAGCCCTACGTGCGATTGCGGCCCTTTGCGGGAGAAACGGCCCTTTCTGCCCATTTTTCTTAAAATTGTTTAAAAAAAAAAAATTAAAGCGCTGGGCAAATTAAGTCACAAACGATGATATGAAGTACCTCACTCTTGTGAGGTGTTGTGGTTTCTTTTTCTGATGCGATGAAAATCTTACAAATTTCAAAACTAACCTGTCGTCCATGCTATCGCTCACCTGAAGTTGTACGAATGAACTCTCACGGGGTATGTTCGCAATTCGAACTTGTTTTAATCATATCGTTTATATATTAATGATTTAAAGACATCATGAACCAGATCATATGATTCATCAATAGTTTATCACAGGAACTCTTTCGCAACGTTTTGATACCACATTACAATCTTATCGAACACATGTTAACAAGTACGTTCCCCATTTTATATAATGACCTCAAATACGATTCTCGACAATTTTACCACTGAAGTTGTAATGTGACGTTATTGGTGATATTGAGTCAAGTTTGGGGACCAAATTACTCTTTGAACTCGTTCATTACCATGTGGTCACACAAAGGTGGTAATTACAACCACATATACAACTACATTGTTGCTGTGACTCAGATATTTCTCAAACAATGATCAAATTAATTTGACACTACCGGTCAAAAGTTTTAGAACACCCCCATTAAATCCATTTTTACTGAAATTTAAGCAGTTTAATGTTTTCAATGTTACTCTGAAATTAAAGCGTAGACAAAATAAACTTGCAGATTAAAAAACAAGAAATTTCACGGGAAAATCGTTTTGTTTACAAAAAATTAATCTAAATTTTTACATCATCAAGTAGCCAACTTTTGGCAATATAACAGCCACATACTCGGTGGCTTCTTCTAAATAGAAATCAAAATTGTTGGATTTCCATACTGTGCAGAAGTTCCCACAAATGTGTTGCACTTGAAGGTTGCTTTGCTTTTCACTTCTTCCAGTTTCATCCCAAACCAGCTCGATTGGGTTTAAGTGTGGAACTGTGCCCTGCCATCTCCATGATTTGAAGCCTACCGTCTTTCTTTTCTTCTAAGGTGTTCTACCTGCCTGGAGGTTTTTGGGTCGTATTCTTGCTGAGGTGAACCCCTTATCCACTTAGGCGTTAGACCAGAGGGTATTGCAGAGGCACTGCATCAAAATGCTCTGCTGCCCTTTTGGTTCAAGGTGGCCATTCCTCTGTGGCAATGTCACTCGGACTCTGGATTCCCTAGTCATAAGAGCCCTCAACTCATCATGCTTCCTCCTCCATGTTGGTGACAGTTTGGTGTCACAACATCTGAGGAACCTCCTTGTCACCTACTCGACGGTGTACAAGAATACCCTGCGGCGTGATGAATCCGAATTCTCAAATTTGATTTCATCTCGCATATAGTACCTTCCATTTTTCAGTTAGTCCATCTTTGGGTGTGCTTCATGCCAGCAACGCTCTTTTTCTTATTTTCCTATCTTAGCAATGGCTTTCTTACTTGCCTAAACTCGACCCTGTCAAACCTGCAGCTCGAAGTATTCTCTCACAGTTGAAACTGAGACTTCCTTACTTCGACCATGTGTTTAAGCTGTGCTTTAAGCTGGCTGTCCTGTGCCACACTATCACACAAGCTATTGACTCTCAGAAACTTGTCTTCTGATTGTGTTTTGCTTTTGGTCTTACCAGACCTCTTTCCTGTTATGTTTCCTCCAGTTCCAAGTGCTTTTGATGGTTTGTTGGAAACTTACTCACTGACACTTGCGCTCTTTGCAATTTCTTTGTAAGGAATAAACGACACTTTTAAGGTTATTAATTGTAGTCTGTCTGTCTTTCCTTTTTAATTGTCCTTTTTCTCGTCCATTTATAAAAGCAATTCTACATTCCTTCCTGCTAAAGTGCTAATATTGTCCATATAATATACTTCAGAAGGTGTAGCAACACGTCTTGTTCAAACACGCTTTTATTCAGACAGAGGGTTTTAACTAATCAACAAAAAGTTGGTGACACTACTGTAGCCAATTCGTTTCATCAACTTTCAAGGCTTAATTTTCTTTCCATTGCTGCATTGAACGCTGCAATTACTATACGCTAATTAATTGTTCTCCCTGAAAGGCCTTTTTTTATAACAACTCTGAAATTTACATTATTTTTCAGTTTTTTAGAACCTTTAAACTTTTTTTTGTTAACCTCTGGCATTTACCGTTAGCTTTTGTACCATTTAGTTATTCACTGGACTTGAACTGCTTAAATTTCAGTAGAACTGGTAAAACTTGAGTGTTCTAAAACTTTGATCGGTAGTGTATATCCACACGATGTGTAAATAACCTCATCATATTTTTCATTTTATTAAATTCATGTTTATCCATCATTGTGTGTAATACCACTCTTATCTCATGATTATTATTTTTTTAATGGTATATCCACTATGTGTGTAAATACCCTCTTATCCTGATTATTATTTTATTAATTTATGTATCTCCATATTGTGTGTGTATTAAATAACCTCTAATCATGAATTTATTTATTTTATAATTTATGTATCTCCACAGTGTGTAAATACCTCAAATCATGATTATTTATTTTTATTCATTATGATCTCCACAGTGTGTAAATACCCTCTTATCTGATATTATTTTATTAATTTATGTATCTCCACAAGTGTGTAAATAACCCTCTTATCTATGATTATTTCTTTTTATTTATAGTAATCTCCACAGCTGTGAATATACCCTTCTAATTCTTATGATTATGATTACTATTATTTATGTATCTCCACAGTGTGTAAATAACCCTGCTAATCATGATGTATTATTATTATTTAATTATATGGTATATCCCATTGTGTGTAAATTATACCCTTCTATCTGCATTATTATTTTATTAATTCATGTATATTCACATGTGTTGTAAAAGCGCCTCTAATCATGATTAATTATTTTTATAATTATGTAATAATCCACATTGTGTGTAAATAACCCTCTTATCAGATTATTTATTTTAATTCATTTATATCCACACTTGTTGTAAATAACCCTCTTATCTGATTATTATTTTATTATATTTATGTATCTCCATCAGTTGTAAATACCCTCTAATCAGATTATTATTTTATTAATTTATGTATCTCTCTATCAGTGTTTAAATAACTCTCTCTGTATCATGATTATTGTTTTATTAATTATATGTATTCCACAGTGTGTAAATATACCTCTATCATGTTATTTTTTTAATTTATGTATCTCCATTCCCAGTGTGTAAATAAGCCCTCTAATCATGATTGATTATTTTTATTATTTATGTTTATCTCACTAGTGTGTAATAACCCTTCTAATCATGTTTTATTTATTAATTTATGTATCTCCACAGGTGTAATATAACCTCTCTAATCATGATTATTATTTATATATTTATGTATCTGCCACAGTGTGTATAATAACCCTCTATACAATATTTATTTTATTATTTTATGTATCCTCAACAGGGTAAATAACCCTCTTATCATGATTTATTATTTTAATTCATTTTATGTATCTCACAGTGTGTAAAAACCCTCTATCTTATTATTATTTTATATTATTTGTATTATCCACAGTGTGTAAATACTCTCTAATCATGTTAAATTTTATTAATTTATGTATATCACATTGTGTGTTATAACCCTCTTATCATGATTATTTTTTATTAATTCATGTATTCCACATGTGTGTTAAATAACCCTTCTTATCATGTTTTTATTTTATTAATTTATTATCTCCACAGGTGTAAATAACCCTCTAATCATGATTATTATTTTTATTAATTTATGATCTCCACATTGTGAAATAACCCTCTTATCATGATTATTATTTTATATTCATTATATCCACATGTGTAAATAACCCTCTTATCATGATTATATTTTATTAATTATGTATATCCACATTGTGTAAATAACCCTCTTATCATGATTATTTTTTTAATTTATGTAATCTCCACATTGTGTAAATAACCCTCTTTATCATGATTATTATTTTATTTAATTTATGTATCTCCACAGTGTGTAATATACCCTCTAATCATGATTATTATTTTATTAATTTATGATATTAATCCACATTGTGTTAAATAACCCTCTTAATCATGTATTATTTTTATTAATTCATGTATATCCACACTTTGTGTAAATAACCCTCTTTCATGATTATTATTATAATTTGTGTATATCCACATTGTGTGTAATATACCCTCTATCTATGATTATTATTTTATTAATTATGTATCTCCACATGTGTTAAATAACCCTCAATCATGATTATTATTTTATTAATTTGTGTTATATCCACATTGTGTGTTAAATAATCTCTAATCATGATTATATTTTATTCATTTATGTATCTCCACAGTGTGTTAAATAAACCCACTTATCATGATTATTATTATTATTAATTTATGTATCTCCACAGTGTGTAAATACCCTTTATCATGATTATTATTTTATAATATTATGTATCTCCACAGTGTGTAAATAACCCTCTAATCATGATTTATTTATTTATATTTAATGTTCTCCACATGTGTAAATAACCCTCTATCATATATTATTTTATTCATTTTGTATCTCCACATTGTAAATAACCCCTAATCTATTTTTATTTTTTATTCATTTATGTATCTCCACAATGTGTAAATTAACCCTCTTATCATGATTATTATTTTATTAATTTATGTATCTCACAGTGTGTAAATAACCCTCATCATATTATTTTTTATTATTTTATGTCTTCACAGTGTGTAATAACCCTCTATCATGATTATATTTTATTAATTATATGTATATACGATGTGTGAAATAACCTCTAATCATGATTATTATTTTATTAATTTATGTATCTCCACAGTGTGTAAATAACCCTCTATTCATGATTATTAGTTTTATTAAATTTCATGTATTATCCACATTGTGGTAATAACCCTCTTTATCATGATTATTAATTTATTAATTGTGTATATCCACATTGTGTGTAAATAACCCTCTAATGATGATATTATTTTTTTAATTTATGTATATCCACATTGTGTGTATAATAACCCTCTTATCATGATTATTATTTTATTAATTTATGTATATCCACATATGTGTAAATAACCCTCTTATCATGATTTATATTTTTATTTAATTATGTATCTCCACATTGTGTGTAAAAACCCTCTAATCATGATTATTATTTTATTAATTTAGTTGTATTCCACATTGTGTGTAATAACCCTCCTATCATGATTATTATTTTATTTCATTTATGTATTCTCCATGTGTAAATAACCCTCTTATCATGATTATTTTATATTTATGTATTCTCCATCAGTGTGAAATAACCCTCTTATCATGATTATTATTTTATTAATTATGTATCTCCACCGTGTGTAAATAACCCTCTAATCATGATATTATTTTAATATTATTTGATATCCCATCAGTTGTATATAACCCTCTAATCTATTTATTATTATTATTCATTATGTTCTCCACAGTGTGTAAATAACCCTCTAATCATGATTATTATTTTTATTCATTTATGTATCTCCACAAAGTGTTAAATAACCCTCTTATCTTTATATTATTTTATTAATTTAGTATATCCCACAGTGTGTAATACCCTCTAATCATGATTATTATTTTATTAATTTATGGATCTTCCACGTGTGTATAATAACCCTCTAATTCATGATTATTATTTTATTAATTTATGTATATCCACAGTGTGTAAATAACCTCTAATCATGATTATTATTTATATTAATTTATGTATCTCCACAGTGTGTAAATAACCTCTAATCATGATTATTATTTTATTAATTTATGTATATCACATGATGTGTAAAAACCCACTTATCATGATTATATTTTATTAATTTATGTTATATCCACATGATGTGTAAATTAACCCACTTATCATGATTATTTATTTATTAATTTATGTATATCCACATGTGTAAATAACCCTCTAATCATGTATTTATTTTATTAATTTATGTAATCCACTTGTGTGTAAATAAACTCTCTTTATCATGATTATTTATTTTATTATATGTATTTATTCCACATGTGGTAAATAACCTCTAATCATGATTATTATTTTATTAATTTATCGTATATCCACATGATGTGTAATAACCCTCTAATCATAATTATTATTTTATTAATTTATGTATATCCACATGATGTTTAAATAACCCACTTATCATTATTTATTTATTTATTAATTTATGTATTTCCACATGATGTAAATAACCCATCTTATCTATAATATTATTTTATTAATTTATGTATTCTCCACAGTGTGTAAATAACCTCTTATCATGATATATATTTTATATTTATGTATCTCCACAGTGTGTAAATAATTTCTGTATCTTGATTATTATTATTAATTTATGTATATCCCAATATGTGTAATGAAGACTCTCTATTCATTAATTATGTTTTTATTAGTTCGTGTCAGGATATGTTATTGTAATCTTGATATATATTTATAATACTATGAACTTTCATCTGATTTATTAAATAATTTATTTGTTCATACTTTAGCGTGATGGTTTACACCATTGACCAATTATACACGCAGAAGGCTTCATGCAATCATCGATGTTCTGTTTTCTGTCACAGTGAGATTTCTGCCACATTTGAATATATCACAAAGCTGTGAAACTTATATCCCCAAATTTATTGAGTATGAAATTTGAAATTTAGGCATGGAACTTATTCACACAGTGTTCACGAGTCAGAATGCTTGTTTGAGTTTACTGTTGGAGTACTGCACTTCCAATACGTCACAGGATAATTCCCAATTTTTTTATGGTTTATCAAACATTAAGATGGTTGTTCTTTTTTGAATTGGATGTGAGTTGTCTTGGCATTCTCTCAGATGTATCTCCACAGTGTGTAAATAACCCTCTAATCATGATTATTATTTTATTCATTTATGTATCTCCACAATGTGTAAATAACCCTCTTATCATGATTATTATTTTATTAATTTATGTATATCCACAGTGTGTAAATAACCCTCTAATCATGATTATTATTTTTATTCATTATGTATCTCCACATTGTGTAAATAACCCTCTATCATGATTATTATTTTATTAATTTATGTATTCCACAGTGTGTAATAAAACCCTCTAATCATGATTATTATTTTTATAATTTATGTATCTCCACAGTGTGTAAATAACCCTCTAATCATGATTATTATTTATTATTTATGTATATCCACAGTGTGTAAATAACCCTCTAATCATGATTATTATTTTATTAATTTATGTATCTCCAAGTGTGTAAATAACCCTCTAATCATGATTATATTTTATTAATTATGTATATCCACATTGTGTGTAAATAACCCTCTTATCATGATTATTATTTTATTATTTGTGTATATCCACATTGTGTGTAAATAACCCTCTAATCATGATAATTATTTTATTAATTTATGTATATCCACATTGTGTGTAAATAACCCCTTATCATGATTATTATTTTATTAATTTATGTATATCCACAGATGTGTAAATAACCCTCTTATCATGATTATTATTTTATTAATTTATGTATATCCACATGTGTGTAAATAACCCTCTAATCATGATTATTATTTATTAATTTTGTATATCCACATGGTGTAAATAACCCTCTAATCATGATTATTTATTTATTATTTATGTATCTCCACAGTGTGTAAATAACCCTTATCATGATTATTATTTTATTAATTATGTATCTCCACAGTGTGTAAATAACCCTCTTATCATGATTATTATTTTATTAATTTATGTATCTCCACAGTGTGTAAATAACCCTCTAATCATGATTATTATTTATTAATTTATGTATCTCCACAGTGTGTAAATAACCCTCTAATCATGATTATTATTTATTATTTATGTATCTCCACAGTGTGTAAATAACCCTCTAATCATGATTATTATTTTATTATTTATGTATCTCCACATGTGTAAATAACCCTCTTATCATGATATTATTTTATTAATTTATGTATATCCACAGTGTGTAAATAACCCTCTAATCATGATTATTATTTTATTAATTTATGTATCCACAGTGTGTAAATAACCCTCTAATCATGATTATTATTTTATTAATTTATGTATATCCACATGTGTAAATAACCCTCTAATCATGATTTTATTTTATTAATTTATGTATCTCCACAGTGTGTAAATAACCTCTAATCATGATTATTATTTATTAATTTATGTATATCCACATGTGTGTAAATAACCCACTTATCATGATTATTATTTTATTAATTTATGTATATCCACATGATGTGTAAATAACCCACTTATCATGATTATTATTTTATTAATTTATGTATATCCACAATGATGTGTAAATAACCCTCTAATCATGATTATTATTTTATTAATTTATGTATATCCACATTGTGTGTAAATAACTCTCTTATCATGATTATTATTTTATTAATTTATGTATATCCACATGATGTGTAAAT
>CM068960.1:126026223-126039820 GCA_035128595.1 Eptatretus atami | reverse complement strand
GGGGTGCTTGCCGTCTTTCTGAAGGGTACAGAGAAGAGGTTTTCGTGGTCGGCACGAGCGCTGAGAGAGCTCGGGAGGTCGCTCGCGGCTCGCTGGTGTCTGGGTTCGGCTTGCCTCCCGCTGGTGCCCGGTTCGACTCCGCGCGAAGACCACACGAGGTGGACAGGTCCGAGGCAGAATCTGGTCTTCAGCTCTCTTTCCCTCCGAGCTGGAGGCCTCAATAAAGACCACTTGGGGTCCGTTTCTTGTGTGTGTGTGTGTGTGTGTGTGTGTGTGGCGCCAGTCCATTAAGTAGCCATTGTTTAAGTGCCTTGCTGTACATTATTTGCTTTGCATTCTCTAAAGTCGGATAACTCTGCTTCTTGCGTGCTCCCCTGCCCCATTATAAATAAACCCATGTGTTAAATGTATCGGTTCGTTTTGTGTTTCTTTTATTGGTTTAACACGGTGCGTGTTGGAGAAGTAGCCAGGCGGTTGCCGCTGTAAAGGGATATTTTGACCGACGGAAGCTCAGTGACCGTCTGCCCGGGTCGCACACGGTCCGAGCACGCTAGCGGCTCGTTCCGTACAGGCGCCCTCGAGGGTGTGAATCCTCGGTAGATTGCCACGTGGTCTTCTAGGTATTTTGAAGATTGGCAAATTTCTCTGTACCACGTGGTGGATTTCTTGACGATTCACGGTCCGATAAGGGACCCGTACTTTTCGGAGTTTTCCGAAAAGGTACGATCTAAATTCCGGGTGATCGGTGGAGCCGACTCTGCTGCTCCATCTTGCGGTCGTGCTCGTCGCCGATAACCGTTGTGAAACACTGGGATGACAGTTAATAGCTAGGCCGGGATTCGAACACAGGCTAAACAGCTTAGAGGCGAGTGTGTGTACCATGCATATGCATATGAGAATGGAGGAAAGGGATGACGGTTCAAATGTGGGAAGAAGAACTGTCACTATATTGTACGTACCTGGACTGTCAGCCCTTCTTAGCAGGCTTCTTTAGGATGGATGAGCAAATTGCATGATATATTGTTGCAGGGATGTGATTGATGGTTAAAGGGGGTAACTTAGTATAGTTATTTCATTATTAAATGTTCAGCATAAGGCGTATGGTATTTGTGTACAAGTGTCACAACATGTCGGAGTATGTCTAGACATTTAATTGTGAGCCCCACATTCAGTAGTGTCTCTGACCTGATTATTCCTTTTTAAGCCTTTAAATCCTTTCTTCCATTATCTGTCCTTTTAAATGTTTCTTGTAAAGCACATACAAGGCCTTGAGGCGCTAGGTGCTTAACGGCATGGCAGTCATCACCACAAGGGGGCGCGTGAATAGTTTGTAGTGGCATTTGGCCATATGACTCATTCAGCTGATAAAAGCCGTTAAACACCTGATTGTGAAAAGCTCATAACGCCTGAATGAGCCTACCAAGAGAGAAGTGATTTGAAAAAGACAGACGCGGATCAAATCGCTTCTTGGAATCGGAGTTTTGTTTTCCCCATGATGCTGCGCCAAAAACAAGCTGCATGAGAGGGCTCCTGTGTTGCACCTCCCAAAACAAGCTGCGTCCCTTTTTTCTTTTCTTAGCTGGCGGCATGGAACAAATCCATCAGCCGCTCCATTCCCCCCCCACCCCACCCATCCACCCTGTGCCAGGACTGAACCGAACTGCCACCAGACTCTGTCAGGCTCTACCTCCAGGTATGCCACTCAATTCATTGTTTGTGAAATACCCAGTCTGCTGTAGTAATTGTCGTGTGAATGGTTAAGGTGACGGTTTAGCCGATCGAGATGTCATGGGCACGGGGAATGATTATTGTATTGAATTATTATAATAAATACAGTACTGTCTGTAAAATGTAAATACAAGTTTCTCCCTTCCAATCTCCCCTCCGTCATTTATTAAATCTGGTTAATTCCCTTTATTTGTGTCAGCCGGTTCGCCATTCGCTATTAACCCAGCATCATGGTTAAAAGGCACAGTTGTAGGAAATTGGCGCCATTAACGCAATCGCGGGTTTTCAAATCGTATGTTTTTTGGACTTTGCTCAGCCCACTATATCCCGATTAAACGGGGAGCCTATTAGAGTGAAACATCCTCGTTTGAGGTTTCTGTACGCCGAAGTAAAGAGCTATTTGGCTTTCGCAGAGGACGGTGTATGGTCCCTTTGACGGTTCCTTCACGAAATTGGTGATTGTGTGGGTGGAGGATTTGACCTCGAGTCCACACGGCAGTCAACTAACATTGGTTATTCAGGATTGGGATCGGAACACGAGTCCGAATCCAGCGATCGTAGCAATATTTTCACAACACAGAACATCGTTTAATCAAACGTTTCAATAATAAATTTACGTTGATTTTCAAAATCTGCAATTTCCAACGCAGTGGCATCTAATGGAAGTCTTCAGCACAAGTAGGTTTCAGTAGAATGTTCATCGGGGATGGGGAGGTGGTGTGGAGAAGAGGGTTTTGTCTATTGAGCACATTTTGACTTCATCATTGTTTCCCCCCCCCCCCCTCGACTGGAGCGACCTGAAAATGTCGTTATTTTATTTGTTTTTTTTGGGGGGGGGGGATTTTTAATTTTGCTTGCCAGAATGCAAAACATCACGCCAATCAGAAGTGGAACAGTCTTCCTCCATTGAGGTGCCCTGAACTCCTACTTTCCTGACAACCTTCTCTTCTCTTTTTCCTGTTTATCTCGTCCCCCCCCCCCACCCCACAATGCTTGACCTTTACCCTCACCACGTCTTCCACAACATTGGCTTTGTTTTATTCTTGCAGTTTGTAGTTCCAGTCTACACTTTGTCGTAACTCTTGTTGAACTATGTTGTTTTGATATGTATCTTGTTGAACGGAAACATTTTTCTCATTGGCAGGCAGTCAATGAGAATTCTTTGAAAAGGCTGAATGGCTATCTAGAAAACTTGCAGAAAGGTGGCTCAGTGCAGCCACTGCAGGTCACCTTTTATGTGCGTGAGGACCGGCCGGCATGCCCAACGAACGTGCCTCTCACGCGGCCATCCCATGGCACCCCGCGAGCGAGTAAAGCTAGAGGTACAAAGGTCTATATGTCCGATCTTGTAAACCATATTAAGATGGTCGAGCTGCTCTCCCTTATGACTGCCTTTTTTGTTTTTTATTCATGATTAGCTGAGGCCTGTGTTCCCATGTTCAGCTTTCCAGGCAGTGAGCTTCACGCTGCTCTCTCAAGAACCCCTGGCGGCTGTTAGAAACATCCTGCACTCTTGCCAGCTTCCTACTGAACACCTCTCTAGCCTACGACCAAGCACGTCCCCCTGGTCTCTTAGTCACGACCCGCAAATATCTCGCCCAGATCGGCCCATAATATGGGATCCCAGTTATTATGTATTTACAGGACGGGCCTCACCAAGGCGGAAGGCACAGTCTTCCCAAGTGGACCTCTCTCTCAGGTGCCGATGTTAAAGAGAGCCTTGAATGGAGGTTGACATATGTCTCTTTAACATCATTTAATGGTTGTTCAAGTACATTTTGGGAACATACACTGCATTCTGTATATTAATTGTGAGGTCGTGCAAAGTGATTTTAAGGTTTTAAAAACTGAGCTCATTTATTCATCCGTATGCACCACCTGACCGTTGGTTTGCATCATTTTTTTGGAGCCCCTCTACTCCCCCCCCCCAATAAATCAGGGCAAGGATTTATAATTTGGTTAGGTTACCAGCGCATAACAGCCTGGACTTATTCATACAACCTCTTTCCTGCAAAGTACCAGGGGAGTAGTTTATAGTCTGGTTCGGAATCAAATCCAGACTACATGGCTCAAAAGGAAATCTGATGCCGCAACCATCAGGTTGCAGACATGGTAGTCTTTTGCAGGATGGGCTGTCATTGTGAACAGACTTGCACTCCCAAAAAAGTTTTTTTTACTTCTTATTTTGTCTTTTACCATGAATGTTCATTAATATTTCTTTATGAAGTTCAAGTGAAAACTTCATATGGCTTCCGGCAAGTTCAAATCATGTCTCCTTGTCGAGCAGGTCATGGTTAAGGAAGCGAGGAGAAGATGCATACGCAAAGCTGGAAGGTAGCCTCCCACTGCGTGAGCAGCTTCACCATCTCACCAAGGATCTCTGCTTGGAGCTGCAGCTCACAGACATTCGGTGAGGAGTGTGTGGTCCACCCTCCTTGGAAAATCTGCTTGTGACCACAAATTACCACCACCCTCGACTCTGTGGTGACTAAGGTTTAAAAAAAATGTAATAACCCTGTCACCTAGACATGTAACGCTGCAAGCTTCTCTCAATCAGGTGCATATGGTCCATTTGATGTTTTATTTTTGAGACAAAGGTGATGTTTAATCTTAATTTGCATCATTGATATTAATTCTATTTAGAGTTTGCTTTCATTTTATCTACAATTTCTTGAAAACAATTAATCAGAAATTTTACCCAGCCATTACACGATTACAGCTAACCGTATGTGTGGGCAGCCTGCTGATCTGAACACTCATTACCAAGTAAGAAGGTTAAAATTTAAGTCTTGAATGGAGATCTTAGCTTGATGTGCTTGTCTTGCAAGGAATGTCTTGCGCGTACGCTCCCCCGTAAAGCTTCAATGGCACTGAAGAAAGTTTCTGGTTTGTCTTGGAACATTCGGAGCTATCGTATAGGCTGAACAAAATGGTCCTGCAAGCAGATGTTTATTTTGATTTTGGAATCGATACACAGATCAGCAGCCGTGAGTCGCATGAATGACTTTTTATAAACTTCACAAAATAGCACTAATATATTGTGATGGTTCTCAGAACCGAGACCCAAAGGCAATGGTGCACAACATGCATCAGTTCCCGAGTCAGTTATTTCTTTATTCCATATTCCAGAATAGTGCTCCCATCCATTGGGATCATACTCTGTACAGAGCATTGGTGTTACCGAAGCAGTCTACTGGGCTATTGGGCACAATCCTGGATGGGTCGGCACTCCAACGCAGGATACTCGAATTGATCATCTCAGCAAGCTGGTACTCATTTTGCCGACCTCGGAAGGATGACAGGCTGAGTCAACCCCACCTGGTATTCAACAACCGAGCGGAATTTGAAATCAGGACCTCAAGATTCCAAACCTGCCACCCTAACCGTAAAGCCAACACCAGGCAGAGAGTCCTCCCCATATGTGTAATAGGTTACAAAGGGAAGATGCGTTGTGAGGGAGTAATTGGGTCTTTCCATATTCTCTCCCATTATCTTCTCTGTACACAATCTTCTTGCACAACCAAGTACTCACTGCTGGCAGCCTAATTTCGATATACGTGCCTAATTTCGATATTGAATCTGCATACTACAACCAAACCGCCATTTCAACCACCATTCTCCCACATGCCAGTGATAACCACCCTACCTGCATTACATACACACCAGACTTTATTTTCACTCAACACACCATTCAAGCTCTTCTTTCCAGCCTTCCATAATAAATCACTACTACCCAACGATGATGCTTTGACTCCACAACCACACCAATCTCATACGTCTCACCACTGCAAATTTTCTTCCTGCACTTTGGGATCATCTCACCTTACCAACGGGCACCTTTGGCTCGCTTTCATACCCAAGCCCGGCACCTTTGCAAACGGAGTGCTTACATCAAGGCACAGGTATGTGCCTACCGTTCCTTCATGTTCCTCTATCCAGCAAGCCATCCGTGCCCTTCCTGGACGTTCAAGCAACAGATGGGGACCGTTGCATATCGGCCCCATGTTGAGTCGGGAGCTTATGTGCATGGCACGTTCGGAGGATGAGTGAAAACGATTCCAAACCAGCGGACTCGTGGAGAGGGTGACATCATCACGGAGTATGGCTGGACTAATGGGAACGTCACACTTGGCAGAGAGAGGGCGGTGCATGACCTGTACTCCTGGGAACCACACCTAAAAGAGGTCGGGATTCACCCTTGACCCCTGCCAAACTCCACTCTTCCCGAGGCCTTTAAATATCGAAGCTGGTCGCAGGAAAATAGCTGGAGCTTGTGTGGTGGTTACTGGGTTATGGTTGGATGGAGTGGTTAAAACACGGCTCTTTGGTGCTTGCTGCTGAAGGGGAAGGAACAGAAGCTGCTGAGGGAGCGAGTGAATCGAGCGCCATACAGTTCGGACGAAGTATTGGGCAAGAGGTGAAATCGACAACCACACATGATAGACAGTTCTAATCCTTATGCGTTCTTTCTCTCTCTTTCTGACTCATTGACTGTGGAAACACAAATAGCTATCAGCGAGGACAAAGCCCGAACAACCGTTTCTTTTTTGTTGTTGTTTTTTTTTGTTTGTTAAGAATGACCACTGACTTGCACCCTGTCTTTCTCACTCTAAGCACCTGACACCGCACCTCCTTCCCCCCCCAGCCCTTTACCTTCCCTGCACTTTGGACTAGCATGTTCCCATATGTACAATATACATGCTGGGTAAGCCAAGGGCTACCAATGACTCAGCTTTTCTTCTCTCTTGCTAATCTACCCTTCTGCGGAGTGATTCTGATGGTGCCTGTCATGTTAATTTAAGTAAGGCTGTGTAAGATAAATATCTCGTTAGTTCTGCTCTTTGTCTCTTTATAGCATTAATCTGTGTCATTGTATGTCTTTCGCTACACTGCACAAATACTGTATGTCCCTGCTGTACGAAATATTGTGAATAAAACTCCCTGTCTTCACTGTGCCACATGCTTTTCTTTGCACTCCCTTACCCCCCCCCCCCCCCCCAAAAAAAAGGTTTCCGGTAACATGCTGCTCAATGAATAGGGAGGGAGGTAGGGATTATTATTATTATATTATTATTATTATTATTAATGTTTTTATCTTGCAAAACGAAGTTTTTGCAAGATATGTTGTCAGCTTGTATGTTTTTTTTTATTTTTTATTTTTTTTTTTTTTTGTTCTGTAATCACGTATCGATCATCTGCAGAGCAAGTTATCAATTGGAAATTTTTGTAACTTCGCATATCAGAGTCCTATAGAGGTCCCTTTCAGCGCATAAAATTTTCAAGGTCAAAGGTCTAGGTCACTTTGTCCCAAATCAGGGGAGTCGACGAAACCCTTATTTTTTGAGTAATTTTGATCGGATCGTTTCAAACTTCATGGGAATATAGTTCATGGTCTGGCGCTCAGCTGATTAATTTTGTAGCGTCGGCCTTGACTTCATGGTTAGCGCTGGAGGTCGAAAGTTTTTGACCCCAAGGTCAATATTTTAAAATCTTAGATACCATATCGAGTAATACCTCATATGAAAGCGCTTGATAAGTGCTTTCCAGATCTGTCAAAAGTTTGACGCTATGACGTCATTGATGACGTCATGACGAAAAAACGGATTTTTCATGAAAATTTTATTTCCTCAGTTCTCATCAAAATCTCTTGATATTTCATGTACACGGTCCTGGAGAGATACCATTAACCGTACGAAAATATAAAGGTCAAGGTAAGGTCACAAAACGGTCAAGCATCAACGTCGACAACCCTTATTTTTGAGTAACTTTAATCGAATAAATAAGTCACTCATGTTCACATTTTGGCAAGATACTGGTCACCCTGGGGTGACATTGGTTTTTTATTCTTTTTTTTTGTTTGACGTGTTTAAATGGAAGCAATGCAGCAATTCAGATTCTACATCTTTCCAATCGGTATGTGTATGTTGATGGTTGAAAAAATATGGAATCATGAACTTTAACATGTCCCTCGTGAGATACAAAATGAGGGGTACACATGATTGTGTACACAATTCAGAGGATTAAGTGACACCAATTTAGTATCTCTGCAAGGTTTGCTTTATCACTGCTGAGACCAGCTTCAATGTTTAAAGACAGTGTTGTGGGGGAACCACGAGGGAGGGGCTGTCTCGGGTTCCTTTCTGGACTCACCGGGAATGGCAGGCCGTCACACACGAATAACTTTGTGTTGTGGCAGGTCGCTAATCAACTGTGAATGCCAAAAACTTGACCACGTGACTTGGGGTCCGTCTAACAACCATTTACCGAAGGATACGTGACCTTATCGGGGAATCGTGCCCTCAGTACGTACTTGTGTTATTTGGATTACCTACCGGAGCAGGTGCAGCCCAGCGGAGCTGCCAAGTACGTACCGGCTATTTAACAGATTCTTGGGGAATAACGTCCCGGCTAAGCTCGGGTGCAGGCCATGCTCGACCAATTAAGGAAAAGACAAAAATGAGCTGGGAACATTTTTAACAAGTGGGTGCCAAGGCAACAACAAATCCTGCCCATTTAAGGCAAAGTTATTTTGGGATCAAATTTAAATTTGATACATCCTTAACCTGAATGTTGATTATAAGGAATATTAGTCTTAGTTTGAAGTCAATTAAACCATTTTTGACGAAGTTATGAGCGAAAAACGATTTTGACCTTTTCGTGACCTGACCTTGACCTTTGACTCTAATTGGACCAAAAGTTAATGGGGTCGTCCGAGGTTCATTACCCATCTGTGGATACAATTTGACAGTGTTTGAGCCAGCCGTTTTCCCGTAAAGTTGTATTTTCGTAACATGTTTTAGTTTTAATGAGAAAATTTAATTTTGACCGATGACCATGACCCCAAAACTTCGGACCCTACCGATCTTCACAAATATGCATTTTTAGGTCATCTCTTCGAGCATGACCTAATAATATGGGTGTCGATGTCCGTCCGTCCGTTCACAATGAAGTTGAAGCGGGAGATCTGGTCATTAGTGATCCTGATAGAGGTCGATGAGACGTACACGATGGTATGACTTTCAAGGCACCGAAGGTCAAGGTCAAGGTCACGAGGCCTTTGAAGTTGCGAAAATGACGATTTTCAAATTCGATCTCCTCCGCCATTTCTCAAGCGATCTTGAATTGATTGTAGCATATGAATCTATGGGACAATATCTAAATTTGGTCGGCCGGATTTTCGATATTCGCTTTCGTTTTCGTGTCACGTACTTCAAAGTTGGCAAAAAATGCGAAAATGATGATTTTCAAAATCTATCTCCTCCTACATTTCTCAAGCGATCTTGAATTTGATTGTGGCATGTGAATGTATGGGACAATATCTAAATTTGGTCGGGACGGATTTTCGAATTTCGCTTTCGTTTTCGTGTCACGTGACTTCAAAGTTTGCAAAAACTGCCCTACCTTCAGGAGGCTATATATTCTCTACTGGGCATGGTAAAAGTTAGTGAATGGTGTCATTGCATAGCAGCTGACCTTGTATATTTAACACTTTTCCGCCGAAGGTGCAAAGTTTCAAAACCCGAAATGTAAACGTCGCATTTATTTTCAAAATATAATTTCGTGCGCGCGCGCCAAAATGCCGAGTCATCTTTAACCAAACTGCGCAGTTCGAGCTGCGCAGTAGAACTGCGCAGTAGTCTTCGGTCATAACCGAACATTGAGAACTTGTGGTATTATAGAGATGACCGTCACCCCACACAGGGGTAATTTTTCACTATAGGAATGGGTGGGATTATAAGTGACAAATAGAATGAGGTTCACTATAAGCTTAGTTTGAAGTAAATCAGATCATTTTTGACGAAGTTATGAGCGAAAAACGATTTTGATCTTTTTGTGACCTTGACCTGACCTTTGACCCAATTGGACCCAAAAGTTAATGGGGTCGTCCAAGGTTCATTGCCCATCTGTGGATTAAATTTGATAGTGTTTGCTAAAGCCGTTTTGCCGTAAATTTGCTAACAGACAGACAAGACAGACAACAAACAAACAAACAAACAGACAAACAAACCGGACGATTACAAAACTCCCGTTCGATCCCTCCGGGGGGCGGGATAACAAACACATTTATTTAAACCAGGAGCGAGGAAAGTTATGTGGCACAGTAATGCGATTTATTGCAACTGTACAGCAGGGAAAGCAAGGAATTTGTCGGTTGCGGCAAAAGGCAAACAATATTTTCAAAAGAAGACAGTGCAGAGTTATCCAAAAATTTATTCTGCAGTCTTAACTTATGTTACGACACACACACACACACACACACAATTAGAGTTGGCCCAGAGAGATAGAAACAGTTGAGGATTAATGACCTCTCAATACCTGACTTGGCCAGCAGACTTGCAGTGCCCAGAATGCTTAGGAAAGGGGAGGAGGGAGAAATACTGAGGGTGTCTCGGGTGCAAGTGTAATGCGACAAGGGGTGCGGCTCCGTGTAAGAGGAAGAATGTGAGGTGCAGGTCAGTTCAGTTCACTCTTCAGTTCGCTCGTGGGTTTTGCTCTGAAAAGAACAGTTGGTCGGGCTTGCTCACGTTGATTGCTCTTTTGCGTCCACAGTAGACGAGAGATAGGTGGTAGAAGATATGCATGAGAGAAAAGATCCGATCGTAAATCATGTAAGAGTCTGTATATGTAAGTGTCGCTGCAGGATGCAACCTAAATGAGTGACGTGGAAGCAGTCTCGGCTCGCAGCAGCAATGCGTGACGTCACGCTGAAGCGACGATTGTCCTTGCGGTGCCTGTCTCCCCAGCGAGGTCCAATGAATGGCGAACTCTGGTGTTTTCGGCTCAGCTCTGTCCCCGGCGATGTCTCAGTGATCTCTCCAGCTCTGTCCCCGGCAAAACTGCTGCTTGGCGATGTATCATCGAAATGAGCTGCGTTCCTTTTATGAGCCCCGGACGAGGGGAGTAGCCAAACATCGGATCAAAAGAGTCTCTCAGCGAAACTGAGCCTCTCCATTGGTCCATAACGGTCGCCCCGCCAGGCCCCGAGTGTGAAATCCAGCTCAGTCGCTCTCCAACAGGGGCACGCATAAGAGCTCCGACTTTTACATCAGGCCGTGGTTTCTGGGGGCACTCTCTGGATCTGAACATGCACTGATCTCCATTCAAACGTCGGATTTTAGGGAAATCCCTGCACTACCCTGTAGGTATGCCCAAAAATAACTCGACCTTTGCCTCCTCCATGTCCCTCGAGGCTGTGGTTAGCATTTAATGATCATGTGGCAGTTGCGGCAGTTGTCGAGTAGTGGGAACACGTGCCCTCTGTAGTGAGGTAGGATTGTAATGTGGCGTTGTGGGGAAGAAGTTGAAGTTCCTTGTAACGAGGTTGTGAATAATGGTCACGTTTGTAATAGAAAATGTAAGTGTGGGTTGTTGCGGGGATTTTGAGTAGTTGTATCAGGTGGTTGTGGCGAGCGTGGTATACTTTGGTGAGCAGAATGAAGGTCTGAGGTGAAATGGCGGTTGAGAATCGGCACGCAGTTTTTGAATGGAAAATTGGCTCGCAAATGCATATGTGCACCACTCGCTGTGCTTGAATTCTATCGGTTGGTGTCCGTGCTTGCTCGCATGTTTCGTATGAGAGAAAGGGGGTGGAAGAATGCAAAGATTTGGCCATTAAAACTAAATTGCGAATAATCGTAACTGCGATATGCGAACTTCCGGACCGGGCACGCGAGAGCGAAGGAACGGCCTGTGTGGTTGTTGTTTATAAGGCTCGGCGGTTGAAATTTTTTTTTTTTTTTTGCATGTACGGGCACGTACTCGTAAGTCTAACTGAAGGAGTCCCACACAATGCATCTTTCCTTTACCCACTAGATATATGGAAAGGACTAACTAATACCACGTAACTTATTGAAATAACTGCCTTGGGATCGCTGTATGTTGTGTGCCATTGCCTTGGAGGGATGCGTTTTTACAGAACCACGACAACAGCATATCATTAACTTAGCTCAACAGGACATACGAAGGAATTGAAGAATACGAATCTCCCATTCATCATCCCTGAAAATCTTGTATATTCAGATGTTAGACCCTTTCAGTTGGCAAAAATCCTTGATTACACCCTTGGGGGCATCCAGGAAGGGGGGATATACTCTTCAAAATAAGAAACTTAACCCACCCCCACTCCCAACTAATGCACTTTAAATTTAATCTGCATAATCTGGCAACATAGCAATTGTTATACACCCCCCCCTCAGAAACCTCCCCCTTTCTCCCTCCACACTCTCCCCCCTCCCTTCCCCTCCTCCCTCCCTCCATTTTTCCCTCACTCTCTGTTTCCCCCGCTCCCACCCCCTGCTCTCCTTCCATCCCCTCCTCCCCTGTATTTGTGTCATCGAAGTGACAGGCGGTATTTGTTGGTATAAAATAAAATGGGTTTCCTGTTTGCAGGGTAAAACAGTCCCCTCCCAACAATGTACAGTACCGTCTATTAAAGGCACACACCAAACTGAGATAATAACATCTTGCAATTTTTCTTACTTTGTAACAAATCTGGCTTGAAATATTTTTCAAGAAATTCAGTTCTGTATTTTAAAATATTAATTTCCACTTTGTTTTTGATTTTAGACCAATGTTTACAATAAGCTTCTTCTTCTTCTCCCCCTCCTCCTCACACCTTTCAGTTTTTTTTGGTTGTAGCCGGTTTTTTTTGCCAGACCAAGTATGTCAAATGCAGACCTCATGGGTCTGACATCTTGTGTGTCTTTGTGACAACATCGGCACTTTAAGTGAAAAAAAACAAAAACGAACACCAAATATCTGCACGGCAGTCATGACTTCTGTCATTTGGGTCCATTTGTCCATCCAGGGTCCATTTTCCAACTTTGAACAAGACACCATCGATGTGTCCCAGGTGGCTTGTGCAATGTTTTTAAAATATCGATAAAACTTTCTGACCCCTTAACTGAAATAAACAGCGTCTGATTTTTCTCTGTTGAGACCACAGCGGTCAACAATGGCACAGAGTAATGCCGTGTACAGCGGACATAAAATGGCTGTCCGGAAGTCGACACTCGCAAAAAAAATTGGGGTTGGTTGGATTACCGGAAACTCAACATTTTTTTTGTTTTTTTAAGGCCTTATAAATCAACCTATGTTAATTGTTCAGTTTAACCTGCTCATGGTGTCCTTTCCTCCATTAGTCCGGCAAAGTCCGCAGTATTGTTAGGCAGGAAATTTTACTCCATGCAATTTGCTCTCATTCGCCAGCGTGCACTCGCTGTATCGCTTGGCAGTAGTCCGAGGGCACGGACCTCGATTGGTCGAGTCACCTCAGGTAAACGGTGTTAGACGTGGAACTCTGCTGTTCAAGTTGACAAGTTAATTGACGTTCGTGGTTGCTTAGCAACCTGCCAGGCCGTGGATTTATCTGCGGCACGGCACGTCAGCCTTCAGGGCCGGGTGTTCGGGAGAACCCCCGAGTGCTTCCCCTTGCAGTAATCCCCTAACCCCGAGTCCGCCACAGTATTATTTCCTAATTCAGAACAATGAACCGCACCAAGCTATGTCGGCATTTGAGGCTTGTGACGAGATAGGAAGACACTGCAGTTGGTTTTTGTCATCTTTGAATATACCTGGTTAATCTGTGCCTCAAGGCATCAATTTTTTTTCATTGTTTTTTTTCTTTTTTTAGCAGGAGAGGATTTATTTGTTTTGAAAAGATGATTTGCTAATGCTGACCAATCCGATGATTTGATATTGTAGCGTCGATGGGTCTGACTCACGTCACCCGTCACACCAGGAGTTTCTGCTACTCCCCAAGATCACGGAGCTTACCAAATTCACACTGTGTTCAATCAGTGTGACCACTCCTTGGCTTTTTCACAAGATCTTGGCTATTCGTTGTTCAACTTGGCGTCTTGGTTTTCTA
>CM068960.1:126004982-126020780 GCA_035128595.1 Eptatretus atami | reverse complement strand
TATGTTATGTGTAAGGAGTGAGGACTTGGAATCGAACACAGAATTGACGCATTCAGCCTTCTCATGAGCAGAGTCTGCTGTGGTGTCCTTTGATGTGAGGGAAGGAATGGGGGGAGTATACACCAGAGACACTTGACAAGGCACCAACAGGTCTTTTAAGAAGGAGACAGGTTTGAGAGTTCAGCCTTGATATGAGGAAGGCAGAGTTGGAATGGGTGATTATAAGATTGTCCATGTTGGCAGAGAGGGAGACAACTAAGAGGTTGTTTTGGAGAGGAAAGCACAGCCAAAGGTTCTCCTGTGGGTTCGGAGGGGGAAGCAGAGTACACAGACGGTTGCAAATGGAGTTCTTACCATAAACTGTAACTCTGCCACCGGAATGGGGTTCAGGCCTGTCAAACCGGAAAAGACGATACCCATGGAGAGACTTTGAGGAATTAGGGACATCACGTGGGAGGAAGGATTCTGTTTGGTGGATAATGTCAGGTTTACCAGTGGCAGCTTTGATTGAGAGATACAGGATGTCAAATTGGAACGAAGACCTCAGATGTTGGAGATCCATAGTGTTCAGGATGTGGGAGGAGCTGCTGTTGGAAGGGAGTAGACAAGAGGTGGAGGAGAGGGGGAGGCGGTAGGATGTAGATTGGGATGTGGAGGGTGCGGGACACTTGCATTCATGTGATTTATCACCAGAATGACCATACATATTAACGTCTTTGACTTTGCACCATGAACCTTGAGAGGTATTTGGATTTGGAAAAAAAACTATAAAACACATATGGGGACGAGCTGTGCTGTGGACATCCAGACATGTACCCCACCAATAAATCGCTGCAACAAACCTTAAACCAAAGTGAGTACATATCAAAACTTAGAAGGGTACTTGGTAGAGCGCATACCGCCATCACGCAATGCCTGATCCACGAGTACATATTGGGCCCAATACATTTTTTAAATATAATGCTTGTATATCGTTTTTGGCTCTATCTCTCAATGGTGAAGAATCACTTCAGATCTGGATACGAGAATGATTTAATTGAATTCGGATCTTCAGCAAAATCGAATGAATTCGTCGTGGTTACACACCCAACTTGTCCACCAAGTTTCATCCAAATCCATCCACAACTTTTTGAGATATCGTGCTATATATCATTTTTGTCCCTCTCTCTCAATGGTGAAGAAACACTTAAAAATTATCGGATCTAGATTCGGATCTTCACCAAAATTGAATCAATTCTTCCTTGTTCCACACCCAACGTGTCCACCACGTTTCGTCTAAATCCGTCCACAACTGTTTGAGATATCGTGCTACATTTTATTTTTGGCCCCATCTCTCAATGGTGAAGAATCACTTTAAAAATTATAGTCGGCGGCTCCGGGTCTTCACCAAAATCTAATCAGTTCGTACTTGTCACACACCCAACCTGCCCACCAAATTTCATTGGGATCTGAACACAACTTTTTGAGATATTCTGCACACAGACAGGCAAGCAGACAGAGAGCGGCGAAAACATAACCTCCTTCACTTTCGGTGGCGGAGGTAACGATAGCCCTCAGAAGGAATTTGGAATATTGTACTGGCTAAGAAGTATTTCTAAGTGAGGAACACAAAGTGTTTTAATTTTACGTTTTGGGATTTTGTTCATGGAACGGAACGTGTTACCATCGGGTGTGATAATTGGAGAGCATCACAAAGCCTTCACCCTTTATCTTTTTTTTATTTCATCCTAACTGAATACTAAATATGCTCATGACAGATTGCTATTGCACAGCGCATCATGGTATGGGATAATCCTTGGTGTAAACGGAGCATTTGTGGAGGGTTTTAATCCTGATCGAGCTCTTTTGAGAACAGAGACTCATGTTCCAGGTGATGGAAGAGCGTGGATGCTGCAAACTCGCTCTGACTCAGCTCCAGCAAGCGGAAGGTCGTCTGGCCTTGCAGTTGGGAGGCCTTAAACTGACGGTGCTCGAGCCCGATTGTCATGTCGTGCCTCTGGGCGAGCATTTCCGGCGCATACAAGTCTTGCAAAGGCGCGTTTTGTCTGGCCGACTGCTTTTTCACCCGGGCTCACTCCAGAATCTGTTGATGATTCTTGGAGGGTAAGTGAATCCACTGTAGAATGTTCTTCAATGTGCTGCAATTGTTTTGGCTACATTTTAATCGATTATATAATGCGAACTATGGTGTCTGTCCGTGCGTTCGTTTGTCTCTTGTTTCCGGCGGCCACTTCCCGTGCTGCGTTCGAAAAGCTGCGCATGCAGGCACAGCTCAACATTCAACCAGAAGAAGAGCATGATACCAAATGATTTGCATTTTAAACTAAGATCCGGCGATTTATATCGTTATACCAGTATAATTTTTCATGTCGATATACCGGTATACCGAAAAAGCAATCGGTATATCACCATGAAATCCAAGGAGGTTGTTTACAATCTTTAAGTACCGTACATAGTTTTAAAAACTTTGATGCACTCGGCATCTCGGCTAAACGTGGAACAGTGAAACGTATGATGTCAAGACGTACCAGGAAGTATGTACAGTAGGTTTTAACTTTTAACCATCAGCATCCGAGCTCTGTACAAACAATCACGTTTTTATTTGCCTTCGTAGCTGTTTTTAAAGCAATTTCCAATTTGGTATTTATATGAATCAGGTGTGCTTTAGAAAGCCTGTGCTGATTACCGCCACGGCGATCCGCAATAGTCATACCGACATGGTGATCCGCAATAGCCTGTGCCGATTACAAATACTGATCTCGCTTTAAAACAAAATCATTTTTCATGCAAGTTGAAGTTGGAAGTGAAATAACCGTTCTCATCATGGGAAAGAAAAACAAAATAATCATGAGGAAGTTGGGTTTCTTCAAATCTTTGGGATGTGTTTCCTTCTACAAATCACTCATCCACTGCCTTTTCCTCTTGGATAAGTTCATTGAATGTCCTAGCATAGTGATTGTGGAGAGCATCGAGTTGCTTTAACTAGAAGTTTGGAATTCCATCTGGGCCTGGGCTTTTAAAGTTTGGCATTTTTTGAAGTCGTTTTCTAATTTTTTTTTTTTCTTTATCAATAATCACTAGGCAGGGGTGCAAATTAACGGCCCCCGGTCGCCAATGGCGCCTAACTTTTGTGCTGGGTGGGTCCACAATACGGCCTTACCTGCCCGGCTGGCGAATCACCGGTGATTCCTGTTATTTTGTACAATTTGTACTGGCTTCTCTACTAGTTTTCTCAACTAGAACTACTGTTTTTGTCCGCAGAAATCCGTAGAAATCACCGGTAATTCTGCGGCGGCCATTTTGTCTGTTTTCATCTCGTTCCAAATCGCGCGTGATTGCGCGAATTTGACGGTTTGGCGCGGTTTGGACGCATTTTCTCATTCCCAGGTTGGTTAAATGAGTGAATTTGGGTGAATGAGTGAGTTTCAGTGGTGAGGTTGGGTTAATGAGTGAGTTTTGATGGGTGAGGTTGGGTGAATGAGTGAGTTTGATGGGTGAGGTTTAGGTGGATGAGTGAGTTTATATGTGATGTTGGGTGGACGAGTAGTACCCCACCATTGTCCTTCACCCACAACCCCCCCTCCACCCCATCGTCCATCACCCACAACCCCCCCCCCCCCCATCGTCCATCAGCAACAACCACCCATCACCCACAAAATCCCTCCCCCCAGCACTACTCACAACCCCCTGCCCCCCCATCACCCACACAAAAAGGTCCCCCCCCCATCACCCACAACCTCCTCCTCCCTGCATCATCCCCCCACCCACACTCATCAAACTCACTCATCCATCCATCCAACTCACTCATCCACCCAACCTCTTCCATCAAACTCACTCATTCTGCAAACCTCCTCCATTAAACTCACTCATCCAACCAACCTCACTCATCAATTCACTCATCAAACTCACTCATCCAACCAACCTCACTCATAAAACTCACTCATACAACTCACTCATCCAACCAACCTCACTCATCAACCTCACTCATAAACTCACTCATCCAACCAACCTCACTCATCAAACTCACTCATCCAACCAACCTCACTCATCAAATTCACTCATCCAAACCAACCTCACTCATCAAACTCACTCATGTGAGTATATTAAAAGTGTTTGATATCAAATTTGTGACTTTTGTCTTTATTTTATCGGGCCGGTAGAAATTCTGCTGGGCCGGTAACTTTTTCTAGTCACCGGCCCAGCTGGCCGGTGGATAAAAATGTTAATTTGCACCCCTGCTCGGGGCATTTCCTCTCGAGTCTAGATGTTGCTTCTTCTTTTCCAAGTCTGGGATCCATTCTGCTTCCTTGTTCTGTTCCTTTCGATCTTCAAAAATTACTTTCCAGAATTTTTCTAGCTTTTCTTTTTCAGGGGGAGTTGGCACAGTCTGCTGTGGTTTCCCTAATTTGCGGTGAAATGTCTTTGGGTTGCTCTCAAACTCTTCGTGTTGTGTGTGTGTGTGTGTGTGTGTTCTTGGTTGTTATCCTATGTGGGTTTCAGAAGGTGGAACGGAGCCCTTCCAGGTCTCGAAATATCCACCTTTGTGTGTGCACTACACGTGCGGAGATGTGTGCGTGTGGATGCTAAAGATGACCTTACCATTCTGTTAGTTGGAGGGGGGGGGGAAAAGTGAAAGATTGCCTTATCCTCCTATGGGGGGGGGGGGGGCATGCTTAAGTTGCAATGCTCTCATTCCATTATGCAATGTTTTGACAAATTTGTGGAAATTTGTTGGCTCCCTCACTGCTAATCTCCCCAAGGAAAGTCTCATTTCTCAGGCTGCATTATTTATTGAAAATAATTCATCGAACATAATCCATACTAGCATAACCCGTGCTCTGCGCGATATGTTGGGGTGGGTGTGTTTGAGAAGGAACTGATGCAGAGTATCAGTAGTAATTTTACTTTAATGCAGTAAGTGGAATACGATTTCACTGTTTCAGAACCATTTTATTTACTTTTTTTTGTACCATGCACCTCATATGGTCTTTGAGATAATGTAAGCCGAATATCACGTTACTCGAGCGCAGAACAAAGTCGAAGATAGCGCGACACGAAACCACAAACTCGGAATAATATATAAGATTGCTGGATTTATTGTAATCCTGTGCTTTGTGCACATGTCATTTTGATGGGCTTCTCCCTGGTTACATATATATATATATATTATATATATATTATATATATATATATATATATATATATATATATATATATGAGAGAGAGAGACAAATTGAACCTCCGCCGCCCGATGATGCCCCACCATTTCGTGATGGGCGGTATAAGTGGCTCTGAGTGAAACCAAGAGTTCAACACAATTAACCTTTTTAAAGTCCATGAAATAATTTAAATTGATAGATAAACTTAAACTTTTCCCATCACTGGGGATCGGTACTTTAACTTGTCACAACATGTGTGATGTTTTATTCATCGTGGAGTTTATGGACCCGTATCACAAAACTTTGATGTATTTTTTTTTTCTCTCAATGTTTGGTTGTGATTGGCGGCACAAGGAAACCAACCATCCGGCATAAATTGTTGGCACGAAGGTGAAATGCCACTCAAACGTACATCTCTGGCATGCAGGGCAGATTCCAAGCTACAGCTGCTGGATGAGGGAGTGTTTGAAGTTCCAGCGCTATGTCAGGTGACCTCGCTGCAGCAGTTCTTGCTCAAAAACGCTGGCGAAGCTCAACGCAGGCTGCTTGAGCAGCACAGGTGAGCACCTTGAGCACCTGACTCGGTCCTCGTTAATTATCTTTTTTTCTTTAAATCCGTGTGACTTGCCGTGAGCTCATCTGGAAATGTAGAGCAACATCACGTGTGGCCGTCGTTAAATTTGCTTTTTCTTGGGTGTTGCTAATTGATTACGAATGAAATGAGTTAGCATTGGTACCCGATTAACATGAATGTGTAAGTTGCCCCTCTTAAATATTGCCCAAGTATGAGGGATAAAGTTCATCCCTGACTATCCTGTTTCTATCTAACCTGACCCTGGTTTTGAGGGACAGGGTTGGTCTCATGGTTGGGATGAAATATTTTCCCGATGAGTGCAAGCAACTATGGGGTCAATGTAAATAGTTTGTGCTAGTTTAATGAAGGTTTTTATTTATTTTATTTTTTTTCAATGCTTCTGCAGTCGAAGGCCCGAAGTTTTTTATTTTCAAGTTGTCCGTCCACCCGTGCATCCGATTTCTGTCACCATGATCGCTTGGGAAACACTGAAGAGATTTCAACCAAACTTAGCACAAGTGTGGACTGTGATAATGGCGAACCGATTCAATTTTGGGTTCAACAGGTCAAAGGTCAGGTTCCCTTTTAAAATCACTTGGCAGACCATACCGAGTGAGAAGTCTCTCCTCTCACACGACCCTCAATTGAGATAAAACGTAGCAGTGGGTTGATGGTTAACGTGGTAGAAGCATCTCCATCACATTTGCGTCGGATTCTATTTTCTCGTTTTCAAAAGGATTTATTAATTCCAAGTGTTCATTGTTTCAAAGCCTATCGGTGTACCCATCTGAGCCCCTCATTTATGAACCAGGGAGAACCTTGGCTCAAATCCCATATGTTTGTCCATTATCTACTAATGTCCAACGTCTTTGTCCTGGATGACATTTATGCACAATCTCAAATTTTTCACAAAAAATTGAAAGCTGCAAACACATTTTGGCATCAGCTCGGATTTTCAAATATCTTTTGTTTAAACAGTGAAAACTGATATCTTATTTTGGGACATTCATCAGGTTGAGAGAAGAAGCAAGGAGACTGCAGACAGTTTGTGTTCATCAGCTGGGTCTATGGAGGATAGACACGGAGGTGGGACTGCCTCTGGATCGGCTTGTGGATTGTTACCGGCGACTCCTCTCTGCTGACCTGAACTTGCGTGGACTGTACCTGCGGTTGTCCCGCATCTACACAGTGTCTCCGGATGGAGAGATGAGTATTCCTTGGAACTGGAAACTTTAAGAAGGGGTTGAGAACACATAGCTAGGAGCAAAAAGATTGTGAAATGCCATTACCGTCGGCCTGTACACTTTTGTGAACAAAAGGTTTTCTACATTTTGTAAATACTTGTCAATGTTTTATTTTTGTACATCAAACGGTTCTCTCGAAACAAACCCAAGGTTATCATCACGTAAGAATGAGCACCTTTCCTGAAGAGGAAACAAACGAAATCATTTTGTTGAGGTTGAAGTCCATTTGCTTGAATTTGAGTTGGCTTCGCATCGTCCTGATTTTTCCTCATGGAATGCCATCTTTTATTCACGATGTTATGTGCAATTTTGTGGGTTTTTGGGTGTTGATCAAACGATGTGCCATGAAATCCATTTTTTAACCATTAAACTTCGAGTCTTTTTGAACAGGTTTTTCCACCATGTTGAAAATCTGCTTGGTCATGTACCACTAGTCTGAAAAACGATTCAGCTTCATCCCTTTAAGTGCCAATAAAATAACATAGCAGAATGTGGTGGCAGCCTCATGCTGAAAATTGTGTTGTGATCCGAGTTGTATTAAGAATTTTTAATTGTAAGGTTCTAAAAACCGGTCTCGATGGCATAACGGTTAGGGCCTCTGTTTTGAATCTTGGAAGTTAGCTGTTCGAACCCCAGTCGAGTCAAACCAAATGGTGTGCACCTGTATGGTGGCGGACTGTTCTCAGTGCATCGCCTGGTAGGAGACGTTTCCACATCCACACGACTGGTGCGCCACAGGCTTTGGGTCCTCTGGGGCCCATCCTCTGGGTTTCCCACCCAGCACTTGAGGTCGGTGTGGTCCCCGGCACTTGGGTCTGCAGCGAGGGTCGAAGTCCCACCCAACCACTCTTGAAACACGCACGCACCAAGGAGTCTACCACTTGCGCGAGTTGAAGGGCTCAGCCCCCGACGTACCGGGGTCAGGTCTCTTTAGTCAGATTGCTTGGGAATGCAGCCTAAAGGAGGTGGTAAACTCCAACCAAAGCTGGATATGTGCATGATGGCCGATAGCAAACAAGTACCGTGAGCATGGATGAGCAACCATAGCACATGCCTGATGGGCCTATTGGCCACCTCCTGTGTTGAAGATCCTTGCAAAGGAACATTTATTATCCCTCTGCTTTTTGAAAAGAAACTGCTACATCTGTCTGTCTGTCACACCATTTCTTCCCAAACGGTTGGGCAGAAATTAACCAAACTAAGTCAAAGTGCAAGGGCATATTTTTGGACTCGACCCCTATGGTGGGGTCAAAAACCAAAAATGCAATTACGGGAACATTTTTAAATGATAGTTTGTATATGCAAACAGTGGGGGACACATGAAATGTGTTTTTTAAAATAATTTATTTTTTTTTTGGATTTGACCCCTACTTCATTGGCCCCAGGGGGTGGGGATTTAAGCTCATGGGTCAAAACAGGGGAAAAAAATTAACTCAAAATTTGAAATTGGGTCATTCTTGGTGAAACTTGTTGCCATCTTGCACCTTTGCTTTCGAGGGGAAGTGAGGGGGATTTGTGATGGTGTACTATCGATGTCACTATTTTTATCCTTACTATAATTCAGATTGGTGTTTTTGTTTGTTTGGGGTGCTACTCCTACAGTTCTGGACCAATTACATCCATACTTTGAGGATCAGTACAACCCCAATTAATGTATAGAGCTGTTTATTCTCTCTCTGGAGGGGATTGTAAGTCTTAACAGTACCGTATTCCTGTCTGTTTTAAGCCTGGTGGTGGCGCAGTGGTTAGGGACCCAACAGGTCTTGAGTTCAAGCCCCGTTGGGCCACTGAATTAATATATGTACAATATATCTTCTTCTTTCGGCTGCTCCCATTAGGGGTCGCCACAGCGGATCAACCATCTCCATTTCGCTCTATCCTCCACATCTTCCATTGACACTCCAACCACCCGCATGTCCGCCCTCACCGCATCCATGAACCTCTTATTTGGCCTTCCTCTTCTCCTCCTGCCTAGCGGCTCCATCTTCAGCATCCTTCTCCGATATACTCCGCTTCCCTCCTGTGCACATGTCCAAAACGCATCTCAATCTCGCCTCTCACTTTGTCTCCAAACCGTCCTACCTGCGCAGTCCCTCTAATATACTCATTCCTTTTCCTGTCCATCCTCGTCGCTCCCAACGAGAATCACAGCATCTTTAACTCTGCCACCTCCAGCTCCGCTTCCTGTCTTTTTGTTAGCGCTAGCGCCACCGCCTCCAAACCATACAACATAGCTGGTCTCACTACCGTCTTATATACTTTCCCCTCACTCTTGCAGCTACCCTTCTGTCACAAATCACTCCTGCAACTCTTCTCCACCCACTCCATCCTGCACTCTCTTTTTCTTTGATCCCAAGGGATCCTTTGATCTTTGATCCTTTGATCCCTGATTTGATCTTTGATCTTTGATCCTTTGATGCAACTTTGATCTGCACTCTTTGATCTTTGATCCCACTCCATCCTGCACTCTCATCCACACTCTCCGTTACTTTGGACAGTTGATCCCAAGTATTTAAACCCATCCACTTCCCCACCTCAACTCCTTGCAACCGCACCATACCACCACCCTCCCTCTCATTTACGCACATATACTCCGTCTAACTCCTACTGACTATCATTCCCCTTCTCTCCAGTGCGTCCCTCCACCTCTCAGGCTCGCCTCAGCCTGCTCCCTACTCTCCCTACAGATCATGATGTCACCACGAACATCATAGTCCATGGAGACTCCAGTCTGATCTCGTCTGTCAATCTGTCCATCACCATTGCAAACAGGAAAGGGCTCAGAGTCGATCGTTGGTGCAATCCACTTTTACCTTAAACCGGACGCTCATTCCTACCGACACCTCACCGCTGTACACTGTCCTCATATATATCCTGCACAATCCTCACATACTTCTCCACCACTCCTGACTTCCTCATACAATGCCACAACTCCTCTCTTGGCACCCTATCATAAGCTTTCTCTAAATCCACAAACAACAATGTAACTCCTTCTGGCCTTCCTTATACTTCTCCATCAACATTCTCAAAGCAAACTCGCATCAGTGGTGCTCTTTCCTGGCATAAACCCATATTGCTGCTCACAAATCGTCACCTCTTTCTCAACCTAGCTTCCACTACTCTTTCCCACAACTTCATGGTGTGGCTTAACAACTTTATCCCTCTGTAATTTCCACAGTTCTGCACATCACCCTTGTTCTTGAAAATCGGAACCAGTACACTTAATCTCCACTCCTCCGGCATCCTCTCACTTTCCAAGATTTTATTAAACAATCTGGATAACAACCCCACTGCCATCTCTCCGAAGCACTTCCATGCCTCCACTGGTATGTCATCTGGGCCACCGCCTTTCCACTTTTCATCCTCTTCATAGCAGTCCTCACTTCATCCTTACTGATCCACCCCCACTTCCTGATTCACTATCTCCACCTCTTCCCACCTTCTCTCTCTTTCATTTTCTTCATTCATCAGCTCCTCAAAGTACTCCATCCACCTTCTCAACACACTCTCCTCGCTCGTCAGCACATTCCCATTTACGTCCTTTATCACCCTAACCTGCAGCACATCCTTCCCAGCTCGGTCCCTCTGTCTTGCCAATCGGTACAAATCCTTTTCCCCTTCTTTTGTATCCAACTTCTCATACAGCTCGTCATATGCCTTTTTCTTAGCCTTTGCCACCTCTCTCTTTGCCTTTCGCGCCACTCCTTGTACTCCTGCCTACTTTCTTCATCTCTCTGACTATCCCATTCTTTTTCGCCAACCCTTCTCCTTATACTTTCCTGTACTTCCTCGTTCCACCACCAAGTCTGCTTATCTTCCTTCCTCTGTCCAGATGTCACACCAAGTACCTTCCTCGCTATCTCCCTCACCACTTCTGCTGTAGTTGCCCAATCATCCCACCCATCTTTACCACCATCCAACACCTGTCTCGCCTCCTCCCTAAATTCCACGCAACAGTCTTCTTCCTTCAGCTTCCACCATCTGGTCCTTGTCAGCCCTCACTCTCTTCCTCAACCTCACCTCCAAAATCATCCTACAGACCACCAATCGATGCTGTCGAGCTACACTCTCCCCTGCCACCACCTTACAGTCTCTAATTCTTTCACTTTGCATCTCCTGCTTAAGATGTAATCCACCTGTGTGCACTTTCCTCCACTCTTGCACGTCACCCTGTGTTCCTCCTTCTTGAAAATACGTATTTACCACTGCCATTTCCATTCTTTTTGCAAACTCTACCACCATTTGCCCTTCCACATTTCTCTTGTTGAGACCGTACCTACCCATCACCTCCTCATCCTCTTATTTCCCTTCCCCAACATGCCCAATGAAATCTGCTCCAATCGCCAATCTTTCATCCTTGGATACTCACTCCAGAAATCTTCTTTATATTCCATCTCACACCCCATATGCACTGATGACATTCATCATCACCCCTTCAATTTCCAACTTCACACTCGTCACTCGGTCAGACATCTCTCCTCACCTCCAATACCCTCTTGACATAATCTTCCTTCAGGATTACCCCGACACCATTTCTCCTACCATCCACACCATGGTAGAACAGTTTGAACCACCTCCAATGCTCCGAGCCTTACTCCCATCCACTTGTCTCTTGTACACACAGTATGTCCACCTTTCTTCTCTCCATCATATCAGCCAACTCTCGCCCTTTGCCAGTCATCGTCCCAACATTCAGAGTTCCAACTCTCACCTCCACACTTCTACCTTCCCCTCTCCCACTACCTCCAGACTCGCCTTCCCCGTCTCCTTCTCCTCCTTCGCCCAGCAGTAGCACAATTTCCACCGTACCCTGCTGCACAACGGTACGGTGGCGGTCGTTGGTAACCTGGGCCTCGACCGATCCGGTGTGGAAATTCGTTTTGTTGTCCGCATAATGATTTGGCATAGCTTTTTACGCCGGATGCCCTTCCTGACGCAACCCTGGTCGCCTCTTACGACACACAGGGATATGGTACACCTCTTCTAACCGGGGCATATAAATGTGTATATATATATATATATATATATATATATACTCAGTCGTATACACACCAGGGGGTTGACTCAGCCTGCCATCCTTCCGAGGTCGGCGAAATGAGTACCAGTGTACTGGGCCTGGTGTATGCCCCGGTTAGAATAGGTGTACCATATCCTGTGTGTCGTAAGAGGCGACCAGGGTTGCGTCAGGAAGGGCATCGTGCATAAAAACCTATGCCAAATCATTATGCGGACAACAAAACGAATTTCCATACCGGATCGGTCGAGGCCCAGGTTACAACGACCGCCACCGGTACCGTTGGAAATTGTGCTACTGCTGGGCGAAGGAGGAGAAGGAGACGGGGAAGGCGAGTCTGGAGGTAGTGGGAGAGGGGGAAGGGTAGAAGTGTGGAGGTGAGAGTTGGAACTCTGAATGTTGGGACGATGACTGGCAAAGGGCGAGAGTTGGCTGATATGATGGAGAGAAGAAAGGTGGACATACTGTGTGTACAAGAGACCAAGTGGATGGGGAATAAGGCTAGGAGCATTGGAGGTGGTTTCAAACTGTTCTACCATGGTGTGGATGGGAGGAGAAATGGTGTCGGGGTAATCCTGAAGGAAGATATATGTCAAGAGGGTATTGGAGGTGAAGGAGAGTATCTGACCGAGTGATGAGTGTGAAGTTGGAAATTGAAGGGGTGATGATGAATGTCATCAGTGCATATGCCCTGCATATGGGGTGTGAGATGGAGTATAAAGAAGATTTCTGGACTGAGTTAGATGAAGTGGTGGAGAGTGTATCCAAGGATGAAGAGTGGTGATTGGAGCAGATTTCAATGGGCATGTGGGGAAGGGAATAAAGAGGATGAGGAGGTGATGGGTAGGTACGGTCTCAACAAGAGAAATGTGGAAGGGCAAATGGTGGTAGAGTTTGCAAAAAGAATGGAAATGGCAGTGGTAAATACGTATTTCAAGAAGGAGGAACATGGTGACGTACAAGAGTGGAGGAAAGTGCACACAGGTGGATTACATCTTAAGCAGGAGATGCAACTTGAAAGAGATTAGAGACTGTAAGGTGGTGGCAGGGGAGAGTGTAGCTCAACAGCATCGATTGTGGTCTGTCGGATGACTTTGGAGGTGAGGTTGAGGAAGAGAGTGAGGGCTGAACCAAGGACCAGATGGTGGAAGCTGAAGGAGGAAGACTGTTGCGTGGAAATTAGGGAGGAGGCGAGACAGGTGTTGATGGTGGTAAAGATGGGTGGGATGATTGGGCAACTACAGCAGAAGTGGTGAGGGAGATAGCTAGGAAGGTACTTGGTGTGACATCTGGACAGAGGAAGGCAGATAAGGAGACTTGGTGGTGGAATGAGGAAGTACAGGAAGCATAAGGAAGAAGGGGTTGGCGAAAAAGAAGTGGATAGTCAGAGAGATGAAGAAAGTAGGCAGGAGTACAAGGAGTGGCGGCGAAAGGCAAAGAGAGAGAGGTGCCAAAGGCTAAGGAAAAGGCATATGATGAGCTGTATGAGAAGTTGGATACAAAAGAAGGGGAAAGGATTTGTACCGATTGGCAAGACAGAGGGACCGAGCTGGGAAGGATGTGCTGCAGGTTCGGGTGATAAGGACGCAGAATGGGAATGTGCTGACGAGCGAGGAGAGCGTGTTGAGAAGGTGGATGGAGTACTTTGAGGAGCTGATGAATGAAGAAAATGAGAGAGAGAGAAGGTTGGAAGAGGTGGAGATAGTGAATCAGGAAGTGGGGTGGACCAGTAAGGATGAAGTGAGGACTGCTATGAAGAGGATGAAAAGTGGAAAGGCGGTTGGCCCAGATGATATACCAGTGGAGGCATGGAAGTGCTTAGGAGAGATGGCAGTGGGGTTTTTAACCAGATTGTTTAATAAAATCTTGGAAAGTGAGAGGATGCCGGAGGAGTGGAGATTAAGTGAACTGGTTCCGATTTTCAAGAACAAGGGTGATGTGCAGAGCTGTGGAAATTACAGAGGGATTAAGTTGTGAAGCCACACCATGAAGTTGTGGGAAAGAGTAGTGGAAGCTAGGTTGAGAAGAAGGTGACGATTTGTGCAGCAATATGGGTTATGGCAGGAAGGAGCACCACTGATGCGATGTTTGCTTTGAGAATGTTGATGGAGAAGTATAGGGAAGGCCAGAAGGAGTTATATTGTGTGTTTGTGGATTTAGAGAAAGCTTATGATAGGGTACCAAGAGAGGAGTTGTGGCATTGTATGAGGAAGTCGCGAGTGGTGGAGAAGTATAGGGAAGGTCAGAAGGAGTTGCATTGTGTGTTTGTGGATTTAGAGAAAGCTTATTAAGGTGCCAAGAGGGGAGTGTGGCATTGTATGAGGACGTCGGGAGTGGTGGAGAAGTATGTGAGGATTGTGCAGGATATGTATGAGGACAGTGTGACAGCGGTGAGGTGTGCGGTAGGAATGACGGACCGGTTTAAGGTAAAAGTGGGATTGCACCAAGGATAGACTCTGAGCCCTTTCCTGTTTGCAATGGTGATGGACAGGTTGACGGACGAGATCAGACTGGAGTCTCCATGGACTATGATGTTCGCGATGACATCGTGATCTGTAGGCAGAGTAGGGAGCAGGCTGAGGCGAGCCTCGAGAGGTGGAGTTACGCACTGGAGAGAAGGGGAATGATAGTCAGTAGGAGTAAGACGGAGTATATGTGCGTAAATGAGAGGAGGGTGGTGGTATTGTGCGGTTGCAAGGAGTTGAGGTGGGGAAGGTGGATGGGTTTAAATACTTGGGATCAACTGTCCAAAGTAACGGAGAGTGTTGTAGAGAAGTGAAAAAGAGTGCAGGCAGGATGGAGTGGGTGGAGAAGAGTTGTAGGGTGATTTGTGACAGAAGGGTAGCTGCAAGAGTGAAGGGGAAAGTATATAAGACGGTAGTGAGACCAGCTATGTTGTATGGTTTGGAGGCGGTGGCGCTAACAAAAAGACAGGAAGCGGAGCTGGAGGTGGCAGAGTTAAAGATGCTGCGATTCTCGTTGGGAGTGACGAGGATGGACAGGATAAGGAATGAGTATATTAGAGGGACGCGCAGGTAGGACGGTTTGGAGACAAAGTGAGAGAGGTGAGATTGAGATGGTTTGGACATGTGCACAGGAGGGAAGCGGAGTATATCGGGAGAAGGATGCTGAGGATGGAGCCACAGGTAGGAGGAGAAGAGGAAGGAAGGCCAAGAAGAGGTTTATGGATGTGGTGAGGGCAGACATGCGGGTGGTTGGAGTGTCAATGGAAGATGTGGAGGATAGAGTAGAGCAAAATGGAGATGGTTGATCCGCTGTGGCGACCCCTAATGGGAGCAGCCGAAAGAAGAAGAAGAAGATTCCTGTCCATGTTTTCCAGTGTTGATTTATATTAGAGCAGGAGCTCGGTGACTTTTATTCAACATGGAAGGTGCAGATGTTTAAGGGTGCCAGTGGTGTAGAGTAGGGTTGGCAGATCCCAGAAACCCAATTCTTAAGTTGCGCCAGTGGTGGTTGTGGTAGGTGGTGCCCCAAATCCAAGATGGCTGTTTCGATATAGGCTAAAACCAATATTGTCATACATCAAGTAATACTAGGCCGATTCCAATGATCTTGGTATGCATTCTGATAGTTTTGGGTATGCCCAATCTAATGGAGAGGGTGTCATTATCATCCAAGGTCAATGTCATGAGATAAAGGTCAATATCACAGTTTTTGGTCAATTTTATGCCTGTTTGACCTTGACCTTTTTAAGGTCAAATCTGATGACATGAAATGATTCCCATACATGATTTCCTATTAGTGCCCAATACATACCTAAGCTCTCAGACAAGTATTTAAATAGTT
>CM068960.1:125975618-125994975 GCA_035128595.1 Eptatretus atami | reverse complement strand
GATTAAGTGAACTGGTTCCGATTTTCAAGAACAAGGGTGATGTGCAGAGCTGTGGAAATTACAGAGGGATTAAGTTGTGAAGCCACACCATGAAGTTGTGGGAAAGAGTAGTGGAAGCTAGGTTGAGAAGAAAGGTGACGATTTGTGAGCAGCAATATGGGTTTATGGCAGGAAGGAGCACCACTGATGCGATGTTTGCTTTGAGAATGTTGATGGAGAAGTATAGGAAGGCCAGAAGGAGTTATATTGTGTGTTTGTGGATTTAGAGAAAGCTTATGATAGGGTACCAAGAGAGGAGTTGTGGCATTGTATGAGGAAGTCGCGAGTGGTGGAGAAGTATAGGGAAGGTCAGAAGGAGTTGCATTGTGTGTTTGTGGATTTAGGAAGCTTATGATAAGGTGCCAAGAGAGGAGTTGTGGCATTGTATGAGGACGTCGGGAGTGGTGGAGAAGTATGTGAGGATTGTGCAGGATATGTATGAGGACAGTGTGACAGCGGTGAGGTGTGCGGTAGGAATGACGGACCGGTTTAAGGTAAAAGTGGGATTGCACCAAGGATAGACTCTGAGCCCTTTCCTGTTTGCAATGGTGATGGACAGGTTGACGGACGAGATCAGACTGGAGTCTCCATGGACTATGATGTTCGCGGATGACATCGTGATCTGTAGGCAGAGTAGGGAGCAGGCTGAGGCGACGCTCGAGAGGTGGAGTTACGCACTGGAGAGAAGGGGAATGATAGTCAGTAGGAGTAAGACGGAGTATATGTGCGTAAATGAGAGGGAGGGTGTGGTATTGTGCGGTTGCAAGGAGTTGAGGTGGGGAAGGTGGATGGGTTTAAATACTTGGGATCAACTGTCCAAAGTAACGGAGAGTGTTGTAGAGAAGTGAAAAAGAGTGCAGGCAGGATGGAGTGGGTGGAGAAGAGTTGTAGGAGTGATTTGTGACAGAAGGGTAGCTGCAAGAGTGAAGGGGAAAGTATATAGACGGTAGTGAGACCAGCTATGTTGTATGGTTTGGGGCGGTGGCGCTAACAAAAGACAGGAAGCGGAGCTGGAGGTGGCAGAGTTAAAGATGCTGCGATCTCGTTGGGAGTGACGAGGATGGACAGGATAAGGAATGAGTATATTAGAGGGACAGCGCAGGTAGGACGGTTTGGAGACAAAGTGAGAAGGTGAGATTGAGATGGTTTGGACATGTGCACAGGAGGGAAGCGGAGTATATCGGGAGAAGGATGCTGAGGATGGAGCCACCAGGTAGGAGGAGAAGAGGAAGGAAGGCAAAGAAGAGTTTTATGGATGTGGTGAGGGCAGACATGCGGTGGTTGGAGTGTCAATGGAAGATGTGGAGGATAGAGTAGAGCAAATGGAGATGGTTGATCCGCTGTGGCGACCCCTAATGGGAGCAGCCGAAAGAAGAAGAAGAAGATTCCTGTCCATGTTTTCCAGTGTTGATTTATATTAGAGCAGGAGCTCGGTGACTTTTTATTCAACATGGAAGGTGCAGATGTTTAAGGGTGCCAGTGGTGTAGAGTAGGGTTGGCAGATCCCAGAAACCCAATTCTTAAGTTGCGCCAGTGGTGGGTGTGGTAGGTGGTGCCACCCAAATCCAAGATGGCTGTTTCGATATAGGCTAAAACCAATATTGTCATACATCAAGTAATACTAGGCCGATTCCAATGATCTTGGTATGCATTCTGATAGTTTTGGGTATGCCCAATCTAATGGAGAGGGTGTCATTATCATCCAAGGTCAATGTCATGAGATAAAGGTCAATATCACAGTTTTTGGTCAATTTTATGCCTGTTGACCTTGACCCTTTTTAAGGTCAAATCTGATGACATGAAATGATTCCCATACATGATTTCCTATTAGTGCCCAATACATACCTAAGCTCTCAGACAAGTATTTAAATAGTTATAGGCGTATTAAAGTAAGCTATTTATAAATCGATTTGGGATCACCCCTTATGTCATGTGACAAATTTCTGACAAATTCAAGTGTCATGCAGAGTTCCAGCAACTTGGCAACAACAATAAGGTAATATTTTGAACATTTTAAAGACTTTCAACATGAAATAATGTATAAATATAATGCATAACAGTACCAAGAACATGTATAACTAACAAAATGGAATGTTTTTTTATGAGGAAATAAATCTAGTGCAAAATAGATTGGATTTGACTATTTTTGGACAAAAGGGGGAATTCCTCCATTTCTGGGAATGGGTCCCCCCCCCCCCTTTTTAAAATCCTGTAATGTTTTAAATATTGGTCTGAGGGCTTAGGCATGTATTAGGCACGAATAGGAAATCATGTATGGGGAATCATTCATGTCATAAGATTTGACCTTGAATCAAGGGTCAAGATCAAACAGGCATAAATTGGCCAAAAACCTATGATATTGACCTTTATCTCAAGACATTGACCTTGGATGATAATGACACCCTCTCCATTAGATTGGGCATACCCAAACTATCAGAATGCATACCAAGATCATGGAATCGGCCTAGTATTATTGATGTATGACAATATTGGTTTTAGCCTATATGAAACAGCCATCTTGGATTTGGGTGGACCCACCTACCACACCCACCACTGGCGCAACTTAAGAATTGGGTTTCTGGGATCTGCCAACCCTACTCTACACCACTGGCACCCTTAAACATCTGCACCTTCCATGTTGAATAAAAGTCACCGAGCTCCTGGACTATATGGAGTGGTGTTTTCATGCACATAAGCTGGGTTTTTTTTGTGCCTATACAGAGCTGTCTGTTGCCTATACACCACCTAAATAATGTATGCGTCAGAACACATTGCATGCTTGGAACAAGATCACCTGCAAGGTGGGTACTCTCCTAGTTATTGGGAATTGGTAGAATACTGCTGCAAAACCCTTTTACCAAACAGGAGAAAGGTTCAGTATAGCAGAAAAACAGGACATTGGAATTGGCGTCATCAATATAATTACTTTCACGCTCACGGGTTTCCACAAAAAAATCCATATCCTAAAATCTTTTGCACTCAGATCAAAATGTGTTTAATAAGACAATTAAAGAAAAGATGTCACAACTTCAATGGTTCCAATTGTGGGTTTGACTAACAGTTCTTCCTGTACACCCCTTTATCCTGTGTATTCTCCATCAATCACCTACCTCTCTCATGTCCCTTTCCACTTGAATTTTGATTTGCCTTTTCTCTTTTTGCCCACTGCCTCTACAATCAGACCCACCTTATCACAGGCCCCAGCCCATGCATGTACCCTCTCTTTGCATTGTTCAACCCATTACAGTGCCCACCTCCTGCTATCCTCAGTCTTCCTTTCAATAAGAAAGATTTCCATCAGTCTTCCCAGCATCCTCTTCATCTGCAGCAATCTCACCTTCCTCTCTCTCAAAGGCCTCAATTCCAAAGAAGATCTGGTCGTATTTTGTAATCTTTGGTATACCTGGTATCATTACCTCCATTCACTTTGTCGTATTGGTAATTTATTCAGCCCGTTTGTCTGTGCATATCTTCTTGGTGTACGGATGGATTCAGACGAAGTTGGGTGTGGCACAAGAACAAATTGATATTTTGATGAATTGCAGATGGATACAATTTTTTTTTGTGAAAGTTTATTTTTTGGCCTTATTGGTGTTGAACAATTTCAAAATGTGGATGGATTTGGATGAAATTTGGACAGGTTGGTTGTAGCAAGGATGAATTGATTCAATTTTGGTGAAGATCCAGCCTTTCAGTGGGATACAACCCCCCCCCCCACCTTGAACCAAAACATGCTGATGGCCCTATGACTGCCCCCTTGAACACTCCCATACATTCTCCTTAAGACCACCCTGTCCTGCAGAGACAATTTTATATTTCTAAAGAATTTAACAATTCATTCAGGACTGCATTTCTATGGGAGGAAAAGAAAAAAGGGGGAAAAAAAATAAAAAGTCCAACCTCAATCCTCCTCTGAAGGTAGCCTGATCTTCCTTTGTTCCCACTCCAGTTTATCCCGACTATTTCCCGACCTACTTTCAACCGATGGTACACTGAAAAATTGATGCTTAAACGAGGAAACTTGCCCTTTCTTTGCTTGAAAAGTTGATCTGAAAAGAAACATTTTTCTAAAGATTCAACCCCATGTGTAAACATTAGAAAAGTGAAATGACCATCATGCACATAGCAGCTGAAAATGAGATCATTCATTGCACAAGATTGGCAATTTGGTATGTCTTGAATTTGCTGTTCACTTTCTTTTCTCACCCATGATAGCAAACATAATTGAAACAAACAAACAAACAAGCAAAGGCACTCTCCAAACCTTAACCTCCATTAAATCGTATACCTTTTCCAATGTGCTTCTCCAAAGCAGACTTCTAACTTTCTCACACATCATCTATACTTATACCCACAGGATCAGCTGTGACATTCTCATCTTGCACTGCTCAAGTAACTTCTTTGTCTAATTTTGTCATTCATTGCTTTCCCAACTGTCCAGTTAATCTGGCAAATGTTATTCCAATGCTTACCGACTTCCTCTACTCAGCCAACAAGTGGCTTTCAACAACAGGATCTCTCCACGGATGGAGTGCCTCAAGGCATTGTTTTGAGAGAGTCCGATTGTTAATCTTCAATAATCTCCAACTTTGATTACTCCACCGGTGCCATACCATCCCTTATTCTAAGCAGGCAGCAACCACTTCCCTCTGCAAAACTTAAATTACAAGCTGGTAAAACTTGGAATGTCCCAATTCAAACAAATCTCACCTCTCAAGGGACATCTGGCAAACCCCTCCATCTACTTTAACAACCCTCTTAAAGATCAGTCATTCAATATTTTGGGCTTCACAATCAACCATGTCTTTCTTGGGCAAACCACACTTCGAAGTGGACCTCCAAAGCTGGTCGCCAACTGGGCATCCTCCATGATGCAAACTCTCCTTGGCACATCTGAGCTCTTCTCCACATATTGGAGCATTGATCTCCTCTCTGCACTGGTACCTCTGCCTCACACCATGCTCAACTTGTCATGAAAACCAAGGCCTTCAAGATAATTGGAACCTCCACCCATTCATTCCTCTTTTTCCCAGCTGTCTAACCAACTTCCTTCATATCCATCATCTCATTTTTCCCTCCAGTGCTTCAAGACAGCTGTTCACCATAGTCCTCTATCCACAACCCTGATCTTTTCTACCCCCCCCCATTAACCCTTCAAGTTTCTAGCTGCAGTATATCCATCTTGTTCACCTATCTTCCACAAAAGGCAAGCCGTACACAGGATACAGCAAGCATTGAACTCAAATCGCAAAAAGGCAACTCAGTGTCATCTGATGTTTTACACAATATGGTTTGTGAAAAGGGTTTGTTCAGTGGTGCAATCTCTTCAAAATGTCAAACTTTAGAACTGGATTTGTATACAGGACTAACCAGAGGTCGATCATAAGATTCATTGTGCAGAGCGTCCACCATTGTTATCCTTGATCATTCTTCAAAGAAATAGCAAAAGCAATGATGCACAAGGAAGGAAGGTTTTAGAACTTGAGGTACTTTGAAGCAGTCCTAACATGTATATCTGGGAAGTAACCAACAGGTGACCTGTTATGAAGCTGTCTGTGAATCAGGGGGGGGGGGGGGTTGTGGACCTCAGATTTTGCTCTTAGGAGACAAGTCATCCATAAAAATGTGCCAGCTGTCTCAATACCTGTGGTTGCTGTAATTTCAGCATCACTTTTCCACCTGGTTACACAAAACTGCACATTTCATGGAAAGCAGCATGCAAGAAAGGCTGAACAAAAGACCTGTTATTACAGACAGTTAAATGGGGTTTGGGAAAATGAGCTCGTGAAGAAAATTGCATTCCAAGAGTAAGAAATGACATTGAAAAGCACAAAGCACTCACGACCAGGCATTCAGAACAGATGTTTGAGGTTGACAAGGAAAGCTCAAGACCATAAACCTGCTGATAGAACAGCAACAGCCTCAAAAAAGCTTGAATAACCACATGGACAGCAATGACCTTGCTGGTAACAATGGCCTAATTCAGCAACCAAGGAGCACAAAATAAGTGGCTGAAGACATTGATTACCATTTCAGGTGTCAGAACCTTCTTTATATCAAATAATTTTCTGCCAGACTCAAGGCTACAGAATCGTTAATACTTTGCCACCGAGTTGGCAGAGAAATTCTTTACACAAGAAACAAACATCAACTCACCAATCCCAATTTCGCAGATAAAGTCCTGCTTATCAAGACATACTTGAATATTTAATGCCAGACCAGATCCCCCACAGATTGCCAAGAAAAGAATAAGTACAGTCAGTCCTCGCTCAACGTTGCAAGGTTCTTGAAAAGTGCGACTAACTGAAATGATTAAGCGAATCCAATTTCCCCATAAGAATTAATGTAAATAGGGGGGGAAACAACAACAAAAAAATAAACAGACTAAAGACATTATTTACATTTAGAGTAAAAGTTTTGAATAATTTTCAACAAACGATTGAAAATCATGATCTCATTGCTTTTTTCTCATCTCGAGTCGCTTCAGATAGTCATTGGTTCACTCTTCTCCATGTGATTGCAGAAGTTGTGCAACATCAGCTTCTCCACCTCATCAGAACCCACTTCATTGGCCAAGCTGAGGATAACTTCATAGCAGGGACAACATCTTTAAATCCTTTCAAATCAGGCACATTCAGGCCACAAATTCCTCACGAGCATTCATGCACACCTGAGCAACTTCAGCCAGGACCACCAGTTTTATCAATGCACAGCTCAGTGTATACAAGGCCTATACTGTACGTACTCTGTGTGGGCTTGCACACTAGTATTTATGGTATAGTTTATACTGTAACTTTATTAAAATGAGGAAAACCATTAGTTTGGTACAAAATCAGAGGTAAACGACTTTAAATGGTAGTTTCTAATAGATCAGCAACTTGACGAAACGACATTAACTGGGACACAATGTTGAGCAAGGACTTACTGTCGTACCATTCTCCAATGGCCTGAGGCACACAGCAATGCCCTAATCCAATTTACTGGCCAAAGCAATCAAGACATCGGGATACATCTTAATGTACTTTGCCCAAGCAGTCATCAAGACATCTGGATACGTCTCGGATATTGTTCCGATCTTGCACAACTGCAAAGACATTCACAATATCTCTGTGCAAAAAATATCAAAGAAAGACCATAAAATGCACCAATAGTTTGATGCAGAGTAGCCTATATCAGTCTAGAGGGGGTTATACCCCCATAATTACACCCTTTCCACAGGAAAGGGCAGGTTGAGATCTCCTTGAAGATTACCATGAACAAAATGGTGGACAACCAGAACATAAGTGCACAGCAAAGAGATAGGATCCAAACACCTTCTGCTGATCAAGGAAAATACATTCAAAACATTGGTGCAAGACAAAATGTAATGAAGGTGGAAATAATGTTATTGAATAGATCGATTCAGCACACCAAAATCAATCAAAAATAAGAGGCGATGACGAGCAATTTCAATGAAATATTATATAATGAAAACAACACAAGATGAGTTGCTCACAAGTTGAGGTTCACCCTTCTGAAGCAGGTGACACTAAACTCAGGAGAAGTTCATCATTCTGAAGCACCTCATTGTAACCTTAATTTCAGCTTCTGGGAGGTTCTCAAACACTTCACCATATTCAGGTGTCCCTCCAAATTCCAGGAGCTTTCTTTTCTCTGCCATAAAATGCTGCACTGAACTCAACATGACAGAAACTGCACATGATGAAACCAAGAGAAAAACCAGAAGTTATACATTCACCATTTCACAATCAAAATAATGAGCTTTATAGTTATCAGAATTACTTTTTATTTTATTTTAAAGAATCAAGCTTAATAGGCTAATTCTGTCCGTCCATCCGTCCGTCCGTCCTGAAACATGGAAACGCTCCTCTGAAACATGATGAAGTAAAAGTTGCTTCAAATTTAACCAAACCTATGGGAAAATAATTTTTTTCAATCACACAAAAAATTTGAACCCAGGCAGTGTTGGGGCAACAGATCGCTGCCTCGATCGCTCCCAAAAATAATAATTTGCTGTTAAATATATAACCTCACATTTTTGAGCCCTTTAAACCAGCACAGAATAAACGGCTTCCTTTTTTTTCACGTCGTGGTATTTATACCACGGGCTTCTGCTTGTCAAACTTCATCAGAATACATTTATTGTAGAATATTCTAAGATTCATAATGCCAATTGTGCAAATAAGTGTTGGTCCAAACAAGTACCAGCAGCAAAATATACCTCTCTAAAAAAAACCAGAAGGTCGGTTGTCAGTGCCAGTCAACATTTTAAAGCATAACCTTGGGCCATTGAGCTTTGAGAGTAGATGGAGATTCCATATCATTAGTTTCAAGTCACAATGGAAAGGAGATTGCAGAAATGCAAGGATCATTCGAGACGAACATGCTGACAGTGAGACTGGTATTAGTTGCTGCATGTACTAATCAAAGAATGAAGTGATTGCTCAGCTCGAGTCGAAGATGGTCGACTACTTTTCAACAAGACAAACAAACATTTTCAAACCATCCTGAGGGTCCTCCTTTGATACCAATCAGAAAACAACAGGTAAACTGACGACCTCAACCAAAGGATTTTTTGGAGATTGAGAATAGCTTTTTCAGGGATGCACACATTCCTGAAAGGGGTACGACTGTTGATGAACAGAAGATAGATGCCCTGCTCACCAGTGGAACAATCTATGCCTATTAAGTATGGAAAGTCACTGAAGAAATCACTTTTTCTCTCCCTCCCTCCCCAACTCCCCCACAAGCCTTGCACTTTGATGCCCATTGAGGACAAAGCAATACTTGGGATAATCCATAATATAAAGAAATAAAGGACGACTGCCTCTTCAGATCACAAACCCAAAAGGAAATCAGCAAAAAACCAAAAAAAAACCATGTTATTTCTACCAAATTTTCTGCTTCCAACAAAGAAAGGTTGCACTCCTCAGCACGGTGCATTTGCAGCCCACAGTCAATTCGAGAAAAAGAAAAAGAAGCCAGGATAACTCTCTCTCCACAACTCCATGAAAGGTGGAGTTTACAGTGGATCAAATGTCCAGCAGATGACTCAAATATAGCCATTGGATATCCACATTAAAGACGTGGATGCAATGAACACCATTGTATAGACATCACTCAATCCAACACACTGATGGGAAGTTAAAAAAAAAATTAAATAAAATGGACAATTCAGTCACATCGACAGATATGTCTCTATCCACATTAACTTTTGCGAACTCTAACTTTGACCTAAAACCTCAATATCTAATCTGTACAGATGTATCATGTACCTGTACGTTTAGTTAAAAAAAAAAGAAAAGTATATATATATATATATATATGTATTATATATATATATGTGTGGGGGGATTTCATAGGAAAGTTAGGATAGTATAGACTTGCTTGGTCCGTGGATGTGTCGGAGACATCTCGATGTAAATCAAGTAGGGAGACTGAGCTCAAGCGTTACTTGTCACCACACAGGGATGGTGCTGTGTTAATTAGATAGGGATTAAGACCAATTTTCCCCAGTGTGTAATTGCCCCCTGTGACCTTTCCTACGTTTTTGTATTTACAAGCCAGCCATGAAAGAAGTGCATTTTTATGACAACAAGACAGCTACATGTCCAAGAAGGCGAGAAGCCCCACCTTCCCAGGTTTGGTGCCAAGCCACGCCCGGAGGTGATGATTGATGGGCATGACGTGAGATGGAGAGTTTTTTTTGGTTTGGTTGTTGGATGAGAGGGACACTATCAGAGACTGAGCTAGGAGATGGCGTGTAAGAACAGGGCATTACGTCTGGCTTTCCTTCGACGCATGAAGACGACGGCACGATTCTCATATTCGTGCTGAGATGAATTGGCTTGTGTGGTGGAACAAGACACTGGGCATTGACTCTTGGCTGGTCGTGAGAGATGGACCTCGAAACCTCGTGTATATCACTGAACGATGGCGCCATTCTGCAAAGCCTCGGGCATCAGCAAGCGCGATCAACTAGGAATCCGCTCGGCGGTTGGTGAGCCCTGCATTGAATATCACCTCAGGAATTACCTCACGTTACGTTTCCCACCCAGAGAGTGGCTCGGCCACCATTTTAGGCGCATCTACCCATGAGGACAATGCGCATCAATCCCAAAGTTCAATAGGGGGGGGGGGAGATGAACATAACAACCCAGACCACGACAATATACACAATGTTGAGGCTCGTATAAGAGCGAACACACAATGTATAACAAGGGGAGGCAGGAGACAGGAGGGTGGGAGAGGGAAGCAGAAAATAATGGGAATAGACGCATGAGGGAGATCTGTGGAAGAGAGTGGATGGGGCGGGGTACATAGGGTAAACAAAGTGGACACTACAGGGACTTTCAGGAAGGAAAGCAGGAAATTGTAGGAGGTGGGTTTGGGTGCATTAACAGGGGTAGAAAAGATCATGGTTTTGGATAGGGGAAGAAAAAGATGGGTGGCAAATAGCTATTTTGAGACCTGGCAGGGAACAGTGGGATTGAAGAGAATGGGAGTTTGTTCCAAAGCAGGAAAGAGAGAGGAACGAAAGAGTGAAGGTGAGCAGTGATTCTTCATTTGGTAGTTTTACAGAAGGGGCTGCTGGTGGACTTTAAGCACCTGCAGAAATTTGGGGGGGGGCAGAGTGGGGGGGGGGCAAGGCCAGAGAGTAGATGGAGAAGACAAAGACCACGCGATCTGCCTGCGGTGGAGAGTGAGACCCAAAGACTCAGCCTCATCGCGAGATACAATGATCCTAAAAGCCTTGGTTTCCACAGCATGAAGCGAGAAAGGTGTGGCAAAAGCACCAGCTCAGAGGGTGAGCAGTACTCCATCAGGCTGCAGATGAAAGCTTTGTACAATGTATCAGGAGCTTTAGGTTGTGCCAAGGAAGGACTTTGCATGATGGAGGATGCCCAGTCGGCGACTGGCTTTGAAGGCGAGCTAGGAATGTGGCTTTCCCAGGAAAGATCATAGCAGATAATGAGACCCAGAAGCTTAAATTAAGACTTCAGAGGATTGTTGAGAAAGTAGATGGGTGGGGGGTGTTCCAGACAGTCCTCTTGGAGACACACAATCGTGAGTGAGATTTGTTCAGGGTGAAAGACATGTTCAGTGTTGGACCAGCTTATGATTTTATCCAGCCAGTGGAGATTGCCTTGGATACCATAGGAAGAGTTTGTGAGCCAGGCAGGTGCCAGACTGTATCGAAAGGACGCGATTTGTCTCGGGAAATGCTCTGATTCTCATATCTGGAATTTAGGGAGAACAGGAGCAGCAAGTCCAGGGTAGAGTGACCTGGTCGAATCCAAATTGATGATGATCTGAAATCAGGCCATTGGAGAAGAGGAAGGATTTAATGTCTGAAGCGATGATGGATTCCATAACCTTGCTGATTGTGAGAAGGCTGATTTGTCTGTAGTTGCAGGATCTGTTTTTGTACCTTTTTTTATGCAGGGTAGTATGTTTGCTGATTTCAAGCAGATGGCAGATGACTTTGAGCAAATGAGAGGGTGAATAGAACAGGAGAGAGGGTGAGCAAGAGCAGCAGAGCAGGTTTTTAGGACACGTGGGCTGATGCCATCTGGACCGGTTGCAGAATCTGAGTCGAGGTTTGACAGGCAAGCTCTCCACCTTGTCAGGAGAAAAGGACACAGAGTCCAGGAACAGCTGGGTGCGACTGGATAAGGTGGGTACAGAAAGCGATGGGTTTGGGCACAAGATTTAGAAGAAAACAAGGAGTTTAGGCATCAGAGTTTTGAGAAAGGTGAGAGGGAAGCTTTGAGAGGGAGTAGAGACGATGAGAGCAGGCATGGCCAAGGGGCAGGAGGGCGATGGGAGAGTAGGAGAGGGGAGGATGAGACTTGTAGTGGTCTGTTGAAGAAGGAAGCAGGCAGGGGGAGGTACAAGATTTAAGGTTGTTGGGAAGAGGGAGGGATGTGATGAGAGGAAAAAGAGCATGTTTGAGATGTTGAAGAGTGGACTGATTGAGAGAGAGAGAGAGATATCTGTTACGTTAGAATGGAGCCCACAAATGTTAGAACACAGTTTGGAATACAGAGGAGCTGATACTAAAAGCAGACAGTGAGGAGGTATGAGAGAGGTCGGTGAGGTCAAGTTGGGAGGGGTAATGAGAGGGGTATACAGGTAAGGAGGTAGATTTAAGGAAGTGGATGAATTTGTCAATGAGGTTTGAAAAAAAAAAAAAAGAAGGATGATTGATGGAATATGAACATGCTTGCAAACTGGAATTAAATTTTTTTTTTAGTGAAAGATCATTTAAGACATTTCGTGAATGATGCAACAAGGGAGAAGTAAGAGAATGGAGAAAAGAAACATTGCAACTGTTTGACTTTTTAGACAAGGGATGAAGGAAAGGTCAAACTGAAGTCTTTTGAAGAAGTAGAAGAATAGTGAATTATGATACAATACAGAGAAACCACACATGTGAAAGAGGAAGTTGAAACATTTTAAGAGACTATATATAAAAACAAAAAATTTGTGAAGTAAGGTAAAGGAAAGGTTGAAAGAAGAAGATGGTGAAGGTGTATGCGAATGTGGATCAGCTAAAGTAGAAGAATATGGTCGGTCAGTAAAAGTTACGAAGAAGGGGTGGAGAAATCACGTGGGTTTACGTGGAGAAGTGCAAGGTGAGAAGGAAAAGGTTTTTTTGGTTTGTTTTTTTTTACATTTTAAACATGAAACAGAGGGTATAGTTGTGAGGTATAGGAGGAGGGTGAGGAAAAGTGAGAAAATAAAAACTGATGGTAATACAGGAGAAATACAATAAACACTATCGTGCCACCTAGACGGAAGACACGTGGGCCTCAAGGAAGACCCGACATGACAAACGAGACGAAAACTCACCAAAATAGCAACACAGTATTGAAACAAAACCAAGAAAAAGAGCAATCAAGATTGCAGACCCTCGCCGGGACTTGTTTTTGTGTAGTTTGTTTGGCACTTTATAAATTGACTGGCATGACTAGTTCAACCAATTTCAGAGATGATTTTTTGAAAGGTTATTTATTTATTTATCTTTCACAATATGGCTGCCAGAATCACGTGACGATGTCGTGAAAAAACATTTGTGGACCATTTTTATCCCGAATGATGACAGTCAATTTTATACTGATGGATTTAGCATGCTAAATATTCAATTTATGACTGTCATAACCAAGGCCACCTATGACGTCATTAAAAAAACTCATCCCCATGAGGAGTTGACTGCGGATGTGTGCCAAGTTTTCTAATTTTATTACTTGGTGCCGGTTTCAGAACAGAGTCCAAATGTCGTTTTTCAATATGGCTGCCACAGCCACGGTACCTAATGACGTCATAATTAATCATTTATAAACATTCTACATGAGTAGTCGCACACAATGGTGAAAATTTTCGCCAATCGACAAGCGGTTTGCGGGAAACACGAAGGTTCCTGTGCGACAGACAAATAAGCAAACAAGCCGGTAGGCGACATGGGTGGTCGTGACATATTGCATCAGTCATACAGTTTTTGACGGATCGGCTGAAAGATTTTTGACAAAGAGGGTTGGATTGTAGTGCGCATAAAAGGCTGGAGCCCATTTTTGATTTCGAAACAAATTAAATTTTTAGGATTTTCTAAATTAAAGTCCCCGTTGCTAGGAAACAACGGTGGTGTCCATAGGCAACGGTGCTAAAAGCATAGAACTGATCCTGGTATAAACCTACCTGTCAGTTTCATCAAAAACTCGGTTGATCTCCTCTGGACTCCAGAGCTGTCCATTACATACAACAAAAAATGACGGTAAACAGACACCCTATTTTTGAAGGACTACCCATTTGAAAAATAAAACGCTAAATCAAAATCGCTCGAGTAAAATTTTCTAATACTCCTCGGAAGTGTTTTAATTCCGAAGTCTCGTTTCTCCACATTCAACCTGTAGGACAAGTATTGAAAATAACGTAACGGTTTTTTCGGCCGCTGCATAGCAACGGTGGTTGCTTGCAACTGAAACTCAAAACGCACATTCCCAGCCCATATGGCACCTTCGGCCAAGTTTCATCGAAAACGGTTTGCTCTAGTCTCTGTGCTGTGAGCCTTGCGTTGCGCGCGCGCGCGCGCACGCACGCACGCACGCAACGCCACGCACGCACGACCACCACACACACACACAACAGACACACACACGGAAAACCCCGACATAAGTGGTACTCAGCGGACCACCCAATTAAAAAAAAAAAACTTGTTCGCCAAGTTTTCATCGAAATCAGTTTGCTGTTTGTGCTGTGGAGCCTCGCGTTGCGCGCGCACACACACACACACACACCACACACACACATCACACACACCCACACACACACACACACACACGGAAAACCGGCGACAATAAGGGTACTCTAGCGACCACCCATTAAAAAAAAAAACTCAGTGAATCTTGGCAAAACAAGCACAGAGTAAGAATGGCATTCGGTGGAGCGCATATCCTCTGCCATGGTGGAACAGTTTCACGTTTGTAGTTTACTTCAGGACCTGACATGAAAATGCTCTCAATTTCAAGTCAATCGATGAAAATTGAGGATTTAGAGAATTTGGCTCAAATTGCCCTTTTTGGCCTATTTTGACCAGGTTGGCCTATGTTACCTTAAAAATTAGTAGATGGTTGAATTCAGTGACCGTATGCAAATGCTCTTACAACTTCAAATTTAATTGGATTAAAATTGAGGATTTAGAATTTGGCCGATGTTGACCTTTTGGTTGAATGTTGACTCTTTGCCTATGGTGACGACAAACAATAAGGCGTTTGGAATTCAGGCGAACGTGACATGAAATCGCTCTTCAAATTTCTAACTCAATTGAGAAAAATGAAAGAATTCTAGAAATTTTGGCTCCAAATTGGCCCATGCAGACCCTTTTTCGGTCGACCTAATCTTACGAAACTCAATGCGGGGTCGGCGCCGTTAAACTGAAAATTTCAGAAAGATCGTTGAGCGGTTTGGGCTGGAGGCGAGCGACAGACAAACAAACACAAGCAAACAAACAAACTTGTCAAAAAATTTTTGGGGATTGCCAATACAAATGGACCCAAATGCAATACCCTCTCTTCAGCGGGGTAACCAGGAACACAGTAAACGAGGCAACAAATAAACAGTCAAATGGACAAACGACCAGAAACTTACCTTTGAGAAAGTCGGCAGAGACCTCTGAGAGAGAACCAACCGTCACCAAAAACCAGAACTACAATCCCTACCTCATACATTGTTACCTGACATGACTCTGACTTTTTAACTCTAATGGATTCATCTTTGCAAATCATATTGTATGATGTCTTGCATAATCATCATCTTTGCATCAGTCATATATACCAATTTGGGTCAAGAATCCCATCACTGGTTCACAAAGTTAGTACGGTTAACATTTACATGCAAGCGGGACCTTTGACACTTTCAACCACTATAATTAATCAGTTCATCTTTCATCATATAACATACTTGTACCAAATTTGACTTTGATCCTTTCGCTTTAGGTAATCGGCGAAGGAACGGACAGCTGAACGGACAACACGAACACAATTCCTCCGGTGACTTCGTCAGCAGAGGCATAAAAAACAGACGCCAGTTCCAAGGAGCATTGAGCAGCATTGACTCGTTTAACGAACATGCTGTTGAAAGTGCTACCGACTGAACAGGGAAGTGTGATAAGGTTCCCTGGAAGCAAGGTCACTATTCAAATACGACTATCAGAGATTGCTAAGACAAACACAAACAATAGAATAATAACCCAATCAGTTTTTCTTCATTCAGAATAAAGGTACACACAATTATCGCGAGTGCGAGATGCTAACAATACAGATCAGAAACGATTCAAAACTCAATTGGTGGGAGGCAAAGTGTGTTACGAATCTGGCAGCCATGGGCACACACATTCAGGTCCCCTAAAGCTTAGTTATCTCGATAAGTATGTGTTTTTATAGTAGGGTCCCTACCTGTTCTAACGGGAATTACATGTGTGCGTGCGGAGTTTTCTTTTAACAGACAATCTCCTTCACTTCACTAGCACCCCGAGCCATTGCCCACGTGCGTTTGGCCACGTAGTGGGCGGAGATTTCCATCGCCTCGACGACGGGACTCCACAAGGAAGGCAGGGGCGGTGCCCCTTGTCTAATCAGCCAAGAAGGGACTTTCCCACGACATCGCCGGCCAATGAGGGTTGCAAGCTGGCCACAGAAGGCGACTTTCCCACGACAAGCCGGCCAATAAGGGTTGAGATGGCCACAGAAGCACTTTTCCCACGAACACCTCATCCAATGAGGGTGGAGATCGCCTCAGATGGCGATTTTCTCACCCGCGGAGGAAAAGGAGATATAAAGGAACGCCTCAGGCTTGGGAGCGGTGGTGGTAGTCATCGTCGTCCTTGGGGGTCGCGGGTCTTTGTGCTGGCTGGTTTGTCTGGTCCTGGGTCATCGTCATCTCTGATCTTCTCCTTGGTCCCTTGGTCGATTGGGTGCATGGCCGGTTGGAGAGCGTCGGTACCTGGTGCTTGGAGCGGTATCGTATTGCGGGTTCGAGTCCGCCGAGGCCCGCGGATCGTCAAAGACCAATTAGGTGGATCAGGTCCAGCACAGGCTCTGTTCTCCAGCTCACCTTTCTTGAGCTGAAGCTTCAATAAAGAAGCTGACGGGGTCCATTTCTTTGTGTGTGGTCTGTGTGTGGGCCCGTCTTCAAGAAGATAGTGTAAGTGGCTTTCTTTTGCTCATTGTACTTACATTTTCTTATTTCTGTGTATTATTATTTCTGCTCTGTGGTGTTGCTTCCCTCCCCGATTATTATTATCCAATAATTTTCCTATGTGAATGTCCCACTCGTTCCCTGTCCATTTTTCACTGGCTTAGCACGGTGCGTGTTGAGAGATAGCTAGGGTAAATTGTTCATTTGGTTCGGCGCGGCTCTGGTAACTCGTCGTTTAATGCCGGATCAGAGTCGTTACCTGCGACTCAACATCGAACAAGAGTTGGCCGAGGGTGTGTTCCCTGGTAAGTTCGACTGCGTGGGTATTTTAGGTATATTGAAATTAGGCAATTACGCTATCCCCACGCCGTCGATTATTGACGATTCACGGTCCCTGTAAGGGACCGTGCCTTTCGGACTTATCCGAGGGTAACGATCTGAATTCCGGGTTGTTTGGTGGAGCCGACTCTACTGCTCCATCTAGCGTCGTGCTCGCCACCGAAACTCGGCCCCACAACAGTATGAAGGGGCGAGAATTTTATTCGCATACATTCCCAAAAACCAAATCTGGGGAAAAAACAAATCAACATGCAGTTCAGTCGACAAATCGCCACCAGGTTCAGTAAAGAGGAGACTCCCTCTCCTTCCTTTGTTGAGTGCTGGAAACGAGGAAGGAATCGTATTTGTCCTCTACAGCGAGTGATCAACCAGGAATGGCCTGATCCTGTAAGGAAGCATTTTCTAGTTGGAAGTTTTTTCTTGCAGAAACATCGATTAACTGCAACGTGGAAACTGCTTGAACGAGAAAACGGCAACTCGGTGGAGCACCATATCTACAGCTGAACAGTTACTTTTGTATCCAACGCTAGTTAGATCTGCATCCAGACCTGACAAAACTATTGGCTTGTTCTTGTCACCCACGCGTCAACTCGTCCATCTAGTTTTGTTCATATCCCTATCCAAAACCATTTGAGATATCGATGCTATATTGTGTTTTGCCCATCTTCATAATGGTGAAGAATCACCGAAAATGTAAGTACTTCAGGTCGCAGATCTCACAATCCAATTCGTATAGAGTAGAGATTTCGTCCAAACTCCGTCCATAACCGAGATATCCTGCTCACATCACGACACAGACAGAAAGACAAAAGATGACATATCTCGTGGCAGAGGTAATTATCACAACAATTTAATTAAGCATGTGCTGGAGGTTGATATATCTTTACTGGGAGATGGAATTAAAGCTTAATTCCTACATGAAGCATCATGCGAGTAAAACACAATGAAAGCAACAACAGAAGCTTCGTCACCACTGCTGCTTCATTGCTGGTAGTTAGAGCAGCCAGCCCTGGGTGTCGCGAAACGGTCGGAAATCATTCCACGGCCTGATTCACAACGGCACGTATACTGTTACACCATGACAGCAGCAATCTTTTCTCGATGTATAGCAGCATGGGTGTCCATATGCACAAAAATAATAATAAGAAGTTTGTGTTTTATTGAAGGTTTCATCTGAATCGACAGTTTCGCTCCTTAGTAAGATAAATCGTTTTGTGCTAAAAACTCAGAAATATCATTTTCATGGAGGAATCCAGTCGATTGCACTTCATAAATAAGCTTTTTTTTCAAGGTAACGCTAAATTTGTTGCAATCAAGAAGAATAAACTCCTACTTCGCCTCATGCATCCTGCAGTTTATCCCATCCACCATCTGTGGCTATCCTTTTCAACACTCTTCCGAAGTCATAACTCTGGTACACCACATGACTGTAGAGAGGTGGTTGCGGTCAAACCAGTTGCTCTTCTCAACATGCGGAAACTAACTTGACTGAGGGCCAACTTAGGTCATACCAATCCGTGAGGCCTGCAGATGTGTTCATCCTGAGACAAATGCAGAAAACGTGCAATCTCAGGCTGAACTCTCATATACATCTCAAAGACTTTGTATTGCCTTGTCGATATATCACTGGTGTGTACTCACCTCCATCAACTCAGGCTGGTATCACCAACCACTATAGATTTTGCCCTAGAAAATTGTGTACCGAAACTTATCCTGCTCAGTCCACATTATCCCTTCGTATTGATAAATAGAGATAGATATACCCAAAGTTGAGAAGTGGGATACTCAAGCATAACCAGTAAAGATGGCAATCGGTGCTCAGGTTCTCATATCTGGCTCTGCTCACACTTTATCTCAACACTCATCAACCTCGCTTACTTCTGGCTGCCCTCCAGCTGAAATAGAAGTCAGCAAACATGAGGTTACTGCAGCAGCTTGACTACTATGGACTAGATCACAATAACAGATAGAATACATCTACATCTCACGCAAGGTAGTTCTTGTGGCTCTGAAATGATCAAGGTAGAGGGTTGGATCTGAGTACTGCAGGGATCGATCCTTCGAACGGCCACTTCCCTGTACTACATAAACGACATGACATTAAATTGCGAGTCATCACTACAAAGTTGACCACGTTTTCTGCTGCGCTTTGCTGCGATCCTGGAACTGACACCAAAGCACACAATCTATCAGCTGTACCAGAAAATGGACTGGTGTAGAACACCAGATACCCTGAACAATATGATGTTTGGAGTCTGTGATGCGAGAGCAACTTGGCTGGAAT
>CM068960.1:125919569-125958589 GCA_035128595.1 Eptatretus atami | reverse complement strand
GATGGAATATGAACATGCTTGCAAACTGGAATTAAATTTTTTTTTTAGTGAAAGATACATTTAAGACATTACGTGAATGATGCAACAAGGGAGAAGTAAGAGAATGGAGAAAAGAAACATTGCAACTGTTTGACTTTTTAGACAAGGGATGAAGGAAAGGTCAAACTGAAGTCTTTTGAAGAAGTAGAAGAGTAGTGAATTATGATACAATACAGAGAACCACACATGTGAAAGAGGAAGTTGAAACATTTTAAGAGACTATATATATAAAACAAAAAAATTTGATGAAGATAAGGTAAAGGAAAGGTTGAAGAAGAAGATGGTGAAGGTGTATGGCGAATGTGGATCAGCTAAAGTAGAAGGAATATGGTCGGTCAGTAAAAGTTACAGGAAGAAGGGGTGGAGAAATCACGTGGTTACGGGAGAAGGTGCAAGGTGAGAAGGGAAAAGGGGTTTTTTTGTTGTATTTTTTTACATTTTAAGACATGAAACAGAGGGTATAGTTGAGAGGTATAGGAGGAGGGTGGAGGGAAAAGTGGAGAAAATAAAAACTGATGGTAATAAGGAGAAAATACAAATAAACACTATCGTGCACCTAGACGGGAAGACACGTGGGCCTCAAGGAAACCCGACATGACAAGACGGACGAAAACTCACCAAATAGCACAAGTTTTGAAACAAAACCAAGAAAAAGAGCAATCAGAGATTGCAGACCCTCGCCGGGACTTGTTTTGTGTAGTTTGTTTGGCACTTTATAAATGCTGGCAGTGACTAGTTCAACCATTTCAGAGATGATTTTTGAAGGTTATTTATTTATTTATCTTTCAACAATATGGCTGCCGAATCACGTGACCGATGTCGTGAAAAAAAACATTTGTGGACCATTTTATCCCGAGATGACAGTCAATTTTATACTGATCGGATTTAGCATGCTAAATATTCAATTATGACGTCATAACAAAGGCACCTATGACGTCATTAAAAAAACTCATTCCCCATGAGGAGTACTTGCGGTGTGCCAAGTTTCAATTTTTACCTTGGTGCGGTTTCAGAGACAGAGGTCCAAAATGTCGTTTTTTCCAATATGGCTGCCACACCACGTGACCTATGACGTCATAATTATCATTAAAACATTCTACATGAGTAGTCGCACCAATGGTGAAAATTTCGTCTCAATCGAACAAGCGGTTGCGGAGAAACACGAAGGTTCTGTGCAGACAGACAAATAAGCAAACAAGCCGGTAGGCGACATGGGTGGTCGTGACATAATTGCATACTAGTCATACAGTTTTTGACGGATCGGCTGAAAATTTTTGACAAAGAGGTTGATTGTAGTGCGCATAAAAGCTGGAAGCCCATTTTTGATTTTCGAAAAAATTAATTTTTAGGATTTTTCTAAAATTTCAAAGTCCCGTTGCTAGGCAACGGTGGTGTCCATAGCAACGGTGCTCAAAAGCATAGAACTAGATCCTGGTATGAACCTACCTGTCAAGTTTCATCAAAATCGGTTGACTCCTCTGGCTCCAGAGCTGTCCATTACATACAAACAAAAAATGACGGTAAACAGACACCCTATTTTTGAAGGACTACCATTTGAAAAATAAAACCTAAATCAAAAATCGGCTCGAGTAAAATTTTCTAAATATCTCGAAGTGTTTAATTCCGAAGTCTCGTTTCTCCACATTCAAACTGTAGGACAAGTATTGAAAATACGTACACGGTTTTTCGGCCGCTGCATAGCAACGGGTGGTTGCTTAGCAACGAAACTCAAACCGCACATTCCCAGCCCATATGGCACCTGTGCCAAGTTTCATCGAAAACGGTTTGCTGTTTGTGCTGTGGAGCCTTGCGTTGCGCGCGCGCGCGCGCACGCACGCACGCACGCACGCACGCACCACACACACACACACACACACAGACACAACACGGAAAACCCGACAATAAGGGTACTCTAGCGACCACCCAATTAAAAAAAAAAAACTTGTTCGCCAAGTTTCATCGAAATCAGTTTGCTGGTTTGTGCTGTGGAGCCTCGCGTTGCGCGCGCACACACACACACACACACACACACACACACACACACACACACACACACACACACACAGGAAAACCCGACAATAAGGGTACTCTAGCGACCACCCAATTAAAAAAAAAAAACTCAGTGACATCTTGGCAAAACAGCACAGAGTAAGAATGGCATTCGGTGGAGCGCATACCTCTGCCAGGTGGAACAGTTCACGTTTTGTAGTTTAATTCAGCGACCTGACATGAAAATGCTCTTCAAATTTCAAGTCAATCGGATGAAAATTGAGGATTTTAGAGAATTTGGCTCAAATTGCCCTTTTGGCCTATTTTGACCAGTTGGCCTATGTTTACCTTAAAATTAGTAGATGGTTGAATTCAGTGACCTGATATGCAAATGCTCTTCAAACTTCAATTTAATTGGATTAAAATTGAGGATTTTAGAAATTTGGCCGATGTTGACCTTTTGGTTGATGTTGACCTTTTTGCCTATGGTGACGACAAAAACAATAGGCGTTTGAATTCAGCGACGTGACATGAAAATGCTCTTCAAATTTCAACTCAATTGGATGAAAATTGAAGATTCTAGAAATTTTGGCTCAAATTGGCCCATGCAGACCTTTTCGGTCGACCTAATCTTACGAAACTTCAATGCGGGGTCGGCGCCGTTAAACTGAAAATTTCAGAAAGATCGGTTGAGCGGTTTGGGCTGGAGGCGAGCGGACAGACAAACAAACACACAAACAAACAAACTTGTCAAAAAATTTTTGGGGATTTGCCAAGTAACAAATGGACCCAAATGCAATACCCTCTCCTTCAGCGAGGGTAACCAGGAACACAGTAAACAGAGGCAACAAAATAAACAGTCAAAATGTGACAAACGACCAGAAACTTACCTTTGAGAAAGTCGGCAGAGACCCTGAGAGAGAACCAACCGTCACTCAAAAACCAGAACCACAATCCCTACCTCAATAACATTGTTACCTGACATGACCTCTGACCTTTAACCTCTAATGGATTCATCTTTGCATCATATTGTATGATGTCTTTGCATCATCATCATCTTTGCATCATCATATATACCAAGTTTGGTCAAAATCCCATCACTGGTTCACAAGTTAGTACGGTAACAATTTACATGCAACGGGACCTTTGACCTTTCAACCCTATAATTTAATCAGTTCATCTTTACATCATTATACATACTTGTACCAAATTTGACTTTGATCCTTTCAGCCTTTAGGTTATCGCGGAAGGACGGACAGCTGAACGGACAACACGAAAACACAATTCCTCCGGTGACTTCGTCAGCAGAGGCATAAAAAACAGACCGCCAGTTCCAAGGAGCATTGAGCAGCATTGACTCGTCTTAACGAACATGCTGTTGAAAGTGCTACCGATGAACAGGGAAAGTGTGATAAGGTACCCTGGAAGAAAGGTCACTATTCAATACGACTATCAGAGATTGCAAGACAAAAACAAACAAATAAATAAATAACCACAATCAGTTTTTCTTCATTCAGAATAAAGTAGCACACAATTATAGCGAGTCGAGATGCTACAAATCCGATCAGAACGAGTTCAAAACTCATTGGTGGAGGCAAAGTAGTGTTACGAATCTGGCAGCCATGGGCACACAACATTCAGGTCCCCTAAGCTTAGTTATCTCGATAAGTATGTGTTTATAGTTAGGGTCCCCTACCTGTGTCTAACGGGAATTACATGTGTGCGCTGCGGAGTTTCTTTTACAACAAATCTCCTTCACTTCACTTAGCACACCGACGCCATTGCCCACGTGCGTTTGGCCACGTACGTGGGCGGAGATTTCCATCGCCTCGGACCGGGACTCCACCAAGGAAGGCAGGGGCGTGCCCCTTGTCTAATCACGCCACAGAAGGCGACTTTCCCACGACACGCCGGCCAATGAGGGTTGAGATGGCCACAGAAGGCGACTTTCCCACGACACGCCGGCCAATAAGGGTTGAGATGGCCACAGAGAGCGACTTTCCCACGACACCTCATCCAATGAGGGTGGAGATCGCCTCAGATGGCGATTTTCTCACCCCGGAGGAAAAAGGAATATAAAGGAACGCCAGGCTGGGAGCGGGTGGTGGTAGTCATCGTCGTCTTGGGGGTCGCGGGTCTTTGTGCTGGCTGGTTTGTCTGGTCCTGGGTCATCGTCATCTCTGATCTTCTCCTTGGTCTTGGTCGATTGGTGCATGGCCGGTTGGAGAGCGCGGTACCTGGTGCTTGGAGCGGTATCGTATTGCGGGTTCGAGTCCCGCCGAGCCGGATCGTCAAAGACCACATGAGGTGGACAGGTCCAAGCACAGGCTCTGTTCTCCAGCTCACCTTTCCTTGAGCTGGAAGCCTTCAATAAAGACCTGACGGGGTCCATTTCTTTGTGTGTGTGTCTGTGTGTGGGCCCGTCTTCAAGAAGAATTGTGTAAGTGCTTTCTTTTGCTCATTGTACATTACATTTCTTATTCGGATAACTCTGCTCTGTGTGTGCTTCCCTCCCCGATTATTATTATAAATAAATTTCCCTATTGTTGAATGTCCCAGCTCGTTCCCTGTCATTTCTTTCACTGGCTTAGCACGGTGCGTGTTGAGAGATAGCTAGGGTAAATTGTTCATTTGGTTCGGCGCGGCTCTGGTAACTCCGCTCGGTTATGCCGGATCAGAGTCGTTACCTGCGACTCACATCGGACAGAGTTGGCCGAGGGTGTGGTTCCCTGGTAGTTCGACTGCGTGGGTATTTAGGTATATTGAAATTAGGCAATTAACCCTATCCCACGCCGTCGAATTATTGACGATTCACGGTCCTGTAAGGGACCCGTGCCTTTCGGACTTATCCGAGGGTAACGATCTGAATTCCGGGTGTTTGGTGGAGCCGACTCTACTGCTCCATCTAGCGGTCGTGCTCGCCACCGAAACTCGGCCCCACAACAGTATGAAGGGGCGATGAATGTTATTCGCATTACAATTCCCCAAAACCCAAATCTGGGGAAAAACAAATCAACATGCAGTTCAGTCGACCAAATCCACCAGGTCCAACGTAAAGAGGAGACTCCCTCTCCTTCCTTTGTTGAGTGCTGGAAAACCGAGGAAGGAATCGTTTTGTCCTCTTACAGCGAGTGATCAACCAGGAATGGCCTGATTCCTGTAAGGAAGCATTTTCTAGTTGGAAGTTTATTTCTTGCAGAAACATCGATAAACTGCAACGTGGAAACTGCTTGAACGAGAACGGCACCTCGGTGGAGCACATACCTACCAGGCTGAACAGTTTACATTTTGTATCCAACTGCTAGGTTAGATCTGCATCCAGACCTGAACCAAAACCTAATTGGCTTGTTCCTGTCACCCACCAACTCGTCCATCTAGTTTTGTCATATCCCATCCAAAACCATTTGAGATATCATGCTATATTGTGTTTTTGGCCCCATCTCATAATGGTGAAGAATCACCGAAAATTATAGTCTTCAGGTCCAGATCTTCACCAAAATCCAATTCGTCCTCGTCACACGCCCAAGCCGTCCACAAAGTTTCGTCCAAATCCGTCCATAACCGAGATATCCTGCTCACAGACAGACAGACAGAAAGACAAAAACAGGGGTGAAAACATAACCTTCGGTGGCAGAGGTAATTATTCACAACAATTTAATTACATGGGTGATGGAGAGGTTTTCCATTTTCTGGGACAGAAGCTGAAAAGGCCAATAAAAGCCTTAATTCTACATGAAGCATCATGCGAGTAAAACCACAAATGAAAGCAACAACCCAGAAGCTTCGTCACCACTGCTGCTATTGCTGGTAGTAGAGCAGCACAGCCCTGGTGTCGCGAAACGGTCGGAATCATTCCACGGCCTGATTCACAACACCAGCTGCAGCGCAGCTCCTTTTCTCGATTTTGCAGCATGGTGTCCAATATGGCACAAAAATAATAATAAGAAGTTTGTGTTTTATTGAAGTTTCATCTGAATCGACAGATTTCGCTCCTTAGTAAGATAAATCGTTTTGTGCTAAAACTCAGAAAATAATTCATATTTTCATGGAGGAATCAGTCGATTGCAACTTCATAAATAAGCTTTTTTTTCAAGGTAACCTAAAAAATTTTGTTGCCATCAAGAGAATAAACTCTACTCGCTCATGTACTGGTTTATCCCATCCCACCATCTGTGGCTATCCTTTCAATCCTCTCGAGTCTAGACTCTGGTACACACAATACTGTGGAGAGGTGGTTGCGGTCAAACAGCTTGCTCTCTCTCAACATGGAAAACTAACTTGACTGAGGGCAACTTTAGGTCACTCCGTGAGGCTTGCAATGTGTTCATCCTGAGACAAATGAGAAAACGTGCAAATCTCAAGGCTGAACTATCCAATCTCCATCCTCAAAGACTTGTTGATGCCTTGTCAAGTCAATCTCTGGTGTGTACATCACCTCCATCACCTCAGCTGGTATCACCACACACTATAGATTTTTGCCCTAAAATTGTGTACCAAACTTATCCTGCTCAGTCCCCACATTACCCTTCGTATTGATAACTGGACAGTGTCCTCACCCAAAGTTGAGAAAGTGGTATCCAGCCTCAACCATGTACACAGATGGCATCGGTGCTCAGGTTCTCATATCCTGCTCTGCTAATCTTGCTTCTCTCTCCACACTATTCAACCTGGCCTTCACCTTTGGCTGCCTCCCAGCTGAATAGAAGTCAGCAAACATGAGGTTACTGCAGCAGCTTGACTACTATGGACTGAGATCACAATAACAGATAGATATAAAACTTCTTCCAGAACAAGAGACAAGGTAGTTCTTGGTGGCTCTGAATGGATCAAGGTAGAGGTTGGATCTGGAGTACTGCAGGGATCGATCCTTCGACCGTGCCACTTCCTGTACTACATAAACGACATGACCATTAAAACATTGAAAGGTACTCAACTACAAGTTGACCAAGTTTTCTGCATGGGCTATTGACTGGATGATGGAACTGAACACCCAAAAGCACCAAGTATATCAGTGTTACCAGAAAATGGACTGGTGTAGAACACCAGCATACCCTGAACAATATGATGTTGGAGTCTGTGATGCGAGAGCAACTTGGCTGGATATTTCTTCAACAACAAAGAGAAAACCTCAGATTGGTTATGAACAATATAGATAACCTGGTCACCTTTGACAATAAGCCAGACATCACTCCTGTATTAAGACTAACAAGGCAAGTGCGTGTACATGGTTACCAGATTCCAGAACCGAGGACCTATTATTATACATTCCTTCTTCCCTAGGATTGTGAAAGCATGGAATAGCCAACCCCTTGAAGTGATGAAAAGAGTCTGCAAAGGCCTTTTGTCTACACTTGAGAGGCTAAGTTTCACACACCCTGCACTTTACCATCATGGTGCACACGCACATGCAAGTTCTGCAAAAATATTCAGGATTGAAGGAGGTAGACTAATCAGAAGAATCACTCCCATCTACAAGGGTGCAAAATAGATCCTCAACTACAGAGCAGCAAGCTTTCTTCTAATAATAAGCAATCATGGAATCCATCATTGCTGTCATCAGCTTTCCTCTTTTCATATAACCTGATCTCTTACCAGTTTGGAATCTGGCCTGGTCACTCAACTTAGAACATGCTGCTGGTACCCTCAGCAATAGCTGGTGGCCCTAAATCTGAAACAAGAGGTCAGGGACATCTACCTGGACACATCACAGGCATTCGACAGTGACATCCTGCTCTGCTTGCCAAGTTTGCCTCAAGGCATAAAAGGCCACCATCATACCTGGCTTTCCGATTTCCTCCACCCATGGTCAACACGTTGCTATCAATCAAATCTTCTCTCCTCGTTGAAGCTAGAGTGCTCCAAGGCAGCGTCTTTGGCCCAATCTCGTTCCCAGTCAACTCACATGCAATCAGCATCTGCATCACTGCTGATCTAGAATTGACAAGATACTAGAATGATAAATGGAACATTCAGTGGCGTAATGGCAAGCACCCACTCTGAGCTTGGGAGGTCAATGGTTCGATTCTGACTCGTACGTTCCTTGTTTGACACTTGGCAATTTAAAGAAGAGAGAGCAGAGATAAACCCCAAAGGTTGGCATCCATGGAGAGAAGGAAATTCCACCCTAATTGCTACACTGAGCGTGGAGAGAGAGAGAAAAAAGCAATGTACAACATATATAATAGTGTTGATCATCCGCCGTCGGCGGGCGAGCGACCGCGTTTAGCCAATAGCGGTCGCTTCACCACCGAACGGATAATCCAGTCGCGGATTCCGCGATCAAGCCGGAAACCAGCCCCGGGTGTGTTTTTAACCACACCACAACCTTGTCCGCACTCTACCGCGCGCTACAGGGTCCGATCGCCAAATCTTCGATTTCCTAATTATTCGCGTGGGTAGGTTACCGAGAGATTGTACCCTAACGGGACCGCTTGGAAACGAGCCGCTTAAGCAGCTGCTTCCTTTTGGATAACCGAGCGGGGTATTACGCCGTCCCGTTGGACCCATCACTTTACCGCTATTAAGAAACCAACTATTATCTATCTCAATACGGCAGTTCAATGAGGGAATGAACGCAACGAACAGGTTTACATTCACACAAGGACATTTTTTGCACACATATACGGTCAAAGAAGCAATGCGAGATATATACAGCATGCAATGAATGGGGGTAGGGACAAGACACGAGCAAGACAAAGACTACAACCTCTACTTATTAGGTACAGTCACTTGCACTAAACAATCCTACTTATTAACGGGCCCACAGACACACGTACGCACACACACACCCAAGAAATGGTGGCAGAGGTTTAAAAAGACTCCAGCTCGGAGGACAGGTGAGCTGAAACCCAGAACCTATCTCGAACCTCTCCACCTCGTGTGGTCTTCAAGTTGTTCGGACCCGGGCTCCAGCGAGAGCGAGCTGGATCCAAATCGCCGTGAGCTGCGATCCTTCCCGAGCTCCCGCGAATCCTCCCACACTTCTCAACACGTGCTGTGAGAGACAGGCGCCGATCCTTCCCGTCGATGCGTCGCTTCCCCGAGGAACCACCTCCAAGAAGAGGTCGATGAGTCGCACCAAGCGGGAACCAAAATGGAGAACAAAGAGCTCCACGGACCAAGAAGAAGAAGCCACCACTCGCAGCTCGAGCCGAGCGACCAGCTCAACTCTCTTCCAAACAAAGCAGCTCGAAGCAAAAAGCTCTCCCGAGCCAAGAAGCCGAAGGCCCACTGAACCAACAAAGCAAAAAGCCTCCTCCCGAGCCAGGCCGCAGCGAGCTCTGAGCAGCGAAGCAAAAGCTTCCGAGGGCTCAACCCTAACCCAAGCCAAACAGGACCGAAGGTCTGCTGAGCGACTACTCTCTGCCGAAGCAAAAAGCTTACTACTCAACTCCAACACGAACAAGAAAAGTACTCCTCTTATCCTTCTCCCGCCTTCCCCGCTCCGCGTGACTCATGACTCATCCTCGTGCTCCATCCCGCTCACTACGGGTGGGAGGGAGTTGTTGACATCATGAGTCACGGGACGGCAGGGTTCTTCTTCCTCTTCGCAGAAGAGGGAGGGATGTCTCCATTGTTCGTTCCCAACTATTAAATCGATCCGCAGCGCATCTAATCGATTTCTGAACATTTAAACAATGGAAGGTGAGCTATCTAGGGAACAAGCACTTATCGACATATGACTAAAGGAACCTGAATGTTGTGTGCAATCGAATTCCCAAATTCGTAACAATATATATACATATAATATATATATATGGGTTGCAAAAGTAGGTATACAGTAAGGATTACTAGTGGATGTGTGATGCCGGGGCAAACAGTTTGAACATTTGAGGATTAATATGTTTATTATTGGTATGTTTATATGATATGCTTGTATAATCAATAAAATACGTTTTGTGCGCACATTTTGTTTTTCATTACTGTATACCTACTTTTGCACGCCTGTATATATATATATATATATATATATATATATATATCACTTTCAACCTGGCACATCTGTCTCACCTTGTGGCTTTGGATGGATCAAACGAACCCACCTATTTCTAAACAGCCACTTGGGAGATTCAATCTCTTGAACTCATTGGCTTCAATAAGCCATGACCTCTCCTGGGCCGACAGGAAAGGTCACGGCTTAAGGCCGAGAGGTTAGAGCGGCTCGCCTCGCCTTGGGAGGCAAGGCTGGCCCCCAAAGCTAGCTGCAGATTTGGGCATCCTTCATCGTTCCAAGCAATTCCTCGAAAAAAAACCTATTCACAGCCTTAAAGGCCTTTGTCAGTAGCTCGATGAACTGATCTCCCACTTCACATCTCTCCTGAAATCAATGAAGCTCTCAACGTTGGTGAAATGTCCCACAAAGACAAAAACAAGTCCTGTTACTCTCACATCGCAGATAGATCAGGCTGCATCTGCTTCATCTCTCCACCAGTCTCGCTGCATCTACTTAAGTCTCCAACTCTCCCAGCTACTCCAGGATGCGAGTTTTTTTTTTTTCCAGTGAACCCCCTCTTAAGCTTCCAAATTCCAGGCTTACCACACACAAGCTTATGTTCCTCTGTTCTCCCATTTGTGGAGCCACCTTCCTGAGTCTTCAATCCAACTCTTCCCTCCAGGACACCAAGCAGTCAATCTTCCTCCATCTCCTGGCATCCCCACACCGACCTGTGATCTTTACCCCCATTAACCCTACACTTTATGCTCGGCTTGTAGGACACTGTGGCTCCTCAATTCTTTCCTTTTCCTGTTCATTTTCATTCATTCATTCCCTTGTTCATTTTGTCAAATTGTTGTTCCATTGCCCATTCGTTTCCCTTTTACCCTCAATCAACTCCTTTACATGAGCCTCGATCTTGCGTTTAAAATGTTTTTTTTCCTCGATGAGACGCAATGTAATGCCCCGTCTGAAGCATCAACGCAGCAGTTTATAGTCTGGTCGCTCATCGATCCCAGACTAGACAACTCACAGGTAAATGCAGCGTCTGCTCCATTGTTTTTGGACAAGGTGTACTGTATATCAAAATATTTCCTTGGAAATTACAATTGCACGTTAAAACGTATTCCTCGGACTATTGTGATCTCGTTTGCAATACTCTTTGAATATCCCACTTACAAACATCTTGTACGCTGAGAATTCATGGCACATTCATATTAGATGCTTTTTGCTTATTGGCCAAGCACAGATTGCGTTTTGTCATTACACGATGTCATTGTGACGCAACCCCTCGAGGTCGGTCTTTATTACCTCCACCACCGAAGATGGAAGATGGTTATGTTTTCACATGTCTGTTTGTTACTTGTGAAAATCGAAGATTTTTCAAGTATATTGTCTGTCTGTCTGTGTCTGTCTGTCTGGCGGTGTCACTTAAAGGTCAACAAATTGGTCAAATTTCTAAAATCCTCGATTTTCATCCCATTGACTTGAAGTTTGAAGAGGATTTGCATATCAGGTCAATGAATTAAATGAAGTATTTTTGAGGTCACGTCAGGTCAGGTCAGCTATGGGAGCATGCACCGGAGTAGCGCGTCGCTGCGACGACACCTCAGCACCACCCCGACATACTCTCCCGCAATCTGACCCGGGAAGGTTACCCCGTGGTTTCCCTCCTATCATCAAAGATTGGGGGTCCTGAAGGCTTTGCCCCAATCCCGTCATCGGGTGAGCTGCCCTGCCGATGGCAGCAGCACAGGAGGTACTCTCACGGAGTGGGTTTTCAGTTTTATTTTTGCTTTATGTACACTTTGTGGAATGAAGGGTTTTACGGTGGCTGGAGTGCAAATCCTGCCACCAACCTCCTAATAAAAAGTAACCCAAATGCAGGACGACGTCTGCAGATAGTTGGGTTCTAGATATGGATGGTGGTTTGCTCACGAGGAGCTCCTCCACCCTTTGACAGGTCAACATAGGGCAAAAAGTCGACGTAGTCATTTCTAAAATTGTCAATGTTCATCCATTTGACTTGAAATTTGAGAGGATTTGTGTATTTTGTCATTGAATTCAACCACCAATTATTTTTTTAAGGTCCAATTTGTTTTATGGATTTCGCCAGTATCTTGCAATGCACGACACCTTTGTTTGTGAGCAGTATATCCCAAAGTTGTGTACGGATTTGGATGAAATTTGGTTGACACGTTGGGTGTGACAAGGACGAATTGATTTGATATTGGTGAAGATCTGGATCTGGCTACTAGAATTTCCCCCCCCAAGTGATTCTTCACCATCGAGAGATAGGGCCAAAAACGATATTAAGCACGATATTTACCTCCACCACCGAAGGTGAAGGTGGTTATGTTTTCACCCCTTTCTGTCTGTCTGTGTGTGTGTACAGGAGATCTCAAAAAGTCGTGAACGGATTCGGATGAAATTTTGTGGACAGGTTCGGTGTGTGACAAGGACGAACCGATTAGATTTTGGTGAAGATTCCGATCCGGATCAAGATCAGACTACGAGAATTTTTAAAGTTATTCTTCACCATTGGGAGATAGGGCCAAAAAACAATATATCGCATGATATCTCAAAAATGTATTGGGCCCGATATGTTCTCATGGATCAGGCATTGTGTGGTGATGGTATGTGCTCTACCGAGTAACCTTCTACTGGGTGTCCCAAAAGTCACCTTGGGATTTAGAAATTAAATAACATTTGTTTTTTTTAATAATTTATGATTATTTTTTATACCAAAAGAAAATTTACAAAATGGAGATAAATTTGCTGTATTTATGAAAAATGATGCAGCTAGATGTCCTCCATTTTCGGCTTCGCAGAGACGGGCTTTTTCGACAGCATTTTCCATAACACGACAATAACTCTGGCTGCAGCCCTCGAATTTCTGCACAGATGTTGTCCTTGAGCTGCTGAATTGTATGGGGCTTATTGAGTATACATGCTCCTTTACATAACCCCAAGGAAAATAATCGGGAGGCGTCAAATCAGGAGAACGAGATGGCCAAGAAATTTCTGAATTTCGCGAAATTATTCGGTGCCCAAAAATTTGCCTTCGAAGCTCCACCGTGGTCGTGCCGTGTGGGCAGTGGCTCCATCTGTTGAAACCACATCTCAGGTTTATCCTTCACTGCAGGACACACAAAATCTCGAGCATGGCTCGATACTGCTCACGATGATCGTCGTTGCACTGCCATCCGCATTTTCAAAAAAAAAGGGCTGATAATCCTTCTGACATAACACCACACCAGACAGTGCATTTGAGAGGATGCAACTCACGTTGATGAATAGCCCTAGGATCCCCAGAACCTACAGTCTGCTTATTCACAAAAACCGTTCAAATGGAAATGAGCTTCGTCGCTCATAATCAGTTTATGAACAAATTCGTTTTCTTCAATGACCAAACTCTGAGTTCGGACTGAGTAATTTAAGCGTTGTCGATGATCAGTCGGTTTCAAGTTTTGCACCAATTGCACTTTGTATGGGTACAGGTGCAAATCATTTCTTAGTATGCGATAAAGTGACATCCGAGACATCCCCAACTGGTCAGAACGCGTCTGCGGATCGATGTTCCTGGTTCTTCTTGAACACTGTCCAGTACACGTTCACGATTAATCTGCGAACGGACTGAACGTGGTCTTCGAGATCGTAGCAAGTCACTTACTGACCCATATTGCTGAAAACGTTGAATCAACCGACGAATCATGAAATCTGAAGGTGGTTTTCTGGCATTGAAGTGTCGGCAGTATGCTCTTTGGCTGAGAATAATTGATCGATGAAATTTAAAATAAAATTCCACGATTTTGGTTCTTTGTTCAGTTGTGAATTTTTTCCATGAGTAATTTCAAAATGTTAATCTAAATTCTGAAAAGAAAACAAAAACAAATTATTGAAAAACAGAAATGTTATTTAATTTCTAAATCCCTAGGTGACTTTTGGGACACCCTGTAGTTTGTTGATGGATTAAGATGGCACAACATGTTCACCATTTGTAAAATGATGAGATTTAATGTTTTTTTTTTAACGTTTCGTAATTAAGCCAAGTCAAGTGTAGTAATAAAGATCAAACATAAAAACCCCCTCCACTGTTTTGGGACCAGGAACCAGGTACAACGCCACCAATTCCCACATGGATTTTGACTAACAGGACATAGGTACCAGCCTGTGTGGTCCACGTGAGCAGATGTGGAGTGAGCCAGGACAATTATAATTACAAGCACAAACCCGTCTTCATCCCTTCCCTCTCCAAACGACGCCACAACAAAAACTCTGCTCGTGAGAAGGCCGAATGCCTCAATTCTGTGTTTGCTTCCAAATCTTGCGTGCTTAACCCCTATCCCTCTCTCGGTACCTACCCTACCCCATCGCACCCAACTGATCCTGGACTGTGTGGCTTTTACACCGATGAAGGTGGAGAATTTTATGGCGACTGACTGACGGCATCAGCTCACCTGCCATGAAAAACTGTTAAAAATCTGCTGCTCTTGCACTTCCTTTCTGGCCTTTTCACCCTATCATTTGTGCTCAGTCATCATCCATCTGCTTGGAAATCTGCCATCACTGCACTACATAAAAAAAAAGGAACAAAAAACGAACTACAGACCTATCAGCTTACTTCCAATTATCAGCAAGGTCCCAATCTATCATCACAGTTGATAGAAAGTCCATCTTATTCTACACCAACGTAATCTCAGATCACCAATTTGGTTTCAGACCTGATCACTCCACCTTGGGCATGCTGTTTCTACTCACCCAACAATGGATGCAAGCCCTCAATGTCAGACACATCAGGGCCATCTCTCTGGACACATCACGTGATTTTGATACAATGTGGCATCCCACCTTGCTCTCCAAACTCTCTGCCTACAGCATCCGAGGTGAACTCCATTCTTGGCTAAGTGACTTCCTCTCCTCTCCTCTCATAGCAAACACATGCCTCAATGGGATACTCTCCTCTCTCTCTCCTCTCAAGGCTCGAGTGTCCCAAGGCAGTGTTCTGAGCCCAGTCCTATTCCTAATGTCCATCAAGAATATCCGACTGAAAAATCCTCTTCATCTCTTTGCTGATGACTCCACCCTGTGCTGTATTTATTCTTCAGATCTGGAAGAGGCTGCTGCCTGCCTTTCTGCAAGCCTCGATAGAATCACAATGTGGTCAAACACTTGGAATATTTCTTCAATCCTGACAAATCTCACACACATTCTCTGAAAAGACCATCTGGTGAACCTTCCTATCGACTTAATAATCCTCTTCAAGTTCGGTTATTCAAACTTGTAGGCGTCATTATCAGGCACGATTTTTCTTGGGCGAACCACAAATTTCAAAGTTGGCCTCCAAAGCCAGTTTCCGACTGGGCAGCCTCCGTCGTACAAAGTCCTTCCTTGTTACATCTGAACTACAAAGCCACCTACGAGGCTTTCAGATGCAACTTGATACAGTTACAGCTCTTCCCTCTGGGGGTGGCATCGCTACCTCTCACCTTGCTCGGCTTGATGCCATGGAAACCAAGGTCTTCAAGACCACTGGAATCTCCCACGATAAAGCAGAGTCTTTAAGCCGATCACTTTCCCATCGCAGAGGGTCGGGGGTCGCCGTCTTCCATTGCCTCCTTCCTGGCCTTGCATACTCCCCTCTTTCCATGCTCTGCCCTTCCCCCCTCACGCCGTGTTTCTGCAGGGCACACACGGTCTGCTAGTAACTCCCTTCTGGTGAAACTCCCAAAATTGAGACTCATTGCTCACCTCCACGATTGTTTTTTCCCCCCCCACCTGTGGAACAAACTCCTCCAGTCTCTTCAATCGCATTTCCCCTCCCCTCCCCCTCCAGGACTTCAAAAACACCTGTTCACCAACTTTACGACCCCCCCATTAATAATCCCCAATGCCATCACTTTCCAAGTTTCCAATTTTCCCTCCACTCATGTGATTGAGAGCTTGCAGCTGTATTTATCTTGTCCATACAGCGAGTGCACCCATTCCTTATAAATACCCCCCACGTCGTCCCTCAACTCCGCCGTCGGGTCGACTTGTGGACCCTGGGAGTCAAAGTAGGAAACAACGTGCGGTTTGGGTAATTGCATTACGATTGAAGATGTACAAATTGAAAATACAAACTTTCTGCCAACACCTTGAGGAACACCTGCAGAGCGATTAGTAATCGCAGGAAGAACCAGCGGTACCACCCAGGGAGTGTTGGGGAGAGCATTCCTCAGGCCGGGCAGCAGGTCGTGGTCATGGTCTCGCAGCATGTCCAGCTGGCAGAACACCCTCAGCTACGGTGCCTACAAAAGGAGGAAAATTGATGGACTTTGCAATGAGGGGGAAAACATTGAAATATACCCACGAGAACGCAAACGCACTCAATCAGAACACCTGCATCAGGTAGGAGACCAAAACAATCCAAGCGGGCGGTTTTGGTCAATCCAGGAGGTAAAGGGTGTAATGTGATGTAAATAAGGGCGTTCGCACCACCGCCACAGATCAGGAACTTTGATTGGCTGCGATCGATACTCAAAGCGATGCGTCGCATTGATCAGATGACTCGGCAGCGTAAGAATCAGGGTGTGGTGCGCGCCTCCGCCCCGACAGCTGGACCTGGGTTTTAAACACTCACCATTGCGACCATTAATCATCATTCAGGGCAGGGGGGGGTGGACAAGCTCCCCCGTTTGACGAATTAAACTTTGCATTGATGCTCGAGACTCGCAGACCGACGGCACAGCGGGACAAGACCCGCACGTGGTCGCTGGGATACCGAGTCCGCGGTTTGGTAACGATTCAACGTACGCAGTCCGCGCTCTTCCACAAGCCTTACCTCCCCAGAGCTCTGGCGCTCATCCGGTGTCCCCCCGGCAGGGCTGTGGCTGTGGCTGTGGCTGTGGTACTCACGCTTTTTAACCCCTTCCGGCCCGCGACTGCAGGCGAGACGACCGACCATCAAGCCCCACAACATGCGCGTCCTGCCTCATATATCAGACGAGCCGGACACCCATTGGTTGTTTTGCCGTCGGTGTTGCCGTGATTGGACCGTGGCGGCTCCGCCGGAGCTGGCAGGGACCGGTGGGACCAGGACCAGGCGGGGGTAATCAGCATGCGGCGGCGCGTGCGGCGCGCGGGAAGGCGGTGTCCTGCCGGGAATCGCTCCTCGTGGTCTAGTGCCGGCTGCTCCGAACAGCGCATCTCGCGCGCTCTCTCTCCGTGAGGATCCATCGGACCCGGGCAGGGTCGACTGTAAATGAAGGACAACAACGAACACACCATTATATGTATATATCATTCATACTTTGTACAACTAACTCGATCACATGATCCTTTGATTGTAAGTTCTCACTTACGACCCCCCCCCCCCCCCCCCGCGACGGGATTCGAACCCAAGCGCTTCGCATTGTGCTCAACTTGTCCTGTTCTCGCGTTGCCCTGGAAACGGATCCGGCGACGCGTTCGAAGGGCAGACGAGGAGCAAGTCGTTGAGCACGTGACCCGACGGTCTCGCGGCTCGCATGGGGCCGATCGCAGCACCGTCCAGTTTGGGACGTCTATTTAATGCGTACGCACTTTGGTGGAGACTTGGTTGTAAGAATGAAGATTGAGAAACGGACAAGGGATGCTGATAACGAGGGAGTGGGGAGTTGGAGGATTATGACCGGAGTGGGGAGAGAAGGGAAACGGTTTAATACCGGAGGGAAGAGGTGTGTACTGTGTACGGAGCGTATTGGGGGGGGGGGGTGGGTGAAAAAATCTGCCATGTTTGCGTACGTATTAAGTGTATGACCGTGTGGACACGTTTTACCTGTTGGGGATATTTATTGAATCAACAAGAGACCGGCCTGTGATGTTGGTTTCCAAGTCGTGACCGGCGAGCTTCCTCACTCACGTACGTGTGTGTGTGTTGTTGTGTGTGTGTGTTGTGTTGTGGTATGTGTGTATGTGTGTGTGTGTATGTTGTGTATGTGTGTGTGTTGTGTGTATGTGTGTGTATGTGTATGTGTGTATGTGTTGTGTGTGGTGGGTATGTTGTGTGGTGTGTGTGTGTATGTGTGTGTGTGTATGTGTGTGTGTATGTACGTGTGTGTGTGTGTGTGTGTGTATGTGTGTGTGTGTGTGTGTATGTGGTGGTGTGTGTATGTGTGTGTGTATGTACGTGTGTATGTGTGTGTGTATGTACGTTGTGTGTACTGTGTGTGTGTGTATGTGTGTGTTGTTGTATGGTTGTATGTGTTATGTGTTGTGTATGTATTGTGTAATGTGTGTGTGTGTATGTACGTGGTGTACGTGTGTGTGTATGTACGTGTGTATGTGTGTGTGAGTGTATGTGTGTGTATGTGTTGTGTGTGTATGTACGTGGTGTGTGTGTGTGCCATGTGTGTGTATGTGTGTGGTGTTGCTGTGTGTATGTGTGTGTATGTGTTGTGGTATGATTGTGTGTGTGTATGTTGTGTGTGTGTGTATGTACGTGTGTGTGTTGTGTGTGTGTATGTAGTGTGGTGTGTGTGTCAGTTGTATGTGTGTATGTGTGTGTGTGTGTGTATATGTGTGTGTATGTACGTGGTGTGGTGTGTGTGTGTGTATGTACGTGTGTGTGTATGTGTGTATGTGGTATGTGTGGGTATGGTGTAGTGTGTGTGTGTATTGTTGTGTATGTACGTGGTGTGTGTGTGTATGTACCGTGTGTGTCGGGTCGTGTTATGTAGTGTGTGTATGTGTGTGTGTGTGTGTGTGTTTGTGTGTGTGTAGTCGTGTAGTGAGTGTGCAGCCGTAGTTTGTTTAAATGCGACTCAGCCCACTGGGTAATGGTGCTGCAGCCATTAACCGGATCGATGGTGATGAACCCAATCCGAGTGGTCGAGGAAGAACCCATTGTGGTTACAAAGTGTGTAAGGGTGGTTTTGGAAACCACGTGACACCCGCACTCGTGCACGAGTCGGATCATTACCGCCTTGACTCTCATCCGGACCCTCTCTGGTCTATAAACCACCGCAGCGGATCGGGTCCAGGAGGGGAAATTCATTTGATCATGGTCGTTCCCAATTTAAGGGGAACATTAGACGATTACCAACCCAGAGTACTCATTACATGTTGATGTTTGTGTTATCAGAACATTTTGGTTATGTGACGTGTTTAAATACTGTCGACAAATTATGTACGCAAAAAAGGGTGGAGGTGCGATGTCGTGTATGTAACAGTGGAAGGAAAGAAGGGAGGGGGGAGGAACAATTAAGATTTCCATTTTTTTTTTTTTTTTACAATTTTTTCTTGCAAAGTCGAGGCTCGGGAAGAGTTGGAAACTTGGGACCACGGATCAGGAACAAACATGAACAAAAGAACAGCAAGAGAGGGGGCACCAACAGCAGCAGAGGGGGGCACCAACTTGCAGCAGAGGGGGGGGGGACACCCAACAGCAGAGGGGGGGGGGGATACATCACAGCAAGAACAGAAGGGGGACAAAGCCAACAGCAGAGAGGGAGGGCAGAACGCAAGCAGAGGGGGGGAGGAGGAACCAATCAGCAGAGAGAGGGGGGGGAACACAACAGCAGAGAGGGGGGGACACCAACAGAAGAGAGGGGGGGACACCAACAGAAGAGAAGGGGGGGACACCAACAGCAGAGAGGGGGGACACCAAACAGAAGAGAGGGGGGACACCAACAGAGAGGGGGGACACAACAGCAAGAGGAAACCAAGGGGGGGGGACACCAACAGCAGAGAGAGGGGGGGGACACAACAGCAGAGAGGGGGGACACCAACAGCAGAAGGGGGCACACCAACAGCAAGAGGGGGGGACACCAACAGCAGAGGGGGGGAACACCAAAGCAGAGAGGGGGGGACACCACAGCAGAGGGGGGACACCAACAGCGAGAGGGGGGGGGACACCACAGCAGAGAGGGGGGGACACCAACAGCAGAGAGGGGGACACCAACAGCAGAGGGGGGGACACCAACAGCAGAGAGGGGGGGACACAAAGCAGAGGGGGGACACCAACAGCAAGAGGGGGGACACCAACAGCAGAGAGGGGGGGACACCAACAGCAGAGGGGGGCACAACACAGCAGAGGGGGACACCAACAGCAGAGGGGGGACACAACAGCAGAGAGGGGGGGTACATCAACAGCAGAGGTGGGGACACCAACAACAGAGAGGGGGGGACAACAACGCAGAGAGGGGGGGACACTACAGCAGGGGGGGGGGGGGGACACAAACAGTAGAGAGGTGGGGACACCAACAGCAGATGGGGGGGGGACTTACAGAATGCAATTAATGAGGGATTATATTAATTATTAATTCTTCCACTTTTTCTCACAGATTTCCTTGTTTAATCATCTGTTGAAAGGTGGCCGTGCAACACCCCCCCTCCCTCACTGCTTTATGTTTCGCATCTTCAAAAACAATCATTCATTCATTTAATCATTCAATCATTATTCATTCATTAATCTATGCTAATTATATAAATGTCGATCCGTCTGCCTGTGTGTTACATAAACACTCCTACACCTCTGGATGGATTTGAACCAAATTTGTCAGAGGTTTAAGGTTGTACGTGACAGGTTTAAGGTTGTACGTGACAGGTTTAAGGTTGTACGTGACAGGTTTAAGGTTATCGGCTCCTTCGACCTGACAATTTAAACCCCGGGGAAAAATGATGGGGTTCTTCTTCCTCGCTGTAGCAGTTGGTTCGAATGGCACCACCTTTGGTGGTGTAAACTGTAGTGTAATCGAACCACCAAAAATCGATGAGATCACATCCGGCCGATCGGTGGATACAAAATGTTAACAGTTCAACCCGGTGGAGGGATGCGCTCTTCCGAGTGCCGTTCTGGTACATTCCACAGAATATATCATTTTATTCTTCACCTACTCATGACGTCAGGCGCTTGAGGCTGCCGAGCTCGTTTACTTGGCTGGGGTTGCTAATCCTCGAGTGATCGCCACTCCGTTTTCTAATCGCGTTTTGTACGGTATGTAACGACCATGACGGTATAGTTCGTGGCTGAACCTTCCGCGTTTGTCTTCGAATGTTCGTTATATTTTCCACCACTCACGCTACCATTAGGACCGTTATTTATGAAATGAATACAGAGATGATAATGAGGAAAATAATCTATCGAAGGAATTCGAATGTTAAAAAAAAAAAAATACAAAAAATTGTCACAACTGTTTCACTGAGGCAGCAAACTCGCAATATATCCGCTCATGATATTACGCAACTCCATTTGCCGATTTCTGGTTTTTTGTTTTTTAAACTTTATAAGTGAATCATGATAAGAATATGAGGAGAATTCAGATCAGGAAGGAAGTCACGTGCTGCACCGATGCGGGGGCGATTGGTAGCCATGGTAACTCCTCAACGGTAGCCTGGCTTCAGGTTTGCTTTTATTTTCATGCTAAACGCAATTTTGTGCATCGAAATAAGTATCCTTATAGATATGTAGGACCATGTGCATTAACTTTACCCCTGTGTCATAAATAATTGTTTGGTGGAAATATCTCGTGTTACAAGGCTTGATACTTGTACACCCTTTATTTAATTTACCCTTTATAATCTCATTTTAATGCCTCCGGCACCAAGGGTGCCGGAGTCAGTCAGTCCGTCCGTCCGTCCGGATTTTCGTTTACGCGATAACTCAAGAAGCAAATTGTAGAATTTCATCAAACTTGGTAAAAAGGTAAAGTAAGACAGGGCAGTTAAGTGATTAGATTTTGGGCCAGATGTGATAAAGGTCAAGGTCAAACTCTGAAATTTTACTGTTTACGCCCTAACTCAAGAAATATTGGACAGAATTTCATCAAGCTTGGTACAAAGGTAAAGTTAGACAGGGAAATTAAGTGATTAGATTTTGGGACAGATGTGATAAAGGTCAAGGGTCAAATATGTCAATGCTCAAGTGTTTGTGCGGGAGAGCGGAGGCATACCCATCGACTGCGCGCAGTCAAATTAATCTAGTTATTACTGATGTTCGGTTTACCTGGGTTAGCATGAGCACCTTGAGTTGAGGTGTACACGCTCTTCTCTGAGCTGTCTAACCATCCTGGTGTGTCGCAAGCAGGGCGAGGCATCAATGTGTGTGCCGATCATCAGATGGACGTAAAGCCGAGTGTTCGTATTATATATATATATATATATTAGACATCAAAACTCCCATGGTGTCGTTTACGAGAGTAGGCGAGTTATCCCCGGCAACATGAACAAATTGCAAATTCCTGGTTTATTCACTCAGTCGAGTATCCTGCATCAGAGTGGCGACCCGGGGTTGTATTGTTGTGGTGCCGGGTTCGGTGGCGAGGAACGACCACTAGACGGAGCAGTTGGGCCGTCTCCCACCGAACACCGGAATTAAAAGGTCGTCACCCCGGATAACTCCGGAGTCGACGGGTCGCTTAAAGGACCGTGGTCAACAATATTTCGACGGCGTGAGGTAGGGTCCACTTGTCTAATTCCAATTTACTAGTACTTTCACGCGTCTAGCTACCGGGGAAGCCACACCCTCGGCCGACTTTGTCCGAACCGAGTCGCTGTTACCAACTCGGGTCCAGGGTAATCGAGCGGAAATTACCAAAGCCGCGCCGGTTCAAATGACAACTAACGGCACAAACGGCCTCACTATCTCTCAAGCCCGAACCATGCTAGGCCAATGAAAGAAACGACAGGCAACGAACTGGAACATTCAACAGGGGTTTATTTACAATAATCGGGAAGGGAGACACAGAGCAGACTTAATCACGAATATGCAGGCAATGTACAGTGAACAAAAGCACTTAACAATTTCTGCTTATAGGACGGCACCTTATCAGACACACACATACACACACACCAAAAGAAAATGGACCCCACCGGGTCTTTATTCTGTCCTCCAGCCGAGGAGGATAGTTCAGCTGGGGGGACAGAGTCTAGCCGGGTACCTGTCCGCCTCGTGCGGTTACACCAACTCCAACCCACCACGGTGGGACTCGAACCAACAGACCCGGAATCCAACGAGCCCACGATCCTGGCTGCCACGAACACCACCACCACGAGGAACCACAGACCAAGAAAAGACCACAGACCAAGACCGCAGACGACCACTGCAGACGACGACTGCAGACCAAAGGTCCAAATTGCAAAGAGCAAAGAGCCCAGACGACGACGACGACGACTACTGGTGAAGACAGCTCGCCACCTTTCTTATCCTTCCCCCCCCCCCCCCCCCGTGGGTCGAGGGAACCGCTCTGAGGTAACTCGTCTCCGGATTGATTCGGTGGGGGAAAATGGTAGCCATCCATGATTGGAGGAGTCCGGTGGGAGGGGCAACGACCACCCCCCGTGCGTGTCTGAGAACCCATACGGAACAACCAGGGGAGCACCTTATTCTCCATCCACCCTTGTAGCGGGGAGGGGGTTCTCAGGTCGGCTGTCGTGCCGGCCGCTGTCGATTGGACGAGCTCACGGTGGGCGAGGGAACCTCACCCCTGTACGTGACATGTTGCACGTGGGCGATGGATGGTGATGTGGCGAGAACGAAGGATTGATTGAAGATGTACAAAAAACCTGACTATAAAAGAAATCCGCAGTGCACACATGAAATCAACCCATTAGACAGAAGGACGGGACCTAACTATAAACACATACTTATCGAAATAACTGAACTGCAGGGACTCTGGCTGTTGTGTGCAAATGGCTGTCAGATTCGTAACAGTATCCCCAGCCAGGGGAAATTACCTTGACAACCTCAAGTGCTGAATGGAGTGAGGAAGATAAACAAACAACAAGAAAGATGTTGAGCAGAGCACGATACTTGCTAAATCCATAAAACAAATTTGACCTTAAAAATAATTGGTGGTCGAATTAAATGACCAAATATGCAAATCATCTTCAAATTTCAAGTCAATCAGAAGAAAATTGATAATTTTATAAATTTGGCCTCTGTCGACTTTTTGGCCTATGTTGACCACAAAAGTAATTGGTGGTTGGATTCAGTGACCTGATATCCAAATCCTGTTTAAATGTACAGTCAATCAGATGAAAATTGAGGATTTTGGAAATCTCACCTGAGTCGTTGACCTTTGGCCAATGTTGAACTCAACAATAAATTGGTGGTTGAATTCAATGAAGAAATATGCAAGTTCTCTTCAAATTTCACGTGAATCGGATGAAAACTGACAATTTTAGAAACCCGGCCTATGTTGACCTTTTGGCCCATTGTTGACCTCAAACAGGATTGGTGGTTGAATTTAGTGTCGTGATATGCAGATCCTGTTTAAATTTCTAGTCAATCACATGAAAATTGAGGATTTTAGGAATTTGACAAAGTTTTTGACCTTTGGCCTTTGTTGACTTTTTGGCCGCAAAAAACAATCGGCTTCTTGCTTATGACGAACTCGACCACATGGTGAAGTTTTGTGAAAATCGGTTTAAAATTGTGACCTGTAGGCGATTGACATACAAACAAATAAACAGATAGACAGATGAAACAAACAAACAAACAGACAGACACTAGAGCCAATATCTCTGCCAGGTGGAACAGTTTACATTTTGTATCCCACTGATGGGTCGGATCTGAATCCAGACCTTAACCAAAATCGAATCTGCTTGTTCTTGTCACCTCACCAACTCATCCACCAAGTTTTGTCATAACTCGTCCACAAGTTTTTGAGATGTCGTGCTCAACATAGTTTTTGGCTCCATCTTTCAATGGTGAACAATCACTTTAAAAAATTGTCGTATCTGGATCCAGATTCAAATTTTCATCAAAATCAAATAATTTAGTCCTTGTCACGCACCCGACACGTCCACCAAGTTTCGTCCGTATCCGTCAACAACTTTTTGAGATATCGTGCAACATCGTTTTTCGCCCCATCTCTCAATGGTGAACAATCACTTAAGGAATGAAAAAAATTCTCGCATCCGGATTCGGATCCAGGTCGTCAGAAAAATCTAATCGATTCGTTCTTGTCACACACCCATTCTGTTCGCCAAGTTTCGTCCGAATCCGTCCATAAATTTGAGATATTGTGCTCGCACACAGAGGTGAAAAAAATATCCTCCGTATGGTGGAGGTAAATATGCCCAATCAGTCTTTCACAAATTCCCCAACGGACAATGGTTTCCCTCTCTTGACTATTGTTTCAGCTATCAAAAGACTGATCTTGTTTGCTGCCTGAGAACTCTGGTTTGCTGCTTCGAAGAAAGATTGTTGCCCAATCATCGAGTTGACTCGATCGGTTCTAACCCGTAAGGCTGTCAAATTTGCTTGCTTGTTTAATGGAATAATGTCACTTGATATTGTATTCCTTGAAAACTGCGATCGTCTTTTGACACCTCAGACACAATATGGCTGCATTGTGTTTGATAACCAAAAAAAATTGTCGGTTCAAGATCCTTTGTAGACTCAACATTCAGTCTCAAGTCTCCTTTTCTTCTTTGTAATCATGGGAGTCACCATCTTTGCTTCCTTCTGCCAGCGAGGGTGAATGAAGATTATGTTTTCACCAATGTTTGTCTGTCTTTGAGCAGGATATCTCAAAAAGTTATGGACGGATTCAGACGAAACTTGGTGGACAGGTTGGGTGTGTAATAAGGTTGAGTTCATTAGATTTTGGTGAGGATCCAGATCAGGATCTGGATACGAGAAATTTTTAAGTGATTCTTTACCGTTGAGAGACAGGGCCTAAAACAATACATGTATACCACGGTATCTCAAAAAGTTGTGGACGGATTTGGATGAAACTTGGTGGACAGGTTGGGTGTGTGACAACGACAAATTGCTTTGATTTTGGTGAAGATCGGAATCCTGATCTGGATACAAGAATTATTTGATTTTTTAAAGTGATTCTTCACCATTGAGAGACAGGGCCAAAAACAATATACAGTAGAGCATGATATTTCAAAAATGTATTGGGCCCAATATGTTCTCGTGGATCAGGCATTATGTGGCGGAGGTATGCGCTTTACCGAATGCCCTTCTAGTTTCCCATGGGAACAAGGGGGTTAGTTTCCTGGGCTTTGAGAATATATAGAGGTAGGTGGGCAGCAGCCAAAAAGAAATACATCACAATTGAAATAAACACTTAAAATAAAAGAAAAATGGTCCGGATGCAGATCCGCCCTCTCAGTGGGATACAAAACGTAAACTGTTCAGCCTAGCAGAGGTATGTGCTCGACCCAGTGCTGTTCTAGTTAGATATGCATCGCTTGCATGTCTAGTTCGATGATGTCTCCCTCTCTCAATATCTGTGTCTGAAATAACCAACCCCTTTGACCACATATTTACTGTTTTTCCCTCTGTAATCTGTCTTTTATGTCTTCAAAGTGCTTGCTAGGCCTTGCAGCAGTAGTTTTGGAGGGGGAATGCTATAGCCACGGCCCATCATTTTAGAATATTGAGGTGAAGGGTTGTGGAGGGGTCGCTCCATCTCAAGACTGGCTCCGGCCCAATAGTGAGTGAGAAGGGAGGGGCGAAGCACGTCAGGGCTCGAGGTGGGGGCTAGAGACATTAAAAGTGTGCAGCAATGGGGATTGGAGGAGTTTCCCGAGCCAAATGCCATCTTATGCTACATGATTTTTCCAGGCTGTCCTGCTGCAATTTTGTCAATTAGCAGTTGATGGACTCTTTTGATTTGGAGTGCTGTTCTGCACAACTACCACAATGGGACTTGGCACAGCCTAGTAGTGCTTTCGCTCAGCTCATCTTGTGACACAAGAGGTGGCCGATGTTATCGTCGAGTATCTTGTCCGTGTGTGTGGGCTTGCGGTATACTGTTGTTTTGGAGGGGGAGTAGTTTTGGAGGGGGAATGAGTTTATTTGGCTGTCAGGTTTTTCTGGAAAGTAAAACATCTAAGAATGCCAGTGAACCTTCTTTTTCAACATGACAAGTGAATTGGAGCTCAGGTGACATCGAGATCATGAATGAACAAATTACAAATTCCTGCCCCAACCTACAAAGGCATTGCATCAGCGGCACAGCTGTGCCCCCAGCCAACGATACTACCCTGCAGCCTTGTGCTGCATACAAACGAAGACGATCTCCTTGGAAAGGGAATTGATTCAAGTGAATCCCAAGGTTGGTCTGACATACTGTCTTCTCTGAGAGTTCTTTTTTTTAAATTGGATGCAGGTGATGCAAGCGTAAACCACTGAAGACAGCAGGTTTACAGATTAACAGAGGACCAAAGGGGAATGGAGATCAACAGATACATCACATGTGAGTGGATGAGTAACAGAAAGAGAAAGAAAAGGGATGAGTACAATGAGCGTAGTTGAGAGCAGGGTGGTATGGGTAAAAGCATGAGGTGATGATGGGCAGAATGATTGAAATACTGGAGTGAGGCATACGAGAGGACAGAAACTGAGTCAGTTCTGTAGACGAAATAGTAGAGGGATAAAGCAATGGAAGTGAACGTTCAGCTGAGAATTGTTGAGGGTAACCAGGTGTGAAGTTCTGGAATAACGAATGCGACCTGGCTGGGTTCGGGGAGGAAGGAGCAACGAAAGTTCAGGAGGAGTGAGGCCAGAAGTGAAGCGAGGGAAACCTGAAAGCCCACTATAACCTACCTGGAGTGTGCCAGAAGCAGACCTTGGGACATGGCTTTGCTGAGAAATGCCAATAACACGAAGAGCTTTGCACTTGATTGCCTCCAAGGTAGCAATGGGGAAGCAGTAGCATCAGCCCATAGTTGGGACCCATACACCATAATACTTGGGATGAAGACCTTGTACACTTATGATATATGAGCTGCTTGGAATTGACTTAGCTCTGTGGAGAATACTGAGATGTTGGCTACCTTTGAGGCCAATTTGGAGATGTGACATACTCAAGGTCAGGTCAGGTGAGGTATGGGAGCATGCGCCGGAGCAGCGCGTCGCTGCGTCCACTTTCCGCCGGTACTCCAAGGGTCTCCGTCTGGCCATCCCCCGGGCAGATGTTTGGCCTGTCCCCATCTCCTTGAGATGCTGATCAACCTGCTGCAACCACGAGGCACGTCCTCAGCCCATTGGCCTCCTCCACTCACGAGACTCCCTCGCTGAGAGAATCTGGTGAGCAGGATCAGCATCAGGAAAATGAGCCATATATCCATACAGCTGCAGCTTATGCTCATGGACTATGCAGGTAACAAATCTCATTTGAGTCTCTCTCAGCAACCATTCGTTGGACACAACGTCCGACCACGATCGCCAAGGATTCTCTGAAGAGACCTGGTACCAAAGGAATTGTCTTCTTCTCAGATCCCTGGTCAGAAGTCCAAGTCTCACATCCATAGAGCAAGACTGGAAGCACCGAGGACCTGAAGATTCAGACTTACCTCCTCCTGCACAGGTACTGACAGCACCACACCCCATGATCCACTGAATCCATGACTCCCCAGGCCTGACCCAGATGTCTGCTGATCTCTGGCTCACAGCCAGCAGAGACATGAATATCACTGCCTCGGTAAGTAAATCTCTCTGTGACCTCAACATCCTCACCACAAAGAGGTACAGGCAAGATAGCAGCATCCAAGATGTCATTGAAAGCCTGAATCTTAGTTTTGACCCAGGAACCCGTAATCCCAGCCACTCTGACTCCTCATTCAGCACCTCGAGGGCCCCCAAAAGGATATCTCTAGTCTCCTCAAAGATGACTGCATCATCTGCGAAATCAAGGTCAGAAATCTTGACATTCCCAAACGATGCACAGCAGCTTGATCTCTCCGACATCCTCTCCAGAATCCAGTCCATACAAGCGCTGAAAAGTGTGGGGGCCAGTACACACCCCTGACAAACTCCAGTAACAACTGGAAATAAGTTAGAGATGGTACCACCACATCTCACAGCACTCTCAGTACCAGAGTACAGTTCAGACATCAGATCGATCAGTTTTGGTGGCACCCCAGGAAGACCAAGAATCCTCCAGAGGGCATCCAGATTCACTGAATAAAATGCTTTGCAGAGATCAACATGGGCTGCAAGCAGCCCATGCTCAAACTCTCGTCTGCGTTTGATGAGGACTCGAAGAGCAAGGATACGGTCAATCGTTGACCTCTTTGGTGTAAAGCCTGACTGCTCTGGACGCTGGTGCACAAGCAGATGGTGGCGAACCCCATCAATAATCATCTGAGCAAAGACCTTTCCCGGCACCGAGAGCAGCGTCACCCCTCGATAGTTGTTGCAGTCCTTTCCATAATCAAGGCAGGGCACAAATCTGCCTTGGTTGAACCTAGAGGCTCCAGGGCCTGCACCTCTTCCAGTGGTTTATTAGTGGGCTTTGAAGCTCCAGGGACTGTACCTCTTCCACCACTTAATTGAAGAATTAAACTTTCAGTTCGTCTTTAGCTCTCAAGTTTTGGAGATAATGGAGATGTCCTTTATAATATAGGTTTGATGTAAACATTTATGAATTTTACTTCTGTTTTTGTGTCTTTTACCTTTCTAAATAATCGGAATGTTTCTTATTCCATTAATGGAGGACACCGGCCTGCTGTGTGCCAACAGCTCGAGATGCTGGTACCGGTATTTTCATTAAGGCTCAGCCACAAGATCAAACCGGGCACAGTGACTGTCGGCTGCTATGATGGGAAACATCCCTGTTTGACTGCAGGCACGCAGGCAGGAAAGGTGAGTTGCAGCAAATGCCACAAACCTTCACTTGCATTTCAATGTGAATTAAGTGAATCATGCTTTATTCAACCTGCTCTGCGGCTTGAGTGTCGGGGACTCTTTCACACGTATGACCTGGCTAAGTATGTGACAGAGGTGATGAAGAAAGAATGATAAGATGACAAGCTAATAATAAAGTCCTAAAGATGTAATAAACATGCTTTCATCAATAAGTCCACAGTCCAGAATAAAGCATTAATTTGCATAATAAGAGGTATAACCAATTTAAAGATCCACTAGCTGAAGACCATAGTTCCATGAGGGAAGCAAATGCATGGTAAAAGTGCTTACACAGTCATTCCTCAACGACAGGGAATTAAAGCTAAAAGCTCTGGTACCTCAAGCGGGATTCCATTTACGAACTTATCACAGTAAAGATGAGGCTCTTATAGAATGTTTCGAGTTTGAAGGAGATCAAAAAGGCCACGTAGGTACCTTACAGGGTCACAAGCCTAAATCACGGATAAGATGGAGCGATTATGCATGCATGAATGAAGTGTGATAGTGCGAGAGCAAAGGTAGAGGTCGCAATGTTGAGTTAAGGAAATGGACATCAAAGACCAAGTGTAGGACAGCATGATGGACGGACAGGAGACAGTTTGGCATGACGTTTAGTCGAGGCGTCTATGCGTTTCTTACCAGCCTCGTCAAAGTGGTTAGTTTTATCTTGACCTTGTCAAGTATTTGTTGGCTCATCAAGGACAAATCAGGATCAAGATAGAATCCAAGATATTTGTTCAAAGAAACATGTTCAACTCACAGTTATTTGTTATGGTTGTGTATATCAGTCCATCAGCTGATGTGAATGTTGCTGCTATGAAAATTTACGACATCATTCAATATTTAGAAACTGGTTTGCCTGAGGCTGTGATGTTAGTTATGGGGGGTTTATTTTGTATGGCAAATAAATGGAAGGTTGTACTAAATGAAAGGTCATTGATCAAATGACAGGTTTAAATGGTATAGTTGAAAAGGTCAAAGGTCTAAAATGGGTCGAAAGGGTCGGAATTGTCTGGATGGGTCGAACGGCTCTTAAAACGTCCAAAAAGGGTTTAAAGATCAAAGGGGTCTAAAGGGTATTGAAAGGTGTGAAAGATGTACTGTAAAGGCCTAAAGGTCTAAAAGGGATTAAAGGGGTCTTTCGTGTCTTAGGGGTTCTAAAAAGTCAAATGGGGTTTATAAGTCTTAGGGTTCTAAAGGGTCTTCGGGGTCAAAAGGATCTCACAGGGCATAAAGGGTCTTATGGGTCTAAGGATTCCATGGGGGTTTATCTGGTCTAAACTACAGGGTCTGAGGTTTCAAAATGGTCTTAGGGGTCTAAACGGTTTTAGGGGTCTTGAGGGTCTCTGGGGTCTTCGGGCTCTTGTGTCTACTTGGGTTATAAAGGGTCTTAGGGGTATATAGGGGTCAAAGTATGTAAATGTCTAACGGCATCTAAAGAGTCCAATGGACCCAAATGTAATGCCCCCTCCTCTGGTGAGGATAATAGAAAAATTGGTTGCTTGCAGTCAAAAGAAAAGGTCGATAGGATTGAACAGACATTTAGATTAGGGAATGCTAAGGAAATGTGCAACGGTTTGAAGAAAATGCCAGGTCACATCAAGGTCTCATCAAATGTTAACTCTTGCCAATGATTTTAATAAATTATTTGTTCGATTTTACAAATATTTTACACGAGTTAGGGATAATTTATTGGGACGCATGAGAGACTCTGCAAGGAAAGAGGAAGTGATTGAACTTGGTCATTGTGTCATTGAAATATCTTGAAAGAATGTTGAATCTGGTAAGGCTGCTGGCCCAAATGACCTGTCTGGATGTATTTTTAAAGAATGTTAACTTATCATTCTCATCATCATCCATTCTCACGGAATTTATCATTCTCATCATCATCCATTCTCATGGAATTTATCATTCTCATCATCATCCATTCTCATGGAATTTATCATTCCCATCATCATCCATTCTCACGGAATTTATCATTCTCATCATCATCCATTGTCATGGAATTTATCATTCTCATCATCATCCATTGTCATGGTATTTATCATTCTCATCATCATCCATTGTCATGGTATTTATCATTATCATCATCATCCATTGTCATGGTATTTATCATTCCCATCATCATCCATTCTCACGGTATTTATCATTCTCATCATCATCCATTGTTATGGAATTTATCATTCTCACGGTATTTATCATTCTCATCATCATCCATTGTCATGGTATTTATCATTCCCATCATCATCCATTGTCATGGAATTTATCATTCTCATAATCATCCATTCTCGTGAAATTTATCATTCTCACCATCGGCATCTCTCACTGTATTTCGGTATGCAGCTCCGAGGCACCAAAATATAAGACTTGCCTTTCTAGAATCTTTGGTCTCATCGTGATGACTGTACGATGCCTCACTGTTGCACAGCAACATTGGTCAACTAAAAACAAAAAACCAAAAGAACTAACATTTGTTGCTCAGGTGTTCATCCACAATCCACACGTGCGATCTCGCAGTACCGTTCCCAGACGAGCTGGACAGGACACGGACATGACGCTGCTGAACGTGAACGAGGCCGTGTGCAGTGTTGCAGCAGGACAATTGCAGCCCTCTGTGGGTCGTGATGTCTTGCTTCTTGGAACCTCGTGCAGCCTCCGTGCCTATGATGTGCACAACAACTCGGATCTCTTTTACAAGGATGTATGTCTCTCAGTTTTGTCTCAACACCATTTATCCTCATTCCCGTTTTAGCATTACAACTTGGTTTGTGGATTCCGTTTCTATCTTCGTTTTGTTGCGCAAAGTGTTATGCTGTCCCATTTGTGTGCATGTGCATCTGGCTGTCCGAGTATTGTGTGCGTTAGATTGTTGCGGCGTGTGCGAGTCGGGCCGTCTGCGGCGTGTGCGCGTCGGGCCGTCTGCGGCGTGTGCTCTTCCGGCCCTCGGAGAAGTGTGCGCGTCGGGCTGGCTGAGTCGTGTGTGAGTTGGGTTGTTTGCTGCACGTGTGTCTCCTCTATGAATTGTGTTTATGGGTACCTGATGGAGCGAACACTGTAGTTGTTGGTCATCTTGGCTCCATTGAGTGTCCCTTGGCTGTCGTTGGTGGAAATTGTGCTCTCCAAGGCTTTGATCATCATGGAAATGATCTCTTCTGGACGGTAAGCATCAAGATTGCATCATCATTTGTTTACCAATACCAAAGATTGCATCATCATTTGTGTACTCATTGTTTACCTTAGCATGAATTGATCAATGTGGAAGCGTTTTTTGAATGAAGGTTGTCTTTCTAGGTTACGGGCGATAGCGTCCATTCTCTGGCACTGTGTGACTTCACTGGAGATGGTGCAAATGAAGTAAATCACACGTCATAGCATCTCTATCAAGCACCGTTTAGCATTTTACACCCACAGACTACTTGTGTACTTCTACTGACAATCATGACACTGTTGCATTACAGCTGCTGGTTGGTTCAGATGATTTTGACATCAGAGTGTTCAAAGAAGATGAAATAATTGCCGAGATGACTGAAACGGAGGTGTGCTGTGTTCCTTCTCCACAATCAACCCTTGCAATGTTCCCACTCTTGATGCAAAGTAAAAACTTGTAACTGTGTCTGTTTTCACCTCAGTCCAGCGCTTGTGGTGCAGATGAATTCTGAGGGTTGTAGGCTCGAATCCTAGCACCGTACAGGCCACGTCATAGGGGTTACATTATTTTAAAATGTCACGCAACTTTTTAAAATTGTACAACCATGTAACGTTCACCAGTTACACCGTTTGAAAATGTACGCTAAGGGATAATGTGTTTAGCTGGTCCTTGTTTTGTTGCCTAGGCGATCACAGCCCTTTGCAGGCTGCAGGGCAGCACTTTTGCCTACTCTCTCGCCAATGGTACTGTGGGTGTGTACAACAGGACTGCACGGTTGTGGCGCATCAAGGTTTGTACCTCGTATTCCATCTTGCCTCATCTTGTATTCAAATATCGGATAACAATCTGTAGTTGAGATAATCCATGTGAACAAAAGGCCTGGAAACTGCAGGTTGGAGAAATGCAAAAGCCTGGTGAAGAGTGACCTTACCCACATCAGTGATGATCAGAATGGTTACTTGGATATTACGATCTATTGTGGACACCTTCATTCTTCTGAGATGCCATTTGAGATCTGAGTGCACATGGCACGTCAGGTCAGGTCAGGTATGGAGCATGCGCCAGAGCAGTGCATCGCTGCGTCCACTTTCCATCGGTACTCCAGGGGCCTCCGTCTGGCAATCCCCCAGTCAGATGCCTGGCCCGTCCCCATCTCCTTGAGATGCTGATCAACACGCTGCAACCACGAGGCACGTGGTCGGCCCATTGGCCTCCTCCACTCACGAGACTCCCTCGCTGAGAGAATCTGGTGAGCAGGATCAGCGTCAGGAAAACGAGCCACATGTCCATACAACCGCAGCTGACGCTCACGGACTATGCAGGTAACAAATCTCATTTGAGTCTCTCTCAGCAACTGCTCGTTTGACACAAAGTCCGACCAGCGATGGCCAAGGATTCTCCGGAGAGACCTGATACCAAAGGAATTAAGTCTCCGTCTCAGATCCCTGGTCAGAGTCCAAGTCTCGCATCCATAGAGCAAGACTGGAAGCACCAAGGACCTGAAGACTCGGACTTTCATCCTCCTGCACAGGTACCGGCAGCGCCACACCCCAAGTGAATCCATTACTCCCCAGGCCCGACCCAGACGTCTATTGACCTCTGACTCACAGCCATCAGAGACATGAATATCACTACCAAGGTAAGTGAATCTCTCCACGACCTCAACATCCTCACCACAAACAGGCACAAACATGGCACGTCCTGCACCACATTCCTCCATTTGGTCCTGCACCATCATGCATGCATCAACTCTCACATTTCCAGATTCTTATTTCGCTGCATAGTGGATCCTGTGTTGTGAAACCCGGGCCTGTCTGGAAGGAGTATCTTGTCTTCCTGAGTCAGTTGGCTAGCTACTTGTTGTCTTGCTGGCTGTTACAGTTATAACTGTAATTTGAATGAAGAGTGATTGATATGTCAGCAACAGTCCTTATTATACTACATTCTGCTTTCTACAGTGTCTGAGGGGGAGGGGTTAGGGATTGGGGGTTGTTCTGGGGAGCAGGGAAAGTGGGATGGGGCCTGGATGGAAGTACTTTAATTAAATATTCGATGTTTGTATAGGAAGGTAAACTTTAAAAGCTCGATGACCAAATGGTATATGGGATGATCAATAAGTCCGTGACCCGACATAAAAGTAAGAAAATGCAACAAAAGGAAAATTGTTCAGTTAAAATTATTGTAAAAAGACCAGAATCCCAGTCATTGACAGGCCACAGACTTATTGATCACTTTGTAGTAGTTGCTATCACAGTTCTTTCATAATTTTTTTTGTTCCTCGATTTCTGCTCGCATAATTAGAGAACATGCGTGTGAACTTTCAGGTCCAATGACCAATATTCTCAATGCTTCCTTCACTGAAGGAACTGTTCCCGTTCAGTGAAAGACAGCGATTGTACTTCCAATTACTAAATCAACTCAACCAGTATGGAACAAATTGAGACCAGTGTCTGAAACTGACCACTTTTCAAAGGTAGCAGAGAATCAGTATGGTAACATCAGTCGCAAAAATCAGTGTGGTAACAGGTCTGGCTACTCAACATGTCATGACCTCATTAAACTTATGAATAATTTGTATGCGCATGCCGACAAACCATTAAGTCACAACTCAGTGGTTGTAACTGATTTCTCAGAAGCTTTCAATTTCATTGATCATAATGTAGTAGTGAATGAATTCATATATCTAAATGTCAGATTAACTCTAATTCCTTGGATCTATATCGATTCTTGAACCAATGAATTCATCGTGTACGAAACGAGGGTACCTTGTCAGACAATAAGATCCTTATGGGTGGTGTACCTCAAGGTACCAAGTTAGCCCCCCTATGCTTTCTTGGATCAGTGATGCAATGGCTCAAGTGGAACAGCTAGCAGAACCCATTTGGGTTCTTAAGTATGTGGATGATATGACAATAGTTGAAAACACAAGGGGCAGGCAACCAATAACAGCTGTGCAAGATGTCCTCAATGACTTTCAAAATTGTTCAAACAATAATAACGTGAAATTGAATGGGGTAAAGTGTTCCCGCGTGCGAGTTTGCTTTATGAAAACCCACCCCAGATACCACAGTTGACTTTGCAAGCAGAACCAGTTGAGGAAGTTCAACACTTTAAAATCTTTGGGGTTACTATCTCAATGGATTTGAGGTGGAATTTACACATTCGGAATATTCTGTCCAGGGCAAATGATAAACTGGACATGTTGAAATGGCTTAAAAATTTCAATCCGCCTTGTGAAGATTTGATGATCATACACGAAGGCTATGTGAGGTCTCTCCTAGAGTATGCTGTACCAGTTTGGAATGCTAGCTTGACCACATCTCAGATAAATGAGTTGGAGAGAATTCAGAAAAGAGCCCCAATAATAATCTTGGGTCTATCTCATCGGTATTATGATCAGGCCCAGCATGTCTGCAGGGTACAAACTTTGAAGCAACAAAATTTGTGCCAGAAAATTGCAAAAGAAATGGTGAAAAAAACTCTAGTTCAGACAGCGGTTTCCCAATTATATGTACTGTACTAGCAAAGTACCCACCCTACAGGCGATCTTGTTCCAAGCATGCAACATGTTCTCCCGACGCATGCCTTTATTTGGGCGGTGTTTCGGCAAAAAAAATAAAACCCCAGGTTACGTACATGAAGGAAAAACATACCTACTGCTTATGATTCAAAACACCTCACTGCACCAGAAAACGTGGGGACATGAATACTGCCCTGTAAATGGTGGAGACTTGTAATACCTTCCCCTACCTGAAGGTGGCGCTACACAATACACATTTACATAGAGAATTAGTGTCCGACGCCTCATCCCATCCAGACCACCGGCAAATATAAAAACACCCCGAAACGTTAATTGGGGGTCATGCCGATCCTACGTAGCAAATCTGGATGAAATCAGCCCAGAACCTGTCGGAGGAGTAGCGCGTCAAAGAAACACACAAACACAAACACCGGTCCGTGAATTATAATCAGGATGATGAGACACATTATGCTCTTTGAAATGCACTCAAAATCTCCCAGATCTTGTGTTGGACAAGCTGGTGTAAGAATGGTGCAATTCCTTATTTTGTTAGGATTTTTAATGATATCCATTTATTCCACCCAAATCTAGGTAAAATGTTTGGTTCTTTTTATCTTGAGCCACTGCTTGTTAAAAAAAAAGTATGCAATTTAGTTTTTAACTACTATGTACTTTATTGGCAGATATATTTTGTTTTTATTCTTATGTTCATTTGTTTCAAGTGTTAAATGTTTGAAATAAACCATGAAATGAAAATGAAAAAATAACCAGACCATACCATTCCTGACTGAGGATTCGAGCAGCTGGATCATTTGACCTGTGCAGCCCCTTCCGGCCCCCCAATGATCTGTTTCGAGGTTTGAAGTCCCACCTGCGAGGTCGCTGATGAGGAATTGATCAAAGAAACCACGACGTGGCTGAAGGAGGAAGATAAAAACGTCTGTTTTACTCGTGTAGACAGGTTGAATGACAAAAATATGACAGGTGTAGACAGGTTGAAGTGTGTCGAAGTGAAGGGGCACCATGTTGTCGAAAACAAAAAGGTTGTGTATCTTGAAAAATTGTGAGCAGTCGATCGCTCCTCGAACCTTTTTAACGCCCCTCATACAAGTATTAATCAAAGGAGTACCACACAAAAGGATAAAGAATGTTTTATTCATTCATTGGCAGATATACGGTAAAGTACTGTCACACTCTCGCACTAGTTTCATTGCTTAAAGGGTGGCTACTTGTTTATATAGTCAATGGTTGTAATGGCTGAATCTCCTGAGGAGGAAGTGTACTGGGCAGTGGGAACGGGTCGAGGGGACGGATAGACGGGAGGAAACGTGATGGTTTTGAGGTGTGTCAAAAAAAACCAAAGTAAACACATTCTACATCAATATTGTGCTTACACAGACAACGGTTTGTTGTTATAACAGAGACAAATCTACTGAAGGAAATTAAAAAAACAAACAAACATTGTACTCACGTTCTGTCTGATTTTATTTTTCATCGGAATGTTTCAAATGCAACGTTAATATTGCAAGCTTGATGTGGTTATACCTTTTAAACACAATAGTAAAAGGAATAACGGTTGTTGCTGAATATTGTTTTACAGTCGAAAAACCAGCCAATCAGCATTCATGCTTTTGATATGGATTCAGATGGAGTGCAGGAACTCATTACAGGCTGGTCCAATGGGAAGGTATGAGTACATTTTTACATGGTCAGAGGTTCATGGGGGGTGGCAGGATAACTTAAATGTATACACAGTACACACTCCCCTCCTGGCTGTCTGGCCTGGGTTGAATCTTGACCTAGTTATAAACTGTCATCCTGGTGTTTCACATGCAGTGTGAACGTCACCCAACCCACCAATGTAACCTTGGGTATGGTGAACTTCACCTGACCGACCATGTTAGCTTGGGTATGGTGAACTTCACCTGACCGACCATGTTAGCTTGGGTATGGAGAACTTCACCTGACCGACCATGTTAGCTTGGGTATGGGTGAACTTCACCCGACCGACCAATCGACATGTTACGTTGCAAATGGTGAACCTTGCCTGACACACCATGTTACTCTGAGCGAGTGGTTTCGTGCTCCGAACCCTGAGCGAGTGGTTCGTGCTCCGTCACCCTGAGCGAGTGGTTCATGCTCGTCACCTGAGCGAGTGGTTCGTGCCCGCGTCACCCTGAGCGAGTGGTTCGTGTCCGTCACCCTGAGCGAGTGGTTCGTGCCCGTCACCTGAGCGAGTGGTTCGTGCCCCGTCACCCTGAGCGAGTGGTTCGTGCCCCGTCACCCTGAGCGAGTGGTTTCGTCGCCCGTCACCCTGAGCGAGTGGTTCGTGCCCGTACCCTGAGCGAGTGGTTTGGTGCCCCGTCACCTGAGCGAGTGGTTCGTGCTCCGTCACCCTGAGCGAGTGGTTCGTGCCCCGTCACCCTGAGCGAGTGGTTTGTGCTCCGTCACCCTGAGTGAGTGGTTCGTGCTTTGTCATCCTGAGCAAGTTGTTGTGAAATGACACCCGATATCCGAGCCATTTGCTGTATTAATGTATTTTCTAAATTACCGAGCCAATTTTGTTTTTTTCCACCCGTCACACGCAGCTGTTCATAAAGAATAATGTTTGTGATCATATCCCTGAAACGTCTATAAAAATGTAACGTTGTTTTTCGGTGAAAGCTACTCATGGTTTCTGGTTTGTATACGATAAGTACTGTCGTTGCTAATCACACTTACTCCAACCTGCCGATTTCCAAAAAATTGTCGGCCAAGTACGTGTGTGTGTGTGTGTGTGTGT
>CM068960.1:125872077-125889267 GCA_035128595.1 Eptatretus atami | reverse complement strand
CTTGACTTGCACGTCAAAGCCTTGGTCGGGTATCAATCCAGGTAAGGTGTGGATAGGCAAGGGTGTTTGGTGTGATAATAACACCACAAGTGTTCGTCTGACATGTATTCTCGGATGGTGCTACCTTTCCTGCCTCAACAATAAAAAATGAATAATCCGACGCGAGTAGGGATGGGAAGAGAAACTGGGAGAATTATTTTAGGTTATAGTGGCGTTGTACTCACAAGAGCAAACAATCGGGCAATGGAGATTGCTTACTCTACCAAACCGTCATGCATCTAAAACTAGAAGGGCACTCGTAGAGCACATACCTCACCACGTAATGCCTGATTCATGAGAACATATCGGCCATTACATTGTTGAAATATCATTGCTATACAGTACTATTATCTGTTTTTGGCCCCTATCTCTCAATGTCGTGAAGATCACTTAAAAAAGCTTTTAGTCATCAGATCTGGATCCAAATCTTTCACCAAAATCTATTCATCCTTGTCACACACCCAACCTGTCCACAACATGTTTAATCTGGATCTGTCCAACAACTTTTGGATTCCTGCACACAGTCAGAAACAGCACAGAGGCGGTGAAAACATAAAACCTCCCTTCACCTTGGGGTGGTGAAGTAATATATTTGAAAAAAAACTAATACAAATCATAATCTTGGAGCTTTTTGAAATGCTTTGCGTTTTGCTGCTTTTATGAAAATGCAAGTTGAGAAAACATTGTCCTCTGCCTTATTTTGACTCCATTTTCGAGAAGCACGTTCCAAAAACCTTCATTTTAGTTAGTAGCTCGGCTTTCGGTGGTACATTCATCCATATCCCCTCCCTCAGTACACAACTGCACGATGTTCGAGCTAACAGCAGCGCCAGTTCTGATGTACACCATGTGCGACCCCACACGCCACCTCCCCAAAAGCCATGTTCATCCTGTCGATCTCAGAGCGGGTGCAGAGGGTGGGCCAGATTCACAAGTGTGCAGTTACACCCATACCAGCACCTGTATTCTGTTCTGGGTCTACAGTAGTGTGTGGCGTGCGTACACATGTATCAGGTGCGCGATCTGGTTGAACCAGAAACTTCTGCTGCCCAGGAGTTGTTGTGACAAGTAAGCTTCCTGAACGTCATGCTTTGTCTGTCTGCGTGGGTCGGCTCTCTTGTCCATCTCCATCACGCAAAATGCAGAGGTTAAAAATGTGCATGTCTTCTACAAATGGTAACCATGCAACAAATTGTCAACCTCCTCTTATTGACCTTGACGTGTCAGTATACTGAAATCAAAGGAGGTGAAAAAGAAAATGCATAAAATAAAGAGCCATGCAGTGAGAGTTTAAAAAATACAGGAAGCTTTAAAATGTACCTTGTCTCGGTGTTACTCCAAAAATACGAATGTGAAGTCACCAAGTTGCAAGGCAACTGTCATTTCAGGCCAAAACCAGTTAAGACTGTTTTCCCATTGGTGATTCACAGGCTCATAGAGGAGCTTGTCCAGACATTGTAGGCAGACAAGGACATTGTGAGTGACAGCGAATGTAGCTTGTTTATGACAGTTAGCAGACACAATTCTACCTCGAATACATTAGGCAGAGCGATAGACGACGGAGTATGTATTTAGACTCCAAGTCACAGCTTTATTTTGTCATGTCTATCAGACACAGCAAGGCCACAAAAGGACACAAGTTGAATCCCCCCTGTTCTGCAGCTAGATCTGTAGAATAGTCTGTTAGAGTTGCACACTTCCATGCGATCGATACGTGTGGGCAGGCACTTATTAGGTACAGATGACATTGGACCTGGCAGAGATGTGTTCCAGTCGTTGGCAACCTTTTTGTCTAATCTCCGACCATGCCTGTGAGCCTGACTTTCCACATACGTTGAGCAGCGGTGTGTCTGGTGCGCAGGCGTGGCAGCGAAGGTGAGGTATGGTGCAGCACATGAGGCGTGGGTATTCCATGTGCTTCTGCAGGTTTGCGAGTGATGGGCGGCCCAAACAGCCTCTCCCAGTACTGTTTTAAGTGTCCATTTGGGCGGCTCAGTTATTATATATATATAGAGTGTATATGTAGCTGTTTAACGAGTAGACTGTGAGGTCGGATATCGGTCGAGCGTTGACCTGGGCGATGTGGTGCCTCGCAGAGGATGGGTTTGGTACAATCGAATTGGTGGATTAGAGATAGAGGATCACTTTCATGCCAAACACCACAAAGTTGATTTTTACTTGTTTTACTTAACCAACACCCGTATGTAATGCAATTGTCCTTGCAGATCGATTGTGCGATGACATTAACCAGATAACGCCACGATGTAGGAAAGTAAGCTTGCACACCAAGGTTTTCCCTTCTGTGCACATGGGGTTTTTCAACCTTAACAGAGATCTCTTGAGCTTTGGCTTCTTGGCTGACATCTCCTCTCAACCTCTGTTGGAAAGTCATTTCTGGTATTGCTAAGAGTGCTGCCAAGCAGTTGCGTGCTGTTACGAGCGCAGAGATATTTTACCCTCCTGTGCTTTTTTGTACCTGTATTAGGCAATGATACGTCCCTATGGAGGTACTGTGCTACATATGGGCTGGAGCCCAGCTGCCACTTACTTGCAGGCTCCAAGAAAACACATCGATTACCTGGTTTGTGCAGAGATGGGTTCTTCACTTCTTCTTCCACTGCGAGGTCATTTGTCACTTCTTCGTCTGTTCGTTCAATATTTTTTTGGCATGATGTTCTTGCTGGACTCTTGATTTGGTTCCTCCTGTAGAGTTTGTGGCACGCAAGACTCGTTTTGCCATTCTGCACACCCATGCATCTCTCGCTGATCCAAAGTGCAGGACGAAAACACTTTGCAGATAGTTTTATCCTCGCTTGTTGTCTCGCTTGGAATTCACTACATTATAAAGCTTCCCATATATACGCATCTACCAGCTTGAAGAGAATGGTCAATTCCTTTCTTCTTGGATCTTTGAAGTTATACTCACATTTCACCTGATTCTGCTATTTCCTGTGCTTGTTTTTTGTTATTTTTCTTTTATTTTATTTTATTTTTGCTTTGTCCTTCTTTGTCTAACTTTCCCTTGGCCCCTTACATCAAGTGGCTTTATGCCTTGTTTGGGTGATTTATAAAAATAAGGTGTTATTTTCTGAAAAAAATAGCTGTTATGAGTATTTGTGCTTAACTAGAACTCTCTTCCTCTTGACTCCTCACCAGGTGGAAGAAATTCAGCGCTTGCACATCAGAGTCATTGCCGGGAATGCTGTGATGGTTCAAGGCCGAGCACGCAGTCTGCTAGTTTGTGCTGAAGATGCCCGGCTTATGCTGGACTTGTGAGTGCACCAATTGCCCCGGCAGGTGCTAAGCAACCACAAACACCGATTGGCACTGCCGAATCCAGGCAGGATCACTACTTCGTTGTGACTACCTTACTGTGGATGGCAGCTCTAAATCAGGTCGGTTGCCCTCAGTGCACACTCAAATTACTGCTGAGTCTTACAGTGAGTGGTGCGCTGGCTGACAAAGCAAATTTATTGGGGCGGTAGAACTCCCGTCTAAACTTACTTGTGCACTGCATTGGACCAATAAAGGAAACGACAACCGAGGCAGATTGGAAAGGCAACAAACATTATTTATTACAAACACACAAGCAAGCAATTCATTTATAAGCAAGAAAGCAAAAAGGCACATCGGAGCAGATTTAACCATAACACGTATTCTTCTTCAATCTTACTTAAACCAAAACACTTGGCCATCATTCACTCAGGGGTGAAGATATAAAACAAGAAGGACTTGAAAATAAATAAAAGTAGTCCTTCCTTCTCTTCCTCACCTCACACAAATATACATGTGTAGTAGATAGTAGAAAATCGTGCAAATTATGATACAAGCATCAAATTTGCCATTTCTGTTCTGCAGGGCTTTCTGATCAAATCGCCGATTGGCCATTGAAAATCCAAATTTTGAAAAATTTTGAAGAAAAAAAAACTTCAAAAAAATTGAAGTCACAGTGGCTGAAATTCTTGAACGCAAGTGAACATCCCAGACAGAGAACCAAGGGAGATTCATCATCATTGATGGCTCAGCACTTATCAATGCCCTACCCTCCACGCACTTCAAAGATATTTGATGACTATGCTAAAGAAGAATATCCCAAAGGTGGAATCCTATGGTGCCAGGTACGAGAGGGTGGACGTAGTGTTTGATGTGTACAAGAAGTCAAGTCTGAAGTCCGAGGCAAGGTCGAAAAGGGGCAAGGAATCAGAAGAAGAGTGACAGGAACCAGTAAGACCCCAAGTAAACTGAGAAGCTTTCTTCGAGAATGACAGCAACAAGACTGAGCTGTTTCACTTCTTGCGGAAAAGATGTGTGAAGCACAGACGACAAGCACAGTCATTGTCACAAAAGGAGAAGATGCCATTAGCAAACAAGGAAGTCACTGGATGCTGTGTCTCCATGTTGTTCATGAAGAAGGCTGACACTCAATATTTGTACACGCCAGGGATGCAACGACGGATGGTAGCAAGTCCATTATCATGAAGGCTAATGACATGGACGTACTAGTCATAGCAATATCTGTACTGCCATCCTTACAGGAACTAGGTCTTGAGAACATGTGGATTGCCTTTGGCCAAGGAGCCAAGGCGCGATGGATTCCAGTCCATGAGGTAGTTTCTGCAATAGGCCTGAGAAAGCTAGAGGGATCCCATACTTCCATGCGTTCACTGGATGTGACGTCTGTGTCTGCCTTCCGCGGTAAGGGAATAAAACTGCATGCAGACTTGGAACGTCTTTGATGATGTTTCTGAAACATTCACCAATCTCAGCCAGCATCCAACATTGATTCGTTGATTCTTGACTTTTTGAAGTTTTTTTTTTTTTTCAAATTTTTCAAAATTTGGATTTTCAAATGGCCAATCAGGCAGATTTGATTGAATCCCCTGGAGAACAAATGTGCCAAATTTGATGCTTGTATCATCATTTGCACGATTCCTCTCAAAAATTGTGTTTTCTGCCCCACTAACAGGAGAATGCGGAGGAAAATTGATGGGGAAGATGGGCAGTCGCGATGTGAACTGATGGGGACACGCCAGCCGCGTCCCTGAAGTGCCCAGACCCAGTAGGCGAGTCCTCTCTGACATCCCAGAGATATGCGAGCTATATAGGCGGACTCGCCTTCCTCTGCCTCAGATTCTTCCGCCTCAGACCCCGTCGATGAGGTGCCACCGTTCACCCTCGTCCTTCATGGCTGACAGTATCAAGAGGGCAGGATGATGCTCGTGGAAGGAGTATTCTTTTTCCACAGAAGCTTGAAACCAACTGCTCATTGAAACTTTCCTTTCTTTTCTGTCACACGTTTTTGTTCCCTTCCCTCACGAGCCTTCTCCAGTTCTAGTCTTCTGCTCAGGCGAGCTTGTCCCGTTCATTTCTCCTTTCTGCTTCCCCCTCAGCCTCTGCGTCTGCTTTCTGCCTTTTGCTTCTTTCCTTTCTCCTTTCTGAGCCGTCTGCTCAGGAGCGCTCTTATCCCTGCTCGCGCGAGCCTGTCACTTGTCATTCTCTTGCCTTTCTGCTTCTTCTTCATCAGCTTTCTTCCCTTCCTCTCACAGTCTTCTCCCCCTCCCATTAGTCCGCAGCCGATGGGGTCGGTCCATGACGTCACTTTGTGAAATTGTCTCGCCATTCTGAGAATTTCAATGAAGCCCCCACCCCCAAGCCGCAACGAAAGCCCCAAGCCCTCTCCTTCAGCGGGAAAACGCCCAGTCACACTGTTTTGCACTGAATCATGCCCGCGAGAATGCTGCACCTCGCAGGCCATGACAGTTCCAAGCGCCATAAACATGCATGTGAGATGCACACAAACATGCATGTGAGAGCACCCGAGGGTTACCAGCAATGTGTGGATTGAGGGAACACGGAAAGGAATCCCCGCATGACCGAGAATGACCAAACGCGTGCGGTATTGAAGTAAAACCGATGGGGGTGAGAGAGGACTGCTGAAAGGATGTTTTGGAGTGGAGATTATTGGTGGACAGTTGAAATGGGCCGATGGGGTAATGGAGGGATGATTGAAATAACTGAGGGATTGAACAGAACGATGGTGTGAAGGAGGAAAGATCGAAAGTAACAGAGGGGAGGAAGGAAGACATTACACGGGACAAATACAGCGAGCCACGCATGCCCACCCAAACAGCCCTTTGACAAGGGACCAAGGACTATCTATACACAAGACCAATGAAATAACTGATCCACAGGTCACCTATGTGTCCATGTATGTGCTCTCCCCGGGTTAAGTTTCCAAAACCATAACATTATATATATATATATATCTTCTTCTTCTTCTTTCGGCTGCTCCGTTAGGGTCGCCACAGGATCATCCGTATGATCCGCATAGTGATTTGGCACAGGTTTTACGCCGGATGCCCTTCCTGACGCAACCCCGGGTCGCCTCTTAGACACAGGATGATGGTACACCTATTTTAACCGGGGTATACACCGGCCCAGTATACTGGTACTCATTTCGCGCGATCTCGGAAGGATGACAGGCTGAGTCAACCCCCTGGTGTATTAATTCATGGCCAACGGGGCTTGACTCAGGACCTTTTGGATCCAAGCCGCTGCCCTAACCACTGCGCCAACACCAACGCCAACTGTATTATATATATATATTATATATATATATATATTATATATTATATATATATACACAGTCTATATATATATATACACATATATATATAATATATATTATATATATATTATTTATATATATATTATACAGTTATATATTGTTACAGAATTCTCGCCCGCCGCGTGCGAACGACCGCGTCTAAACAAATAGCGGTCGCTTCGCCCACCGAACGGACAATTCGAGTCACGACTTTCCGGAACAACGCGCGAAAAACCAGTCACGGGTGTGCTCCAAGCACACCACAACCTTGTCCGCACTCTACCCGCGCTACAGGGTCGATCGCAAATATCAATTTAACCTAATTATTCGCGCGGGTAGAGTACCGAGAGATTGTAACCTCAGCGGAGCTGCCTGTACACGAGCCGCTTTAGCAGCTCGCTCCCGTTTTGGGATAAACCGAGCGGGTATTATCGCGAGGCCTCGCTGGACCCGATTCTATTATCGGCCCTATTTAAAAAATGCGCCGCTATTATTCTGAAATTGCAATACGGCAGTTTCAATGGAGGGAAATGACACGCGACAGGGTCAATCATTCAAAGCAAGCAATTGTATCACACACGTATGCAGTAGGCATTCATGCAGGACGTATACAGCCAACAAAAGCGATGAATGCAAAACACGCATGCAGTTATGCAATGGATGGGGGCAGGGACAAGACGCCAGCAAGACAAAGCGCTACGACCGTCTATTTATTATGTACAGTTACTTATACAGTTTTACTTGACGGACTCGGCGCCACAACTTCCATACAAAGAAAAGCAAGGAAAAACCCCCCATTGATTCAAAGAAGCAGGGGGTAGACTGGACTCTCGGCGGTTTTATGTTCGTGGAGCTTTGAGGACGCGACAGGAAGCTTCCAGCACGAGGACCGCGCAGGTTACCTGTCGTGCTGGGGGTCGCGACGTTCCGTCTCCCACGGCAGCTAGCGATACGCACGGTCGCCGCATGGCGCTGGTGATATCGGGCGCAGACTCGGCAACAACTAAGAGGAAGAATGAGGTCTCGTCTTTTTGTTAGTTGATGCTCTTTAAGAAACCGTCGTCCTCAGCGATGCGGTGCCACCGTTCGAAGCGATCACCTAGACCGTTCGGATGCTGGTTTGGGCTTTCCAGTCGCAAACGACCGCTCGCTGGGCTTCAGCAGGCTTGGTCCGCCAACTCTTTCGCGTTCTCCGCTCTTCGGCTAGCTTCTCCACCGATGCAGGCTCCAGGGCTCGCGACTCGAAACGACACTCACGACTTACCGCGCTTGGCGTTGCCGCTGCCCTTTAAGAGGGCCGAGAGATGAGATCTCTGATCTCTGCAATCTCAACTCATGACCCTACTGCTCCGCCTTCTCGCTCTCGTGATCGCGAATCTCGGAGAGAGCTTGCACAGAGCGGACGTCGCCGCGAGATACCGACTCACTGTGGCGAGCGGCACGTCGCGCGGATACCACCGCGGGCCGAGCGGACGTGCGCTGAGATCACGACCCGCGCGCGAGCGTACCCCGCGTACTGGCCTGCAGCGATGGCGTTCGATGGGACATCCGTGGCTTTCGAAGATGTGTCACTTCGGGAAGATGAAGGTGGAGCGAGTTGGTTCGTGTTGATGTTATCGGGGGAGATGTGGATTAGGGATTGTAGTTGTTGGTGAGGCGGTTTTTGGAGGGGTGGTTGGTGTTGGCGTGTGGAGAAGGTGGTTAGTTGGCGTGGTGGAGAAGGTGGTTGGTGTTGGCGTGGTGGAGAAGGTGTTGGCGTGTGGAGAAGGTGGTGGCGTGGTGGAGAAGGTGTTGGTGGTTGGCGTTGTGGAAGAATGGTGGTTGGATGTTGGTGTTTGTGGAGAAGGTGGATTTGTGGTTGGGCATTTGCGAAGGTGGTTGTGTTGGCTGTTGCGGAGAAGGTGGTTGGTGGTTGGCGTATGTGGTTTGGTCCACAATAACAGTACAGAAAGGAAAATGGCTACCTGAAGATTCACGAGGTGGGCTGTTACACTTGAATAATTCCATTAGATTCCGGTGGGTAATCTAATGAAACATCAACTATCGATAGATGTTCTAAGACTATATAGGTGTCTGCGAATTTCACAGCGTACAATATAGTATATTTTATATATTAATATATATATATATTATATACTTATATATATTATTTACCCCAACTCGATGAAGCACTTGTATATCTGTACACATGATCGCCCAATTTGAGACGTGCTTGTATATAACCTATCCAAATAAGAGAGTGTGTGTCGTTGGTTTGTTGTCTTCATATGAGGTTTTAGAAGTGGTAAAGGGTTCCCAGGTTGAAGTCTCACCTCCTTTCATGTATGGATATGAATGCTGGACAATTTGGTACTTTGGTTGTTTCTAAAGTTTTGTTCAAGAGTTTTTGGGATCATACACGACCGGAAGCTTCACTGCAGTTGTTTGTAGTAATATTCGAGATGGTTAAAATTTTGTGAGCTTTTTTATCATGTCCGTTGCTCAATAATCACGGGTACAATTTGGATCTTTTTAACTCAGGGCTTTTTCGCTTCATTCTTGAAGTTTTCTGGAAATGGATGTTGACTTTGCAATGTGCGTGGATTACTCTACATACTTGTGTCTTTGTCTGTACAGCGTTTCTGACATGAAGTTGTTTTTTTTAATCCCGATAGGAGGTGGCTCTACTTTTGTTTTTACCTTGCAGAACCTCAGTTGTCCAATTGATCAGTCTCGCATTTCCTTAAAGCTATTGTGTTGTAGTGGCCTGGCATTTATATAATGATTTGTTCTCGCAATCAGTTGTGCTGTCACTCTTTTAGCCATTTCCAGTGATCTGCTTTGTTTCTATCTGCAAACTTCAAGTTTGTTTTTTAATTATTTGCTGCTCTTTTGACGATTTTCCAGTTGTTTGGTGTTTTGTTGATATTGTTTATATTTTCTTTGTTTGTTTTGTTATTGGGGTTGTATTCTTGTTTTTCGGTTTTGGGTGACGTCTGCCATTCGCACCATTTTTGGAAATTTTGCTCGGTTAGGCTTGTAGGAAATATTTCTTGGTTTGTTGTCTTAGTGTATTGCTACAACTTAGATTGCTGTCGTACTGTGCATTCCTTTTACATATTTCAGCCAATCTACAGTTGTGTCATCATCTGCTGCATTTGATTTGAGCTGCCATCAGGCCCCGTATTCCTCTCATCTCGGTAGCTACATTCGTCTCGTAGAACGCATGATTTTTTGTTGGCAAGCTTTCAACATATTCAGACCCATCCTACAGTTGTCATTCTGTGCATTTGATGAGTCCATAAGGCCGCTACTTTTTCTCATCTCGGTAGCTACATTTGGAACGCATTGATTCTTTGTAAAAACTTATTGTGGATGGTGAGGAGTTCCTTGTTTGATATCAGTTAATGTATTTCTATTGGTGGCCATTTAATTCCACAGCTGCACTGGAATCTGGATATTGTGAGCGGTTTATGAGTTTTGATTTTGTTGCTTGGAGAAAGGTAGATAGTTTTAGATATGGGTGTACCGGTTCATATATCTTAGGCCCTCAACTGAGATGCACTTGTGTAATGCATTGACCTGGCAACTGACAATATCTTGTGTATACATCTACCAACTTCATACATGTGTATGTGTGTATCTATTCATCCTCAAGAACATGTGTGCATGCAGGTAGTTGGATTTCAAAATGGAAGCTCGCTGGCTTCCCCTCGGTTGCTTTTCCCGTTAGGCTGGCCAATGTGAAAGTCACTTAATTTGGGGCACTGGCACCACGTGGGGCAGTTGGCTTGTAATGCGCTGTGACATGAATCCACCAACGTCTGGATTCTCGCTTGGAGGAGCGCACCATTACTTCCACGAGAAAGTCAATCAATCTCACATCTGTTTGATGGGGTTGGAACTCTCTCTTCAGGCCGAATATCATAATGCTCGTTGTTCAGACTGGTGACTAAGACTGGCCAGTGAATATGATAACACATCAGTACAAGCTGTAAACCATTTGGCAGCCACCTGCTCTGTGGATGGGGGATTGTCATCCTGGAAGATCCCTCTCGGCAGGAATGATAGGGAAAAAATGGTGAAGAGATCTCAGTACAATTAATTAAATATTTGCATTGACATGTTTTTGAGGGAATGACTGACCAACATGCTATGAAAATGCACAAAACAAAATTAATGAAATCACCAAAAAACTTTATGATGGAACCAAGCATCAGGGTTGTAAGAGTAGTTTAGGTTGGGCACATATGTAACTCGTCATTTGTCGGACATGGTGAAGGATGAGTTCATTGGGCCATATTCTCATTTTCCACTTGCTCGTAGTCCATTGCCTGTTTCTTTGCACCACTGGACTCACAAACGTGCATTGCCAATGTGAAGTGAGCGTTTGTGCCGCATAACCTACTATGGTCTCCCGTTTTGTGAGTTCTTGGCGACGTTTTGATAAAATGGTTTAATCATGCCAGGGTGAAATTTAAGCAATTGATCTGCAATGCTGGCACTGCTTGCCTTGTACTTCAAATAATGTATGATATACTCACGCTCCTGGGTATGCTTCCGCCACCGTTGTCTTTGCTGTGATGTCTTTCTCTTGAGTTCAGTGATAGACCACAGTTGCTTGTGACACAGGAAGTTGAGCTGGCTTTGTCACTGAAGATCTTCACCCAACAATCACTTTTCAAAGTGACTGAGGATCCCTCTTGCGCGTGCAAGCATAATTTATGGGCACATGGGGCGGCTGGCAGCATTTTTATACATGTCCCTATATGCTGGGATGGTATTCGCTTAATTGGTAATGGGCCACACGTGTGTGAACATTGTTTTCAATATATGGTGTTCCTCATTTACCAGGTGTTTTCCATGCTTTTTTCCATTCTGTTGTTATCAATTGAAGAACACACTTGTATATACTGTAAGTTCTACCTGAACTAAAGAACCCTTTAGCTTCCTCATATACTAATTCAATTGAGACCTGCACTTGAGTGTGGTGTATATACATATATGTATGTAATGGGCTGTGACAGCGTCCACTCATTGTCTGGAGAGCTCGAAAGGATGGCGTGTTTTAAACGAGACCTTAGATGGGGACCCTCTCCTTGTTTGCTCGTGGCATTTGACGGGTTTCCGCCCATCGACCGTTTGGTTCATCTTGTCCCGACCCGCAGGATCCAGCCCCAGTTGCTTACTCTACTCTTCTTCGGTTTATAACTCAGATTAAGCCGAGCGCCGAGCGGGTAATCGTGGCCAGAGCTTGCGCAACAGCCGTAGTCAGTCGGTTCCCCTCGAGGAGTCAACGTTCGCATAACGTGGCTGTATTTATACTTGGATAACAAATTAGGCTGGCCAAACACCCTTAGCAGTCTTGCGTCCTCAGAACAGACAGAATAAGTTGAGGAACAGTAATCTAGTTAGTCTAGTCTTTATCGCTTCAAGTAATCAAAATGGCTAATTTCCCACACATGTTGAATGGAGAATAGCAACATATTCAAAAGTGAAAATAAGCCAAATTTTGCACAGTATTGATAGCTTGGAGTGCTATAGCGGGGGTTTTGTGCGGCGTCCGTTAATTTGTTGCCTCATGATGTTACCATGTATCTCCCGGGACATCTTCCATGCAGTGTGGTGGTTGGATGGAATGGTGATGTACATTACATTTGTTCAGGAAGAACATGAAAAGAGGTACACCGGAGCTAGCAGAATCTCACCGACCCGGATCTCTTGACACAGTCACAACATTCGCCTGTGCCGAACCAAGGACGCCTGATGTCCGAACTGAAAATAATCACAACATAGATCATCCCAGAAGGCGGCAGTTGCCTTGCTCTCCGCAATAAGTGGTGAGGCGAGAGTTACACAGGAGCATGGCGAGGCGGTTTTCACTGTCAGACCAATGTTATGTATACCTGTGGTGTGTAGCACCTTATGGTTTAAACTGAAATCGCAAGTCAGATGGATGAGTGTCAAGAGCATCAAGCCCCTCAACAGGGATGTTTGCCATGGAATAGGACGAAGCTGAAAAATTTAAATGGGACTCTCAGATTGCGATGCTAGCTAGCAAGGCAGAGCAAACTGGTCATAAATGAGCATTTCATATAACCACTAGATAATCAACTGAGTAAATTTCATCACAAGTATCAAACATTTGAAATGGAATTCAATACAATTCGAAGTGACAACCAGGTCAAGGGATCAAACTTCATCTCTGAAGCTCTTAGCACCGTTACAGTAATAAACGGGTCTAAAAGAGATGATGAATTCGCTCGTGTTCTCTGCAGCGGAATACAAGACAAGAGTGGTTTCCGCTTGTCGCGACCATCAGATGGGGAACAAGTGGTGATGAAATAATAATTCGAGATTGCGGTGCCAGTGTCACTCCAACCGTCATTGCACCCTCCGGTCTTGCTCCCATCGACAAACCCGCAAAGTTTAAGTACGTGGTTTAATCGGTTTGACAATGGCAATGATACTCAATAAAGACCTGTCGTTTCGTCTATGGACTTACAATTCTGCATACTAAAAAAAGAATGGTGTTGTTTGTGCTTCCTTCCATGTACTATTTTTATAATAATATTAGGTCTTTTTTTTCCTTTGAATTTCGAGAAGTATTACAAATGTATACCTTTTGTGTGCCCTTCCATGTCCTCACACTTTATTTGAAAGAGCTGCTGTCATATCGAGTACAGGTTTCTTGATGCACTGGTAACATGTAAACCACTGCTACTGCCTCAGCATGTTCGGTGTTGTCGGCGACTAACCGACAGCCTCACTGGCTTGCCAGTGGGGAGGGTGACTGTGACACCTGCCAGGAGAAAACAACAGCTGCCCAAGGCGATGGCCTCTTCAAGAGCCACACATCCGATCAATAAGGGATGTGTCTCCGAAAAACACCCATTCGGTTAGACCGGTTTTTTTTAGGTAAGAGATTGAGAAGCAATTTTGAACAATTGTAAATCACCTTCAAACCTTTAGCTTTCTATCGCAGCATATATCTTTTTAAAAAATATATGTTATGACATCTCTTGCAGATGAAGTTGTATTTTTTGGGACCTGTATAGTATATAATGACTGTTAGAACTGCCTCCATTGAGTCCAAGTCTGTTAAAAGGTAGCTTTGTGATTAAAACATAGGCGAGTATAAGTTGAGAGCTTTGGCTCTGAGTGAAACTAAGAATGCAAGCCAGATTACCTTTTTAAAGTCCATAAATAATAATAATTGACAATTACACTTAAGCTTTCCCATCACGGGGACAGACACTTTTGCTTGTTTTGGAATAAAGTGTACCACGCACACACACTCCTTTTTGTAGTATAGAAGATGAATAATGGAATTTGTATTTAAGATTTCTCTTTAAGAAAAAACTCTTGATCAACTACTAATAAACGCAGCATCAGTTTTTTAAAATCGACGTGCAATAAAACCACCAGAATATTGTCTTGCAGAAGTTTAAATCTGAGAAAATTACTTGTATTGTTGTGGAGATTTTTTAAAAATATGGTTGAAGCTCACAAATGGCTTGTGTGTGTGGTGTGTGTATATATAATTTCATATACTCTTCTTCTTCTTCTTTCGCTTGCTCCCGTTGGGGGTGCACAGGCTGGATCATCCGTATGATCCGCATAGTGATTTGGCACATGTTTTACCGCGGATGCCTTCTGACGCAACCCGGTCGCCTCTTAGACAACACGATGCATATGGTACACCTATTCAACCGGGGTATACACCGGCCCAGTATACTGGTGACTCAATTTCGCCGACCTCGGAAGGATGACAGGAATGAGTCACCCCCTTGGTGTATTACATTCAGTGGCCCAACGGGGCTTTGAACTCAGGACTTTTGGACCCAAGCCGGCTGCCTACCACTGCGCCAACACAGGATTATTTATATATATATATCTCATATGGTAACCAACAAAATAGCCTATTGTTGGATCTGGAGGCAGAGGCCCGAGTGCAGAGTGATTCCTTCATTGTAAAAGGGAGGTTGGTGCGAATATAAGATTTGGTCAATGATTCTGTGATGAGCATGGAGGTGATGTTTGCTTGGTGTGCATGTCTGTAACTGCGGGCCGCCCTTGAGGAGCATGTATGGAGTATGCCCCGAACATGAATGATGCCACGGTTCAGCTGAGGAGAGCGACATCGGAGCAGTGTCCTGGCCTGTTTGTTCTGTTCTTGTATATCGTGTCGATTGGAGAACAGTGCACATGTCATCTACAAATACTAAAACAGTACATGGATTTGAACCCAGGCTCCTGGCATTTGTTCAAAGGTGATTCGATGAGAATGTTACATTCTCATCTGACATGAAAGCGTTATGTTTAACAGACTTGAAGATATTTTCAAAACAATAGAAGTTAGTAAATCCAATGACCTTTTGGAATCCTGGTAATGGATATCTGTATTGAACATGAACAGCATGGAGACAAACGATGATAATATCGAAGCTGTTTATCAAACACATAGAAACTCGGACAATATCATCGAGGCCATTCTGTAAATGATGGACCAAATGCTATTCATGATGCTTACAAGCGATGATTGTATCTTCATTTTGGATTTCAGTTGTGTACAAAACTTTATTCTTCAGTCGGTAGCCAATAGTTTTTAGGGATCCTGACTACAAGGAAAATCTAATGTAAAAGAGGCACGTGTCTTTAATCTCATTTCCAGCCACGGTAACTTACCCATGGTGTTCCATCAACGCAGCTATCAATCTGCAGCATTTGTTTTTGCGATTGGTAATTCTTCAGCAAGGAAAACGTTTGTGACTGGTCGTGGGTGGACAATGCATCCGCAAGGATTAAGAGAACGACAATAGACGTATCGTTCAATAAGAAACATATAATGAGTGCACAAGTGCGCAAAGCATGCTCAAAGAAAGTTGGTGAAAAGGTCATTTAAAAAAAATTATTTCTTATTGCAGAAGTCAGGCTCATCTGGAAGATTTACATCGTTTGCAGAAGAAGGGTTGGGGGGGGACCAACAGCAAACACTGAGACACAAAATAGACGGAGAATGGCCAAACAGAGATGTGGGCAGAATGATGGTAAGGGAGGATACAGTCAGTGGTGAACCAAGATGATAACATAAGCAAACTCGATAAGAACGAATGAGTGAAGTTTAAGCAATGATCTGGATTGAGTTTCCACGCGGGAGGGAGGGTTGAGGTGGACTGTGTGCCCTGCAGACACTGGAGAAGGAACAAAAGCAGAAAGGCGGCAGCGTGTACATACCCCATTAAGGAGGCGAGTATAGACAGAAAGACGAACACCTCTGGAGTCGCAACATGAAACGAACAGACTCTCAGCTCATGCAGCAGATTTCAATGATCTTGAAGGCTTGGTTTGGCATGGCATCAAGCTGAGGCAAGGTGTGATGAGGCATGGGCTACAGGCCAGAGGGGAGAGCAGTACTTCTATCAAGCGCCGATGAAGCTTTGAATGTGGTGAGGAGCTTAAGTTGTGCAAGGAATGATAGCTGAATACACGACCATGGTTTGATTCAGGACATTACAAGGGACTGCCTTGGTGATGACACGCAATTGCGAGCAAAGCGACGTTGTGATCAGTTGTTGCTTGTCCAAGCATATTAAGATGCAATAAAATACAACAACCTCCCCTATTGCTGGTCGTATTTTAATAAATTCACCAAAATTAATATTTCTTTTTTATGTAAGGTGTGTGGCTGAAGGATACAGTCATTGTGGGATTGGTCAAGCTCTACTTAATCATCTCATTCTCCACAAACATAATTGGGAAGCACGGCTAGCAATTTCGGTGAGCCACACAAAACATGCGCTTGGCAAAAGTGTTCAGTCAGAGAACAAACAAATTTTGCCGGTGCTTAACAAAACAAATTTAATCAGGACTGGTTTTTGGTTTGAGATCTTGTGGACGCTCAACAAGGCATTTGCGTCACAAGGCATTGCGTGAGCCACAAGTACAACGATGGTTTTATCAACCAGTGTTGAGAAGAAGATTTCTTAGATGTGGAAACGAGTTTCGCCCAAAAAAAAAACTTTCATGGTGACAAAGCCGGCGATTGAACTCATCAGTGCCTCGTCTCCCGGCAGTAACATCGCACACACTTAAAATCTTTGTTCACTGATATAGTCAACACAGATTCATAACATGGGAGCTCACGGGTTAAATAGGCGGCGGTAAAGCAAAATGAAAAAGGAGGGAGTCTCAATGCGGTGGCAAACGCATGGTTCTGTTTACGGAAACGTTCAAGATGCAAATAATTCAGCTACATCCCGCTCCACAAGAGCATTGCACTAACATTTATTGTGCTCTTTCCAAGATTGCTCCAATGAAGGAAAGAAGGGGGGGAAAAAATAATATTGGAAGTACAATCAAATGCAGAATGGGTCGACAGACCAATTATAAAGTACCCGAGCTAACTCTCCTAGCACCGGAGATCTAAACCTGAGGCGAAACAGCGAGGAAGTGGTAAGGGCAAAGAGGTCGCTGCCAAGAGGCTTGTAGGCCCATGGCGGATGCTCTCGCTCGACGTCCGAGCGTCGAAAGCTGTAGTCGAGCCACGTGACTCACAGACACGC
>CM068960.1:125860920-125871591 GCA_035128595.1 Eptatretus atami | reverse complement strand
TCCGAATCTCGGACGAAGCTTGCACAGAGCGGACGTGCGCGAGATCACCGACTCACGTGGCGAGCGGACGTGCGCGAGATCACCAACCCGCGCGGCGAGCGGACGTGCGCGAGATCACCGACCCGCGCGGCGAGCGTACCCCCGCGTCTGCCTGCAGCGATGCCGTTCGATGCGGACTCGCCGTGGCTGTCGCAAAGATGTCGTCACTTCGGAGATGAAGGTGAGGCGACGTTGTTCGTGTTGATTTATCGGGGGAGATGTGGATTAGGAGATGTCGTTGTTGTGAAGGCGGTTTTGGAGAGGGTGGTTGGTGGTTGGCGTGGTGGAGAAGGTGGTTGGGTGGTTGGCGTGGTGGAGAAGGTGGTTAGTGCGTGGTGGAGAAAGGTGGTTGGCGTGGTGGAGAGTGGTTGGCGTGGTGGTGGCGTGGTGGATGAAGGTGTTTGGTGGTTGGCGTTGTGGAGAAGGTGGTTGGTGGTTGGCATTGGAAAGGGTGGTTGGTGGTGGCGTTGCGGAGAAGGTGGTTGGTGGTTGGCGTTGTGGTTGGTCCAAAATAACGACAGAAAGGAAAACGGCTACCTGAAGATTCACAGCCCTGTTACACGAATAATTCCCATTAGACCGGTGGGGAAATCTATCTGAACACAAACTTATCGGCATAATGTCTAAGAACCTATATGGTCTCTGCGAATTTTCACAGCCGAACAATATATATATATATATATATATATATATATATATATATATATATATATATATATATATTTACCCCAACTCGAGAACGCACTTGTATATACTGTAAACACATCGACCCCAATTTGAGAACGTGCTTGTATATAACCTATCCCAAATCAAGAGAGTGTGTGTCGTTGGTTGTTGTCTTCATATGCAGGTTTTAGAAGGTGGAACAGGGTCTTCCCAGGTCTCGAAGTCTCCACCTCCGTTTCAGTATGGGATCATGAATCATGGACCAATTTGTGAAGTTTTGTTGTTCTTAAAGTTTTGTTCCAAGAGCTCTTTTGAGGATCATCACCGAGCCCCGGACAGCTTCCAACTGCAGTTTGTTTGTAGTAATATTCCCAGAGATGGTTTTAAAAATCTTTGTGAGCTTTTTATCATTCCCGTTGCTCCAATAATCACGGGTACAATTTCGGATCTCTTTAACTTCCAGGGTCTTTTCGCTTCATTTTTGAGTTTTCTGGAAATGGGATGTTGACACTTTTGCAGATGTGCCAGTGGATTACTCTACATACCTTGTGTCTTTGTCTGTACAGCTGTTCTGACATGAGTTGTTTTTTTTACATCCCGATAGGAGGTGGCTCATACTTTGTTTTTACCTTGCAGAACCTACACTTGTCCAATTGACTCAGTCCCGCCATTTCCTTAAAGCCATTGGTGTAGTGGCCTTGGCCATTTATAATGATTTGTTCTCCAATCCAGTTGTGCTGTCCTCTTTTTAGCCATTCCAGTGATCCTTCTTTGTTTATCTCCAAACTGTCCAAGTTTTTTTTTTAATACCTTGCTGCTCTTTTGACATTTTCCCAGTTGTTGGTGTATATCTGTTGATATTTTGTTTTATATCTTTCTTTTGTCTTTTTTGTTGTTGGGGTTGTATTCATTGTTATTTCGGTTTCTTGGGTGATGTCTTCTATTCGCACCCATCTTTGGAAAATTTTTGCTCGGTAGGTTAGGAATATCTTCTCTGGTTTGTTGTCTTCGTGTTTGCTTACAACTTAGATTTGGTCGTCTGTTGCACTTTTCACATATTCAGCCAATCCTACAGTTGTCATTCTGTGCATTTGATTTGAGCTCCATCCCGCTACTTCCTTCTCATCTCGGTAGCTACATTCTTGGAACGCATTGATTTTGTAAAACATTTTGTGGATGGTGAGGAGTTTCCTTGTTTTGATATCCAGTTTATGGATTTCTATTGTGGCCATTTATTCCACAGCTGCACTGGAATACTGGTATTGTGAGCTGGTTTATGAGTTTGATTTTGTTCCTTGGAGAAAGGTATAGTTTCAAGATCATTGGGTGTACACGTTCATATATCTACCCCAACTGAAGAATGCACTTGTGTATGCATTGACCCCAACTCGACAATATACTTGTGTATACATCTACCCCAACTTCATAACGTGTGTGTGTGTATCTACCACTCCTCAAGAACACATGTGTGCATGCAGGTAGTGGACAAAAAAATGGAAACGCCAATGTAAAGTCACTTAATTGGGCACTGGGCCACCACGTGGGGCCAGTATGGCTTGTATGCGCTGTGACATAGAGTCCACCAACGTCTGGAATTCTGCTGGAGGGATGCGGCACCATTCTTCCACGAGAAAGTCAATCAACTCATCTGTTTGATGGAGGTGGAAAACACTCTCTCAGGCCCAGAATATCCCATAACTGCTCGATTGGGTTCAGATCTGGTGACTAAGAAGGCCATGACATATGGATAACATCAGTATCAAGCTCGTAAAACCATTTGGCGACCACACATGCTCTGTGGATGGGGGCATTGTCATCCTGGAAGATACCCCTCTCGGCAGGAATGATATGCCGCAACATGGGGTGAAGATGATCACTCAGTACAATTAATTAATAATTGGCATTGACCATGTCTTTGAAGGAAATGACTGCACCCAAACAATGCTATGAAAATGCACCCCACATTATAAAACCACCAAAACCCTTCACTGCTGGAACCAAGCACTTAGGGTTGTAGAGTAGTTTAGGTTGGCGCCACATATGTACTCGTCCATTTGTCGAGAACATGGTGAAGGATGATTCATCTGACCATATCTCATTTCTCCACTGCTCGGTAGTCCATTGCCTGTTCTCTTTGCACCACTGGACTCACAAACGTGCATTGCCAGATGTGATGAGCGGTTTGTGCACTGCAACCTGACTATGGTATCCCGTTTTGTGGAGTTCTTGGCGGAACGTTTTTGATAAAACTGGTTTATCATGCCCCCAGGGTGAAATTTACAGTCAATTGATCTGCAATTGCTTGCCTGCTTTGCCTTGTACTTCAAATTAATGTATGGATATCACGCTCCTGGAGTATGCACTTCCGCCCACCGTTGTCCTTTGCTGATGTCTTTCTCTTGGAGTTCAGTGCCATCAGACACCGTTGCTTGTGAAACAGCAAGTTGAGCTGCCTTTGTCACTGAAGCTCCTATCCAACTCACCCCAACAATCACCCCTTTTTCAAAGTGACTGAGGACTCCTCTTGCAGCCGTGCAAGCCATAATTATGGGCAACCAGGCCTGTGCAGCATTTTTATACATGTCCCTATCATGCTGGGATGGTATTCGCTTAATTAGCACATGGGCCACACGTGTGTGGAAGCCATTGCTTTCAATATACTTGGTGTCCCTCATTTACCCAGGTGTTTCCATGCTTTTTTCCATTACCTGTATGTCTACTCCAATTGAAGAACACACTTGTACATATACTGTATCTACCCCAACTAAAGAACGCACTTCTACATATATCTACTCCAAATGAAGAACACACTTGAGTGTGTGTATATACATATATGTATGTATATTGTGACAGACGTCACTTCTGGATAACCTCGAGAGGATGGCGTGTCTTAAAGAGACCACGATCGGCAGTCGCCCCCAACTTCCCGCAGGATCCCACGCCCAGTCGTGTTACCATACTCAAAAGCCCGAGCGGGAGCGGGTACCGTGCCAGCAGTTGCGCAACAGACCGTAGTCAGTCGGCCGGACGGAGTCAACGTTGCATAACCACGTCTGTAATCTAACTTGGATAACAAATTAGCGCTGGCCAAACACCTTAGCAGTCTTATGCCGTCCTCAGAACAGACAGAATAAGTGAGGACACAGTAATCTAGTCTAGTCTAGTCTTTAACAGCTGTCACAGTAATCAAAATGCTAATTTCCCACACATGTTGAATGGGGAATAGCACCACAAAAGTGAAAATAACCCAAACTTTTGCACAGTACTGTAGCTCTGGAGTTACCTAATTTGTTTGCCTCATTGATGTTACCCATGTATCTCCCCGGGACACCCAGTGCAGTGTGTGGTTGGTATGGGAATGGTGATGTAACCATTACATTGTTCAGGAAGAACATGAAACAGAGGTACACGGAGCTGCAGAATCTCAACCGAGATCTCTTGAACAGTCACAACATTCGCTGTGCCAACCACATGGAGCTGCTGTCCGACCTGAAAATAATCAACAAGATCATCCAGAAGGCCGGCAGGCTACGTGGTGAGCGAGAGTTACACAGGCAGCATGGCGAGCGGCACTGTGTCAGACCATGCTATTACGATACTGTGGTGTGTAGCAATTATGGTTTAAACCTAGAAATCCAAGTCAGAGTGGGATGAAAGTGTCAAGAGCATCAAGTCCCCTCAACAGGGATGGTTTGCCCAATGGAATGGAAAGCTGAAAAATTTAATGGGGACCCTTCCAGATAATGCGATGCTAGCAGCAAGGCAGAGCAAACTGTCATAAATGGAGCATTTCATAATAACACCTCGATAATCAAGCCTTGAGTCAATTTCACAAGGTACAAAACCATTTGAATGGAATTTCAATTACAATTCGAAGTGACACCAGGTCAGGGATCAAACTTCATCTCTGAAGCTCTTAGCACAGTTACAGTAACTACAATGGGGTCCTAAAGAGATGATGAATTCGCTCGTGTTTCCTGCAGTCGGAAAATACAAGACAAGAGTGGTTTCCGCTTGTCGCGACGCCATCAAGATGGGGAACACAAGTGGGTTGATGAAAATAATCGAGATTGGCGGTGCCAGTGTCCAGCCAACACGTCCCATGCCACCCTCCGGTCTTGCTCCATGACAACACCCGCAAAAGTTAAGTACGTGGTTTCATCGGTTTGACATGCAATGACTACTCACATACAAGACCTGTCGTTTCGCTGATGGATTACCAATCTTAGCATAATTGCAAAAGAATGGTTGTTGTTTGTGCTCCTTCCATGTACTATTTTATAATAAATATATATCTTTTTTTCTCTTGCTTTGAGAAGTATTACAATGTATAATTTTGTGTGCTCCTTCCATGTCCATCACACTTTATTCTGAAGAGCTGCTGTCATCATCAGTCAGGTTTCTTGACTGCCACTGGTAACATGTAACCCACTGCTACCTGCCGCATGGTCGGGTTGTCGGCGACTAAACCGACACCCCTCACTGGCTTGCCAGTGGGGAGGGTGACTGTGACACCCTGCCAGGACGAAAAACAACACCTGCCAAAGGGCGGATGAGCTCTTTCAAGGAGCCAACATCCATCCAATAAGGAGATGGTGTCTCCGAAAAACACCCATTCGGTTAGACCGGTTTTTTTTAGGTAGGAGATTGGAGACAGCAATTTTGACAATTGGTACAATAACCTTCAACCTTTCAGCTTTCTATCCAGCCATATATCTTTTTAAAAAAAATATATGTTATGACCATCCTCTTTGCAGATGAAAAGTTGTATTTTTTTGGGACACCCTGTATAGTATATAAATGACTGTTAGAACTGCTCCATTGAGCTCCAAGTCCTGTTAAAAGGTAGCTTTGTGATTAAACAGTAGGCAGTATAAGTATCAGAGCTTTGGCTCTGAGTGAAACTAAGAATGCAACACAATTAACCTTTTCAAAGTCCATGAAATAATTAAAATTGACAAATTAACTTAAGCTTTTCCCATCACTGGGGACAGACACTTTTGCTTGTTTTGGAATAAAGTGTGACCACGCACACACACCTCCTTTTTGTAGTATAGAAGATGAGATATGGGATTTGTATTTAAGATTTTCTCTTTATGAAAAACTCTGATCCAACATACTTAAATAAACCATCAGTTTTTAAATCGACTTGCAATAAAACCACCCAGAATATTGTCTTGCAGAGTTAGACTGAGAAAATTACTTGTATGTTGTGGAGATTTTTTAAAATAATGGTTGAAGCTCACAAATGAGCTTGTGTGTGTGTGTGTGTGTATGTATATATATATATATATATATCTTCTTCTTCTTCTTTCGGCTGCTCCCGTTAGGGGTCGCCACAGCGGATCATCCGTATGATCCGCATAGTGATTTGGCACATGTTTTACGCCGGATGCCCTTCCTGACGCAACCCTGGTCGCCTCTTACGACACAGGCATATGGTACACCTATTTCAACCGGGGTATACACCGGCCCAGTATACTGGTACTCATTTCGCCGACCTCGGAAGGATGACAGGCTGAGTCAACCCCCTGGTGTATTAATTCAGTGGCCCAACGGGGCTTGAACTCAGGACCTTTTGGATCCCAAGCCGCTGCCCTAACCACTGCGCCAACACCAGGCTTATATATATATATATATCCTCATATGGTAACCAAGCAAAAATAGCCTCATTGTGGATCTGGAGGCAGAGGCGAGTGCAGAGTGATTCCATTCATATGTAAAGGGAGGTCTGGTGCGAATATATAGATTTGGTCAATGATATCTGGTGATGAGCATGGAGGCTGATGTTGCTTGGTGGTGCATGTGCTGTACTGCTGGGGCCGCCCTTGAGGAGCTGTACTGGAGTATGCCCCGAAACAGTGATGATCCACGGGTTCCAGCTGAGGAGAGCGACATCGAGCAGTGTCCTGGCACTGTATGTTCTGTTCTTGTATATCGTGTTCGATTAGGAGAACAGTGCAACGTGTGCATCTACAAATACTAAAACAGTACATGGGATTTGAACCCAGGATCCTGGCATTTGTTCACAAGGTGATTCGATGAGAATGTTTAACATTCTCATCTGAACATGAAGCGTTTGTTTAACAGACTTGAGATATTTTCAAAACAATAGAAGGTTAGTAATCCAATTGCCCCTTTTGGAATCCTGGTAATGGATTCTTGTATTGAACATGACAGCATGGAGACAAACGATGATAATCATGAAGCTGTTTAATCAAACATAACACAATGAAACTCGGACAATATCTCGAGGCCCATCTCTGTAACATGATGGACCAAATGCTTTCATGATGCTTACAAGCGATGAGTTGTATCTTATTTTAGAAATTTTCAGTTGTGTACAAAACTTATTCTTCAGTCGGTACAAATAGTTTTTTAGGATCCTGAACTACAAAGGAAAGATCTAATGTACAAAGAGCGCACGTGTCTTTAATCTCATTCCCAGCCCAACGGTAAACTTATCCCATGGTGTTCCATCAACCAGCTATCATATCTGCCAGCATTTGTTTGCGATTGTAAATTCTCAGCAAGGAAAACGTTTGTGACTGGTCGTGGGTGACCCAATGATCCGCAAAGGATTAAGAGAACGACAATGACGTTATCGTTCAAAAGAAACATGATAATGAGTGCACAAGTGCCAAAGCATGCTCAAAGAAAGTGGTGTTAAAAGGTCATTTAAAAAAATTATTTCTTAATTGCAAAGTCAAGGCTCATGGAAGATTTACAACGTTGCAGAAAGAAGGGTGGGGGGGGGACCAACAGCAAACCTGAGACACAAAATAGACGGAGATGGACAAACAAGAGATGTGGGCAAGAATGAGTGGTAAGGGAGGATACAGTCAGTGGGTGAACAAGATGGATACATAAGCAAACTCGATAAGAACGAATGAGTGAAGGTAAGCAATGATTCTGGATTTGAGTTTCACCGGGGAGGGGAGGGTTGAGGGTGGACTGTGTGCCCTGCAGACACCTGGAGGGGAAGGAACAAAGCACAGAAAGGGCAGCGTGTACAACACCATTAAGGAGGCGAGTATTAGACAGAAAGACGACCAACCTGTCTGCGAGGGCAAAGTGAACGAAACAGACTCAGCTTCATTGCAGCAGATTTCAATGATCTTGAAGGCCTTGGTTTGCATGGCATCAAGCTGAGCAAGGTGTGTGAGGCATGGGCACCAGGCCAGAGGGGAGAGCAGTACTCTATCAAGCTGCAGATGAAGCTTTGAATGTGGTGAGGAGCTTAAGTGTGCCAAGGAATGATCAGCTGAATACACCGACCATGGTTGCTTCAGGACATTACCAAGGGACTGCCTTGGTGATGACACCTGCCAATTGCGAGCAAGCGACGTGTGATTCAGTTGTTGCTTGTCCAACATATTATAGATGCAATAAAATACAACAACCTCCCACTGAATTGCTGGTCGTATTTTAATAAAATATCACCAAAATTATATTTCTTATTTATGTCAAGGTGATGTGGCATGAAGGAATACAGTCATCTGTGGGATTGGTACAAGCTCTACTTTTAACTCAAGCTCTCATTCTCCACCAAATATCAATGGGATAGCACGGCAGCAATTTCGGTGAGCCACAGCAAAACATGCGCTTGGGCAAAAGGTGTTCACGTCCAGAGCAAAGCAAATTTTGCCGGTGCTTAACAAAACAAATTTATCAGGAATGGTTTTGGTTTGATGCTTGTGACGTCACAAGGCATTGCGTGAGCCACACAAGTACAACGATGGATTTTATCAACCAGTGGTTGAGAAGAGTACATTTCTTGATGTGGGAAACGAGTTTCAGCCCAAAAAAAAACTTTCATCGGTGCAAAAGCCGGCGATTGAAACGTCATCAGTGCCTCGTCTCCCACGGCAGTAACATCCACACACTAAAATCTTGTTCACTGATATATCAATCAACAGTATTCATAACATGGGAGATCCACGGTTAAAATAGGGCCGCGTCGTAACAGCAAAATAAAAAGGCAGGGAGTCTCATGCGGTGGCAAACGCATGGTTACATGTTACTGGAACGTTCAAGATGCAAATAATTTCAGCTACATCCGCTCCACAAAGCACTGCACTAACATTTTATTGTGCTCTTTCCAAGACTTGCTCAATGAAGAAAGAGGGGGGAAAAAAAAAGAAATTGGAAGTACCATATCAAATGCCAGAATGGGTCGACAGACAATTATAAAGTACCCGAGCTAACTCTCCTGAGCACCGTGAGAATCTACCCTGAGGACGAACAGCGAGGAAGTGGTAAGGGCAAAGAGTCGCTGCTCAGAGGCTTGTAGGCCCAGGATGCTCTCGCTCGAGTCGAGCGTCGCAAGCTGTTGTCGAGCCACGTGACTAACGACACGCCCGTCATGTCGATTATAGAGCGGAGAGGCGAGGAGCATCGGGCTACGATACAAGAACAAACGACGGGAACATTCACAGAGTACCACAAAGGAGGCACTCGGCGAGCAGGTCATAAACTTGCGGTCACTCTTTGAGGCTTGCACATAACCTGTGGAGTACGAGTCGGATGAGAAAAGACAACGTTCACATTGAATGTTCGACACACTCGTGTTGTTGCTGGATCGTGCATGTCCACAATCATATACTTACCCAATGCATTGAAGGTCGCTACATGCTGCCACGGTGCGTCGGACACCCCATCGGAGTTGGGACGTGGCTGCCACAACAATCCGTCGACGTCGTGTCGAAGGCAAAAGGCTGGCATCGAGCCTGGTGCCATGCCAGCAGCAAACAAAAACTGGTGACCAGCGATATTTGCCTGTCGTACAAGAGAGACAGACGTAGTGTGTGCACGTGCGGCCAAAATCCTTCCAAAGCCACACGACCAGCGTATCACCGTGTAGAAAACAACCGGTGGATTCACAACTGGGATCATTTTAGGGGGGTTAATGAGGGTTTTGAAAGGCATCTAAAGCATCATCACAAACAATTTTAACCTTCAGCCACCGTGCTCAACACACAACAGACTCGGTTATTGTCCGACTGCAGTGGGTAAAAGAACCGGCTCGGGATAACACAAGTTTTCACACTCACTGTGTGAGTCACAGAGTGAGTCTCCCCATCTATGCGGCTCAGCGAAGCCATAAGTTCATTGTACTCATCGCACTCTTCCAGCTCCTGCACGTTAAACGATTCCCCTCCATCTCGCTCAGCCATCTGCCACGGAAAGGTGAAGTTTATCAGCATGCCAACGACACGTCGTACACAGTACCGAATAGATTGATTATTTATTCTTTATTATTCTTAATCTCGTGACTCGGTGCCAAGTCGCCACGCGGCAATATGCAGTTATGGATCGTGCAAGTCGAACGGATCACGAACAGTAAATGGTGCAGATTGAATGAAGAGATCCGAGACAAATAAATGACTCAAAATCTTCTATTTCCCCATGCAAACAATATGACCAAAGTGAGCAATAATCGTATTTCAAGATTCGATTTCGGAACAAATGCATGAAAGAATAAGCGAGAGAAAAATGGGTGTACATTACTCTTTCTGTGAATGAATCACATAATCATGTTAAAATCCCGATTAACATGATGATCTTACTTGATGGAGACACAAGCAGCACAATTTGTACAAACTCAGAAAACTTCAGTCCCATCCTCGAGCATCCTGCTTGTGGTCCTTAATGATCCTTTAGTACCTTCCAAAGTATATATATATATACAGTAGACTAGGCGTAAGTCGTCACCATCGGGACTGAGAAAAAAGTGACGACTTAGACATGTGACGACTTACGCGTATGCGAACATTCACAATGACTGTGGGGTGAAGAGAAAGTCGCGCGTGGCCTGGACACGTACGTGTGAGAGGGCGCAACAATCTCTAAGCCGGCTATTGTGCCAAAAGGGAAACACAATCCTCGGGGCATACGTGGGGGTTCATTGGTGAGTTGGAAAGTGATCAAGCAAAGATGGAATTCATGAATCACTTTATCAAAAGT
>CM068960.1:125814301-125851329 GCA_035128595.1 Eptatretus atami | reverse complement strand
AGTAATAATACTTATAATGATAATAAACAACGACAGTGTGGCCCGTTATAATGCGATCGTTGAGGTCCATAAAATGTCATCGCGAAAAAAGCAGGGTCGTGCTAAATCGGGATTCAAGGAAATCGGCTTTCAAACTGAACAATGTTTGCACGTTTACCTTCTAGCAGTAAATTACCTTTGAATTGAAGAATTCCCAAATAAATCGTTGTTACAGTCGAAATTAAAACACAAATTTATTTTAGTGAAGCTTTTTATGTTGTTAAAAACAATCGCACTGTTCCGAAATATATCACACAATTGACAGGTGCTCGTTTCTTCATTTGTAAATTATAACATCGATGCAATGATTAGTATTTATAAAATCCAAAGCTATTTTTACACCTTTCTATAATCAATGCGAGAGGAGATTGTAAGCTGCGCTAACAACACATGGCGTCATGAACAGCACAAGGTAAAACTAACGCGTCTTCGTCTCGCTTGGATGTGTGTTTGCAATTGCCGACAGTATTCAGTACAGTAACATGCTGTACAGGTTTGTAGCGAGGAGCAATAGGATATACCATATAGCTAAGGTGTCTAGGTTTGTGTAAGTACGATGTTCGAAAACGATAACGAAAAAAAATCAAATATATGATGTTCGCAACAACGCGACGTCTGTTAACGACGCATTTCTCTGACGTAACCCCGTCGTTAAGTGGCGCATGACTATATATATTATATATATTAATTATATATATATATAATATATTATATATATATACAGTAGACTAGGCGAAGTCGGCAAGCGTGTAACTCCTCACTTCGCCTAAGTCGGCAGCGTCAAAAGTCCCGAATTTATCTAATGTTGAATCCCTTTGAATAAAGTCTGTAAGTCGTCATCTCTAAGTCGTCACTTCGTCTAAGTCGTCAGATGTTGTCCGTTCCCGCGTAATGGAAACTCAAGTAATTCACGCCTAATCGTCACACAGAACTTCTAACCTCGTGAGAGAGCCCGATTTCATGGAATCGTGATGCTCGCTCATTGGTTTACACCGCCAGTGATAGGTATTATAACTGCGCTGCGTTCAGCTCAGTCAGCGTGCCGCCCACATGCATCTGAAGAGTAGACAGGCTACGCAATGCAGTCTCTGGCGAAGGAGTTAAAGGATCGATTGAGCTTCGTGTTGAAGTCCGATCATGGTTTTATATGGCCTGTATTGTACAATCACCGCACTCACTTACACATAGGTATTGAGTGGTAGTCATCATGATGACTGTGTGTCATGTAATTTGTCGATGGTATATGAGTTTTCATTCCATATGAAAAACTCTTCTACATTCATTCAATGAATGAATTCTAACAGCCATTCATTCCCATTTGTATGGTCATATACCATCACCGTGGTATACGAGTTGTCTTACAGTTGTTCATTATCTTTACTTTTGATAAAGTGATTCATGAATTCATTTTCTTGATCACTTTCCAACTCACCAATGAACCCCACGTATGCCCGAGGATGTGTTTCCCTTTGGCACAATAGCGGCTTAGAGATTGTTGCGCCTCTCCACACGTACGTGTCCAGGCCACGCGCGACTTTCATCTTCACCCACAGTCATTGTGAATGTTCGCATACGCGTAAGTTCGTCACATGTCTAAGTCGTGCACTTTTTTTCTCAGTCCCGATGGTGAGACTTACGCCTAGTTACTGTGTATATATATATATATATATATATATATATATATAATATATATATATATATATATACTATATATACTTTGGAAGGTACTAAAGGATCATTAAGGACCACAAGCAGGATGCCCGAGGATGGGACTGAAGTTTTCTGAAGTTTGTACAAATTGTGCTGCTTGTGTCTCCATCAAGTAAGATCATATGTTAATCGGGATTTTAACATGATTATGTGATTCATTCCAGAAAGAGTAATGTACACCCATTTTTCTCTCGCTTATTCTTTATGCATTTGTTCCGAAATCGAATCTTGAAATACGATTATTGCTCACTTTGGTCATATTGTTTGCATGGGGAAATAGAAGATTTTGAGTCATTTATTTGTCTCGGATCTCTTTTCAATCTGCACCATTTACTGTTGTGATCCGTTCGACTTGCACGATCCATAACTGCATATTGCGCGTGGCGACTTGGCACGAGTCACGAGATTAAGAATAATAAAGAATAAATAATCAATCTATTCGGTACTGTGTACGACGTGTGTTGGCATGCTGATAAACTTCACCTTTCCGTGGCAAGATGGCTGAGCGAGATGGAGGGGAATCGTTTAACGTGCAGGAGCTGGAAGAGTGCGATGAGTACAATGAACTTATGGCTTCCTGAGCGCATAGATGGGGAGACTCACTCTGTGACTCACACAGTGAGTGTGAAACTTGTGTTATCCCGAGCGGTTCTTTACCACTGCGTCGGACAATACCGAGTCTGTTGTGTGTTGGAGCACGGTTGGCTGAAGGTTAAAATTGTTTGTGATGATGCTTTAGTGCCTTTCAAAACCCTCATTAACCCCCTAAAATGATCCCAGTTGGTGAATCCACGGTTGTTTTCTACACGGTGATACGCTGGTCGTGTGGCTTTGGAAGGATTTTGGCCGCACGTGCACACTACACGTCTGTCTCTCTTGTACGAAGAGGCAAATATCGCTGGTCACAGTTTTTTGTTTGCTGCTGGCATGGCAGCCAGGCTCGATGCCAGCCTTTGCCTTGCACACGACGTCGACGGATTGTTGTGGCAGCCACGTCCCAACTCCGATGGGGTGTCCGACGCACCGTGGCAGCATGTAGCGACCTTCAATGCATTGGGTAAGTATATGATTGGTGGACATGCACGATCCAGCAACAACACGATGTGTGAACATTCATGTGAACGTGTCTTTTCTCATCCGACTCGTACTCCACAGGTTATGTGCAAGCCTCAAAGAGTGACCGCAAGTTTATGACCTGCTCGCCGAGTGCCTCCTTTGTGGTACTCTGTGAATGTTCCGTCGTTTGTTCTTGTATCGTAGCCGATGCTCCTCGCCTCTCCGCTCTATAAATCGACATGACGGGCGTGTCGTTAGTCCGTGGCTCGACAACAGCTTGCGACGCCTCGACTCGAGCGAGAGCATCCTGGCCTACAAGCCTTGAGCAGCGACTCTTTGCCTTACACTTCTCGCTGTTGTCCTCAGGGTAGATTCTCACGGTGCTCAGGAGAGTTAGCTCGGGTACTTTATAATTGTCTGTCGACCCATTCTGGCATTTGATATGGTACTTCCAATTTCTTTTTTTTTCCCCTCTTTCTTCATTGAGCAAGTCTTGGAAAGAGCACAATAAAATGTTAGTGCAGTGCTTTGTGAGCGGATGTAGCTTGAATTATTTGCATCTTGACGTTCCAGTAACATGTAACCATGCGTTTGCCACCGCATGAGACTCCTGCCTTTTATTTTGCTGTTAGACGCGGCCCTATTTTAACCGTGGATCTCCATGTTATGAATACTGTTGATTGATATATCAGTGAACAAGATTTTAGTGTGTGGATGTTACTGCGTGGGAGACGAGGCACTGATGACGTTTCAATCGCCGGCTTTTGCCCGATGAAGTTTTTTTTTGGTGAAACTCGTTTCCCACATCAAGAAATGTACTCTTCTCAAATGGTTGATAATATCCATCGTTGTACTTGTGTGGCTCACGCAATGCCTTGTGACGTCACAAGCATCCAAACCAAAACCATTCCTGATAAATTTGTTTTGTTAGCCCCGGCAAAATTTGCTTTGCTCTGGACGTGAACACTTTTGCCAAGCGCATGTTTTGCTGTGGCTCACCGAAATTGCTGCGGTGCTATCCCATTGATATTTGGTGGAGAATGAGAGCTTGAGTTAAAAGTAGAGCTTGTACCAATCCACAGATACTGTATTCTTCATGCGACATCACCTTGACATAAATAAGAAATATAATTTTGGTGATATTTTTAAAATCACCAGCAATTTCAGTGGGAGGTTGTTGTATTTATTGCATCTATAATATGTTGGAACAAGCAACAACTGAATCACACGTCGCTTGCTCGCAATTGGCAGGTGTCATCACCAAGGCAGTCCTTGGTATGTCCTGAAGCAACCATGGTCGGTGTATTTCAGCTTGATCATTCCTTGCACACTTAAGCTCTCACCACATTCAAGCTTCATCTGCAGCTTGATAGAGTACTGCTCTCCCCTCTGGCCTGGTGCCCATGCTCACACACCTTGCTCAGCTTGATGCCATGCAAACCAAGGCTTCAAGATCATTGAAATCGCTGCAATGAAGCTGAGTCTGTTTCGTTCACTTTGCCTCGCAGACAGGTTGGTCGTCTTCTGTCTAATACTTCGCCTCCTTAATGGTGTTGTACACGCTGCCCTTTCTGTGCTTTGTTCCTTCCCCTCAGGTGTCTGCAGGGCACACAGTCCACCCTCACCCTCCTCCTCCCGGTGAAACTCCAAATCCAGAATCATTGCTTACCTTCACTCATTCGTTCTTATCGAGTTTTGCTTATGTATCCATCTTGTTCACCCACTGACTGTATCCTCCCTTACACTCATTCTTGCCCATCTCTTGTTTGTCTCTCCGTCTCTATTTTGTGTCTCAGGTTTGCTGTTGGTCCCCCCACCCCTCTTTCTGCAACGTTGTAAATCTTCCATGAGCTTGACTTTGCAATTAAGAAATAATTTTTTAATTGACCTTTTAACACCACTTTCTTTGAGCATGCTTTGGCACTTGTGCACCTCATTATCATGTTTCTTTTGAACGATAACGTCATTGTCGTTCTCTTAATCCTTTGCGGATCATTGGGTCACCCAGACCAGTCACAAACGTTTTCTCTTGCTGAGAATTTACAATCGCAAACAAATGCTGGCAGATATGATAGCTGGTGATGGAACACCATGGGATAAGTTTACCGTTGGGCTGGGAATGAGATTAAAGACACGTGCGCTTCTTTGGTACATTAGATCTTTCCTTTGTAGTTCAGGATCCTAAAAAACTATTTGTACCGACTGAAGAATAAGTTTTGTACACAACTGAAAATTTCTAAAATAGATACAACTCATCGCTTGTAAGCATCATGAAAGCATTTGGTCCATCATGTTACAGAGATGGCCTCGAGATATTGTCCGAGTTTCATTGTGTTATTTTGATTAAACAGCTTCATGATTATCATCGTTTGTCTCATGCTGTCATGTTCAATACAAGAATCCATTACCAGGATTCCAAAGGGGCAATTGGATTACTAACTTCTATTGTTTTTGAAAATATCTCAAGTCTGTTAAACAAACGCTTACATGTTCAGATGGAATGTTAAACATTCTCATCGAATCACCTTGTGAACAAATGCCAGGATCCTGGGTTAAATCCCATGTACTGTTTTAGGTATTTGTAGATGCACACGTTGCACTGTTTCTCCTAATCGAACACGATATCAAGAACAGAACAACAGTGCCAGGACACTGCTCGATGTCGCTCTCCTCAGCTGGAACCCGTGGATCATCACTGTTTCGGGCATACTCCAGTACAGCTCTCAAGGGCGGCCCCAGCAGTACAGCAACATGCACCACCAAGCAACATCAGCCTCCATGCTCATCACCAGATATCATTGACCAAATCTATATATTCGCACCAGACCCTCCTTTCATATGAATGGAATCATCTGCACTCGCCTCTGCCATCAGATCCACAATGAGGCTATTTTTGCTTGGTTACCATATTGAGGATATATATATATATATAAGCTGGTGTTGGCGCAGTGGTTAGGCAGCGGCTTGGGATCCAAAAGGTCTCGAGTTCAAGCCCCGTTGGGCCACTGAATTAATACACCAGGGGGTTGACTCAGCCTGTCATCCTTCCGAGGTCGGCGAAATGATACCAGTATACTGGGCCGGTGTATAACCCCGGTTGAAATAGGTGTACCATATGCCTGTGTCGTAAGAGGCACCAGGGTTTGCGTCAGGAAGGGCATCCGGGCGTAAAACATGTGCCAATCACTATGCGGATCATACGGATGATCGCTGTGGCGACCCCTAACGGGAGCAGCCGAAAGAAGAAGAGAAGATATATATTATATATATATAACATACACACACACACACACACAAGCTCATTTGTGAGCTTCAACACATTTTTTAAAATAAAAATCTCCACAACATACAAGTTATTTTCTCAGTCTAAACTCTGCAAGACAAATTTCTGGGTGGTTTTATTGCAAGTCGATTTAAAAAACTGATGGTTTATTTAAGTATGTTGGATCAGAGTTTTTCATAAAGAGAAAATTTAAATACAAATCCCATATCTCATCTTCTATACTACAAAAAGGAGTGTGTGTGCGTGGTCACACTTTATTCCAAAACAAGCAAAAGTGTCTGTCCCAGTGATGGGAAAAGCTTAAGTTAATTTGTCAATTTTAATTATTTCATGGACTTTGAAAAGGTTAATTGTGTTGCATTCTTAGTTTCACTCAGAGCCAAAGCTCTGATACTTATACTGCCTACTGTTTAATCACAAAGCTACCTTTAACAGGACTTGGGCTCAATGGAGCAGTTCTAACAGTCATTTATATATTACAGGGGTGTCCCAAAAAAATACAACTTTTCATCTGCAAAGAGGATGGTCATAACATATATTTTTTAAAAAGATATATGGCTGGATAGAAGCTGAAAGGTTGAAGGTTATTGTACCAATTGTCAAATTGCTGTCTCCAATCTCCTACCTAAAAAAAAACCGGTCCTAACCGAATGGGTTGTTTTTCGGAGACACATCTCCTTATTGGATGGATGTTGGCTCCTTGAAAGAGCTCATCCGCCCTTTGGCAGGTGTTGTTTTTCGTCCTGGCAGGGTGTCACAGTCACCCTCCCACTGGCAAGCCAGTGAGGGGTGTCGGTTTAGTCGCCGACACCCGACCATGCGGCAGGTAGCAGTGGGTTACATGTTCCTAAGTGGCAGTCAAGAACCTGACTGATGATGACAGCAGCTCTTCAGAATAAGTGTGATGGACATGGAAGGAGCACACAAAATTATACATTGTAATACTTCTCAAAGCAAGAGAAAAAAAGATATATATTTATTATAAAATATACATAAAGGAGCACAAACAACAACCATTCTTTTGCAATTAGCTAAGATTGGTAATCCATCAGCGAAACGACAGTCTGTATGTGAGTAGTCATTGCATGTCAAACGATGAAACCACGTATTAACTTTTGCGGGTGTTGTCATGGAGCAAGACCGGAGGGTGCATGGGACGTGTTGGCTGGACACTGGCACCGCATCTCGATTATTTTCATCAACGCCACTTGTGTTCCCCATCTTTGATGGCGTCGCGACAAAGCGGAAACCACTCTTGTCTTGTATTTCCGACTGCAGGAAACACGAGCGAATTCATCACTCTTTAAGGACCCATTGTAGTTACTGTAACTGTGCTAAGAGCTTCAGAGATGAAGTTTGATCCCTGACCTGGTGTCACTTCGAATTGTAATTGAAATTTCCATTCAATGGTTTTGTACTTGTGAAATTGACTCAAGCTTGATTATCGAGGTGTTATTTATGAAATGCTCCATTTATGACAGTTTGCTCTGGCCTTGCTGCTAGCATCGCATTATCTGGAAGGGTCCCCATTAAATTTTTCAGCTTTCCATTCCATTGGGCAACCATCCCTGTTGAGGGGACTTGATGCTCTTGACACTTTTCATCCCACTCTGACTTGGATTTCTAGGTTTAAACCATAATTGCTACACACCACAGTATCGTAATAGCAATGGTCTGAACAGTGCCGCTCGCCATGCTCGTGTGTAACTTCGCTCACCACGTAGCCTGCCGGCCTTCTGGATGATCATTGATTTTCAGGTCGGACAGCAGCTCCAATGTGGTTGGCACAGCGAATGTTGTGACTGTTCAGGAGATCTCGGTTGAGATTCTGCAGCTCCGTGTACCTCTGTTTCATGTTCTTCTGAACAATGTAATGGTTACATCACCATTCCATACAACCACACACTGCACTGGGTGTCCCGGGGAGATACATGGGTAACATCAATGAGGCAAACAAATTAGGTAACTCCAGAGCTACAGTACTGTGGCAAAAGTTTGGGTTATTTTCCACTTTTGTGGTGCTATTCCCATTCAACATGTGTGGGAAATTAGCATTTGGATTACTGTGACAGCTGTTAAAAGACTAGACTAGACTAGATTACTGTGTCCTACTTATTCTGTCTGTTCTGAGGACGGCATAAGACTGCTAAGGTGTTTGGCCAGCCGTAATTTGTTATCCAAGTTAGATTACAAGACGTGGTTGCAACGTTGACTCCGTCGGCTGACTGACTACGGTCTGTTGCGCAACTGCTGGCACAGGTACCCCCGCTCCGCTCGGCTTTTGGAGTATGGTAACACGACTGGGCGTGGGATCCTGCGGGAAGTTGGGGGCGACTGCGCGATCGTGGTCTCTTTAAGACACGCCATCCTCTCGAGGTTATCCAGAAGTGACGTCTGTCACAATATACATACATATTATGTATAAGATACAAAAAAAAAAAAATACACATTATGTACTGTACATAATTGTATGTGCTATTTTTATACGACTGGCAGCGCTATGTCGGCTACATCACTCGAGCGATAGGAATTTTTCAGCTCCATTATGATGGAGCTGGCAGATCCGTCGTATATGCGATCACCGTCGTATATGCGATTATGGGACCACCGTCGTAAGCGATCCGTCGTTGCCCGAAACGTCGTTATGCGGCGCATGAACTGTATATATTTGTTGCGAATTCGCGCCGCCGGCGTGCGAACGATTCACTGAACTCGAATCGCGGTACGCGCCCACCGGACGGACAAATTCCGTTCGTGACCCTCCTCGGACTAACGCCGGGATCAGTCACGGGTGGACTTTCGGGCCTCACCACGATCGTGGCCGATCGCCACCCATGGCGAAGGTTGTTCGCCAACGCGACGCTACGCTATACCGCACGGCGGATGTAAACCGGCGACGCGCCCCGACCCGCAGGTCGACTTCGGAACACGGGCCGCTAGGCGATCCGTTCTCGTGCTAATCGGGATAACCGAGGCGGTGTCTATCGTCGGCCTCTGGACGGTTCTGATTTAATATCGGCGTCCGCGCGCCACTCAAACCCTTAACGTAAAGCAAGATGGAAGACCCACAAAGGAAAGACGCAGCGAAACGTGGCACATTCAACAAGAAAGCACATTTATTCAACCCTCACATTAGCGAGCACCAATATAGCACGTATTTAGCACGGGCCAAACATTAATCACATGCAAATGACATAAACATTAAACAGCAACACAATGAAAAGCAACGCAGAGCTAGCGACGACTAAACGCAACACTCGTCAACACTTATACATTTCTGACCTTAAGAGAACAGGCACCACAAACACGCATTCACTGACCAACCTAAAAGAAAAGGATAGTGCGACCCCCTGAGTGTCGAGTCGTTCCCTGCAGGCGGAGTCCAGCGTACACGACGCGAGATCTTTGCTCACACGACGCGAGATCCTTCGCTCCAATCGAACGGGCGAGAATCTCCGTCCAGACTCGGAGCGCGAGATCCTCCGCCTCACTCGGACGCGAGATCCTCGCTCCACTCGAACGCGAGATCCTCCTACGACACCGACGCGAATCCTCTTCCCCGACCGATTCGCATCGATCAGAATCCTTTTTCTCCGTCGCCTTCGCCGTCCCTTTTTACCGCGCGCGATTCTCCTTCTCTCTTTCTTCCTACTCCGTCGCCTCTACCGTCCCTTTTCGAGCGCCCGAAATCCCCCTTCTCTCTCCTTCCTACTCCGTCGCCTCTTTATCGCCGCGGGGGGCCCCCGCCCTCCACTCCGCCCCGTTTTCGCTCACCCTCTTTCCAGAACATGCTGGAACTTTCCAGAAGGGGCGTGTCCTCCGTCCAATCGGTGCCATTCGTTCGGGGAGGAGGGGGAACGGGGGCCGGGCCGCCTGCTTCCCTTTGAAGGCCAGGCCTCTGGCAACCGTGTGCCGAGTCGGAACGCCGTGGTTGTTGCAGTGGTGGGCGTGGTGGCGTTGTCTGTAATGGCGGCGTGGTTGGCGTTGTTGTAGTGGTGGCGTGGTTGGCGTTTGTTGTAGTGGTGGCGTGGTGGGCGTTGTTGTAGGGGCGTGTTGAGCGTGTTGTAGTTGTTCGAAAATAAAGCAATGAACAAGAAAAAACGCCTAACTCAAAGTGTCGCAGCCCGATGAAATCACATTAATTCCCTCTAAAAAATGGGTTTGGGCTAACTACAACATGTACTTAAAAAAAATATCTCACTACGGGACATGAATGGTGTAATGCGAATTTCCACAGCCGTAACAATTATATATAAATAATATATAGATAAAAATAGATATATATGAGCAGGCCATTGTGTGCCGACACCCCGGGGAAATTTTGTATTCCTGTGCTGTTTGAAGATTACTTTGGCAAACTCTCACAACGGAGTCATGACCTATGGTAAATTCCCAGCTACAGAAATGTTCATGATCTCATGGTTGCCACCCTGACAGACTATGGAAGCAGTTATTAATTTTGCAAACTTAAACCAAGTCCCTACCCTTGCAGTAAAAGCAAAGTGAATCTTGAAGGAAGCAGTCATGTGGTTAGATAATGTGATTAGGGTTTTCCCTCCTTTATCACAAACCAGAGACCCCACGCACATGCCAACACGTACCATATGATCTGCCGTGAGGTGAGAAACAGCCTCCTGAGCTGTGGCCACGTACTCTGGATCCAGCTCACCCCTTTGGTCCCCTTTTACCACCTCGGTCCAGTTCTGCGAACCCTCAGCGCTCACCTTTTGTATCGTTATCTCAAGCCTGACAAGCACATGTTGCATTGCATCCTATTACTCCAGTTACAAATCATTGTAAATATTACACACAAATTACTAATCAAATTGAATGAGGTTTTCACTTCATCAAGTCACAAGAACCTCAATGCCCTCAAATCCTTTTGTAAATGTTTTGTCCAAAAGTTTGCTTTTGGTCAAAGTGACGTCTTGCTCTTTCAAAGAACAATGGAATGAGATAAAAAAATTGGTACAACGGATAAGCACAATAATTGTGCGTTTTATGAGAAAAGCATGAATTTTCTGACATAGTTAGTGAATACCAATAAGGTTTATTTTCAGATGTGGAGGGAAGTCAGATTTTGACCTCTGAGGACCGGTGAGAGGTCAAATACAAGATGGCCACCAGTTCACACGGGTCTAATGTTCAAACGCGTTTAATTTTGGAACTAAACAGTGTAAAAAACATTTAAGGTGTCATTTCCAACTAAGTTTAGAATGGCCATTCGTTTTGGGGATACTTTTGAGATCGCAGGAGCCAAGGAAATTCATTTCGATCAAGGTCAAGGTCAAATTACGTTAACTTTATGGACATTCTTTTGGTAAAGACAATGGATTGGACCTATGCAATATAGCAAACTTCGCTTCCATTTTGACACTATAGGGATAAAAATACAAAAAAATTAACAAGAATAGTCAATGCTGCTAGTCTATTTAATACTTCATTTAATTGCAATGATGATGATGGTAATGGTAGTGATCAAAATCTAACAGCCTCCAGAACAGAAGCAAGTGCAGTGCACTTGAGCGCAGCTTTGGCACACTTGCACGTCCAATGCATCCTTTCTCACAGCGACAGCGATCAATTATGGCACGATTTTTGATGCTTTGGGGAGAGTGGTCAAAGCGGCTGCCACCCAGTTGTTTCCTTTGTCCAGCCCCAGTCAGATGGCTCTGGCATCTCTGGATCCAGGACCAAAGTCCAATGCCTGGTTCAACAGTTGGCCTGGTAGCAAGTGCGCTTGATGTGCTGTTTGAGTGCTGCCTGGGTTGGAGGAATGTTCTCTAGAGTTCTAGACTTCTGTGTGAAGAGCTGTTTCCTGCATGATTCACTTCCGTGCTCTCACTGGTTCGGTCGTACATTAGCACCACAAATCGCTCTAGCAGTAACATTGATCCTTCACTGACCTCAACTTGGCATGCATAGGAGTTCATTGAAAGCATCATTCACCTCTGGGAAAGACTTCCAAGTTTCCCAGGCAGTCTTCTTTCCTCTGCCAGCGAATGCAGATAGTGTCACACCCGGTGAAAGCGTGAAGGACTGGGAGAGTCAGACACTGTGTTGGATTCATTGTGGCAACAATTTCGTGAACAGCTATGTAACGGAAAGCTTGACCCGACACCAAAGGCAACCCACAGCTCATTAGGAGCTGTCTTGCTGAATGAAGCTATAGCCAGTACTACCACATCGTATCACACGGTACGTTAGGTCACCTTCTTACACCCCTTTTGCACAGCATCTGCCACATGCAGAAGTAGACGAGTGTCGGCCTTCCTCCTGTGAAACATGGGGCAAGGCAGGCCAAGTATGACTCAGCCGGAGAGCAAAGGACTCCACATTCCATCTGTTGCATACAGTTCCTTGCCCTCTGCTAGAGGAAGATGGAACAACTACGCATGCAGGAAAGCAAACAATTCAGTTTTGTTATCATCGCATCGAAGGAAAGTCCTTCCAGTTCTTTGGCATCACAGTAGAAGGAGCCACTCTTTTCTGGTGCCTTTCCCTCTTCTGTCTTTTTGAGGCTGGCGGGTAGGTATCATCCAGACAAGGTCGATGCGGCTGCTTTCTCAAGTTGAGCAGAGATGTATGGTGCAACACTCTTTCTCCATACTCTTGAAATGTTCTTGATGTTCCCAAGATTTAGCATTTGAACCACAGCTGCACCATCAAGAATTGTTGCATCAGCCATAGGCACACTATTCTTTCGAGCAGATCTGATTCCAGGCAGCGAAGTAGATCTGATTTAACCCCAATCCGAATTTTCCCTCCAGTTGACAGAGCTGGCAGGGCTGCCTGGTTTTCATGGGAGAAGAAATTGTCCATGTCTCCGTCTCGTGTTTGACAGGAAGATGTACAGCCTCGAAAAGAGACCACAGTCACTCTTCAGTGCTGCGAGCTGTGCCTTCTGTTTTGACTTAATCTTGACCGGTGGCCTACTAAACAGTGGCAACTTGTTCTTTGGAATGTTTGTGTGATAGGTGTTGTACACTGTTCCGCCTTTCTCTCAACAAACTTGGTGTACTGCTCCTCACCAAGAGTCTCGATCCTTCTCACAGTTTCAGCACTTGGGTGTCCACGAATGTCCCTTGTGTCAATGACTAGTAGGTCTTGACTGTGTTATAGAAATGGATTCCCATCTCTTCAACACTACACAAGTGCCTTAACTCTTCAGGAATGCTGCTTGCACCAGGTTGCTGATCATGGTGATGGTGTCCATTGTCACCAGCACCATGCTGTTGTTGGTGGCCTGTTGCTCAAACTCTGTCGTGATCCTTGCAATTTCTGGCCCTGCTACCATCCAGCGTCTGAGTGCATCTATAAAGATATACAGAGTACAGATAATGCATCTCTACCCAGCTAGTCTAAGCATGGATATACACAATACATAACTGCGCCACATCCGCCTCAAGCACACCCTCTGAGCCGGCTAAATAACTAAATTCGCCACAGTGACACCACTCGGTATTCATTTGCAAATTTCAACTGATTGCTTATTTTTTGATAAATTTTTACCTTGACCTTGACCTAAATTCATTTCCTTGAATTCTGACATTCTCAAAGATATCACCAAAATGAATGGGCATCCCCAATTTAGTTGGAAATGACACCGTAAATGTTTTTCTGCGCAGTCTGGTTCCAAAATTAAGGACGTTTGAACATTAGACCCGGGTGACTAGCGGCCATCTTGGATTTGACCTCTCACTGTCCCTCAGAGGTCAAATCTGACTTCCTCCACATCCGAAAATAAACATTATGGTATGACCTAACTATGCTAGAAATTCAGCTTTTCTCATAAAATGCACAATTTGTTAAAATATGAGAGCTTATCCGCTGTACTAAAACCTTTCCAAATCGGTTGTTAATAACAAAATAATTCAGATTCCCGTTACCCACTTATTAACAAAATCCTTAAAAGCTTCCATCACATATTTAAGGTACAATTGAAGTGACTTAAAGATGGAGCAAAACTCCATGCCGAATGTTACGAGTTTGTTGCACAGACACGTCTCCATGTTCCAAGAGTGACCCAGCCAGATGGCATACCTGCCGTCGCTCAGCAACCATGTGGTGCCTTCTGCATCAGCGGGACCCGCCAACTCCCCCTCCAATAATGGCTCCTGACCCTTCAGACCGACCTTAAGATAATGGCTCTTCACCTCCACTTCTACATCAGCCTTAACTGTGCACTCCACCAAGGAAAAGGTCACTGTGATGTCATCAGCACTTTGCTGCCAGCGATACAGTACAACTGCAAGGAGACACAATGGGACAAGGCCTAAGAGATTTGTGCTTGAAGAGTTGAGAAAAAAAAAACCCACAGAAAGCAATCATTGGTTGAATGAAGAACTAGTCTTGCTAGTGAAGGCTAGTGTCTGTCTTCATCAGCGAACAGGTAGAACAAACAGGATGTTGATGGAGGTATGCTAACCCCGTGGCGAGCGAGAAGCTGAAATTTTGGTAATTATCCATCTTTTGCTCCAACGAAGAGTTAACGCCAAAAAGGTGTTAATCTTGCATCCACTGACTTGAACATCTACCTGTGAAAAAGTGCTCTTTGAAAACAGCAGCTCTCCCTGAGCGGCTCGGCTCAACTCACTAATGCTTGGCTCGTCCCGGCCTGACCCTGCACCGCTCTGTCTGTGCGGATGACAAACGTATTCCGATTAACCCATGACGTTTCGAGTACGACTTTGGGTCGGGATGGCAGATTATCATATTTGTGCCTTTGTAGCCCACAAAACAGGAAATGTTACATTGAGAAGCTGTGAATGCCCCGCAAATCAACAATGGATGTGCAACACCATGGGGTTGTACCCTTGTGTGGGACAACTCATGATTGCACGAGCACCGAAGTACCAATTTAGCCCTTCGGACTCGCTTTGTAATATCAATGTATCAGAAGCTTTGTAAAAGTGATTTTCCACTAATAGCTGGAAGTCTGACATAAATCAATTAATAAATACACAACGCTCCGTCATTGGATCACGTACTTGGCTGTCCAAGATTTTAAAATACACACAAAACAGCCAACCTTCCCTACAATACACTGCAGTGGAGTTATCTCTGACATAATAAAATTCACAACCAGGTGGACAAGGACCATTGAACAAACCTTTCTGCCTCTCATTTTCATCCTCATCGGGCATTTCCGCTTCGCTGCATGGGAGTTCAGGTTCAATGGGATTGGCCGAGTCGCTGATGAAGCGAAACGGTCGATCCGCCAGAACAGTAAGAGCCATACCGCTGGGCTCAAGGGCTGCGTAATGAGGTGCACACAGCCCGTGTAGCAGACGACGACGTGTCAGCTCCAGACAAGTGCTTCCTGATAAAGCATAGTTTTAAAAAGTTTCTATAAAAAGTCAAAGGAATATCCTGAGAGACGACGACACCTTCAAAGGAGCGGAAATGTTCAAGCCGGCATTTTAAAATTTCGGTTTTAAAAGACGTGCATTTCTATCTTAATTGGTCACCAGCAAGACAACAATAAGGCGTTTGGCTCAGCCGGTATATCGTCTCACTCCACATTTAGCAAATGCTTAATTTGCGTAGGCAAACATCATCAGTGATGGCACGTTGGAATGACCATTCATTGTGTACCCTCCAAATGTGTTCACTCACCAGAGGCAGCACTCAGAGTGAGCCACTCTAGGGCTGTCCGGAACCCACTCTTGCTCTCAACGGCTTCATCAGGCTCCACACGCAGCAAGAGGCAGTCCGTCCGTCCCTCCAGCGTCATGGCGTGCATGAGCAGTGAGGCAAGTGGGACCTCCACCGACAGCAGCAACTACGGTGCACAAGCGTTGCAATCAATGTGCGCACGCAGACCATTTCAGCATAATACTCAGACGACAATCCAACATGGTGACCAACGATGTTGAATGAAATCAACGTGTTAGGACAGCCATCTTACACATGAATAGATCACCAGTAAATCCCACCTTCCACTTGGTGGTTCCTTCTTCCCCACGGCATCCCGTGCGTAGCAGGTGCAGCGAGCCAATACCATCAGCCACAGCGGCCAACTCTTCAGAAGGGAAGCTTAGCGAGGAACATACCCTGCCCTGCGTGCAAACTCCCTCCCAAGGCAACTGCCACACTGGCTTTCCTTTGTCAACATGCGTGTCCTGCATCGAAGCCACACAGTTTCAAACTATATACAAAAACCACGACGACGACAAATAAATGGATATGATTACATATCAATGCCAAATACACACCAAACCAGACAGAGGTTGCCGTAAGCTGGGCATAGTGGCACGCGCCTGTAATCTAGCTACCGAGAGGCTGGGTTTGGGGGATCGCTTCAGGACGGGAGTCCTACTTTGTGCCGCACGAATAGAAGGAACAAAGCAGCACAGCCGATACGGCGGCACCCAACCCTGATTGTCAGGTCAGATCAGATCTGTGGCTTGCTATGGGCATCATGTAAAATGCATAATAAACCTATTCATGGTTGAGTGTTGGTGACTAAACCAGCTGTCCCCACCAGGTCCCACTGGTGTGGAGAGTGTATTGACATGGACACTTAGCAGGATACAATACAAAACCTGTCAAAGGGCAGACGAGCTGTTTGTGAGCCAACGGCCATCCATAATCGAGTGCCAACTGCATCTGCGGACATCATCCTGCAGTTGGTTACCTTCTCAAGGAGGTTGGTAGCAGGATTTGCACTCCGGCCACCACAAAACACTTCACTCTGCAAAACACACTGCAGTGTGTGTCGGGGTGGTGCTGAGGTGTCATCCACCAGACGGCGGTCTCCTCGGGTTATCCTGAGGTGGTCCCTTCAGATGGGTCACTGGAATGTCCAATCCCTAAGAGATGGGGATGGCCCAGGCAATTGCCTGGGGGATGGCCAGATGGAGGCCCCTGGTGTACCGGCAGAAAGTGGATGCAGCGACGTGCTGTGGCGCATGCTCCCATTGGATGGATGTAATTACAAATAAAGGGGCCCTTTGAGTTTTGCAGACAATATGTAGACATCTACACACACACATATATATCGAAATATGTGGAGTGTGATGAGCACTCCTCCGATCTCCATTGGACATAGTCCTACACCAAAGCGTCACCTCCAACCCAAAGGCCTTGGCCCAGCGACTCTGTCAAATAGACAAAGATTACATGATCAAGATCAGTTAAACATCAAACGGAGCCGCCTATCCAGATTTCGGGCTTATGTGCCCTCATCAGGATGGCATACCGATAAATATCGAACCAATGATGACCACATTCGTCGTTTAAACAAAAGACGCTCCTGGCTTTTATGGTGAGCATCGCCACAGATAATGTCTCTCGAAGTAAAACCACATAATCCGCAAAGAACAACCATCAGTCTGCCACCCAGATGATTGTTCCCGGTAATGCAAACCATTCAACCAGAAGGCACATGGTGCGATCGGCGGGTAAATCGAAATGTGTGGAATGTGACGAGCACTCCCCCGATCTCCAATGAACAAGGTTTGCCCGCCGATTACACCACATACCTTCTGGTTGAATGGTTTGCATTAGTGGGAGCAATCGTCTGAGTGGCAGACGGATGGTTTTTCCTTACGGATTATGCGGTTTTACCATGCGAGAGACAATCCACGGTCGATGCTCACTAATTGAAAATTATATCCTGCACGCGCACGTGCAACAAAACTTTTGAACTCCTCCACCCCTTAAAACCTGAGTGCTTGATTGTACATATGCCTATGTTTTCTGCTGCTAACCCCTGCCACCACAGCTTACCTACCCTTTTCACCTCTCCCTCACAATCACCCTCCGTTTTATTCCCCAACTCCGTCATCCTTCAGACAGGCAGACTGCAGCCTCTTCTCTCTTCAGACCTTGACAAAATCCCAAGCTGGTTCAAACACTTGGAATATGTCTGTCAATCCTGATAAATCTCACACTCTCACTATCTCTTTCTCAGAAAGGACCATCTGGCAAACCCTCCGATCTACTTTCTTAACAATTATCTTGAGGAAGTTCAATCATTCAAACTTATGGGTCTCACCATCAGCCATGATCTTTCTTGGGCAAACTACATTTCAAAGTTTGTCTCCAAAGCCAGTGGCCGACTGGGCATTCTCCATTGTACAAAGTCCTTCCTGATCACACATTAACTTCTATTCACCTACAAGGGCTTCATCTGCTGCTTGATAGAGTACTGCTGTCCCCTCTGGGCTGGCTCTCCTGCCTCACCTTGCTCCGCTTGACACTGGGGAAACCAAGGCCTTCAAGATCAATAGAATCTCCCACAATGAAGCTGAGTCTATGGGGCTATCAATTTGCCATCGCAGACACATTGGTGGTCTCTGTCTTCAACCACCTCCTTTCTGGTCTTGCACTCTGCTCTTTCCATGCTTTGCCACTGCCCCCCACTCCCCCTCCCCCAGGTTGTTGCAGGGAGCACATGGTCCACCCTCAACCCCTTTCTGGTGAAACCAACTAAATCCAGGATGACAGCTCCCTTCCACTCATTTGTTTATCTTTTTCCCACTTGTGGAATCACCTTCTGTACTCTTCAATTTCATTCTTCCCTCCAGGTCTTCAAGACAGCTGTTCAACACCATCTCAAGTCAACTCCATCCAAAATCGTGATCTTTTCTACCCTCGTTAACCCCACCCAAATTTCTAGTTTTCCCTCCTTGGAGTTTCCTTCTGCATCAATCTTGTCTACCCTATGCATCCTCTCCTGCCCCCCATTCCTCCCCATGCATTGTTTTTCCGCCTCCGTCCATCTTGGCCTTCGGCTCTGCTGTTGGTGTTTCCCCCCTTTCTTTGCTGATCCTTCTGTCCTGTTGCATCCTGATCCATTCATTGTACTAGTGCTGGCTCTTCCATGAGCCTTGACTATGTATCCAAAAAAAACAAACTTGCATGGATGAGATTTATCTGGCCACAATGAATGAGAGATTGGACAGTGATAAACTTCACACAATATTCCATTAAGATAAAGGTGACACCACTAACACCTTCACTTTCGAGACAATTTAAAGGTCCATTTGCAACAAATATATAATACAACCTTATAACATGAATAATAGTAGGAGAACAAATCACCGAACAGCACAAATTGATCACGGATGAGCAAATACCTTCAAGATTTGGATCAAATCTGTAATCCATTGATGGGTCATCCATCCAACGATACCAAATTCAAACATTATAAACTATCCGGTGACCCGATGATACACGTGATCAAGGGTTGTAGAGAAAGAAACACCAAACTCACCAGCACAACACGCACATTAACCAAACGTCCGGCCCGGTCCACGAAGTACAGGCTGTCGTGATGCCATGGATCCATGTGCAGGTGGTTGTACATCCCATACATGCGCATGTGGTCCAGAGTGAACTGCTCTTCCCCAAGTTCAACATCATCCACTTCTACGGTGAGAAATCACAGAAATCGCGAGCACGTTATCCCCATTGATGTCACCATTGCCCAGCATGTTCCCCCATTTCAAGTTATTTACTCCACCCCCTCTCCTCATACTGGTGATTAACTCCACCTCTCCACTAACGACTGGTTATTTACTTCTCCCTCCCACCGATTATTCACTCCACCCCTCTCCCTCCCGGCCATTCACTCCACCCTCCCCTCATCCCGGCCATTCACTCCACCCTCCCTCATCCCGGCCATTCACTCCACCTCCCTCATCCCGGCCATCACTCCACCCTCCCTCTCCCGGCCATTCACTCCACTCCTCCCATCCCGGCCATTCACTCCCCCTCCCTCATCCCGGCCATTCACTCACCCTCCCCTCATCCCGGCCATTCACTCCACCCTCCCCTCATCCCGCCATTCACTCCACCCTCCCCTCATCCCGGCCATTCACTCCACCCTCCCTCATCCGGCCATTCACTCCACCCTCCCTCATCCCGCCATTCACTCCACCTCCCTCATCCGGCCATTCACTCCACCCTCCCCTCATCCCGGCCATTCACTCCACCTCCCTCTATCCCTCACTCCACCTCCCTCTCCGGCATTCTCACCTCCCTCATCCCGGCCATTCACTCCACCCTCCCCTCATCCCGGCCATTCACTCCACCCTCCCTCATCCCGGCCATTCACTCCACCCTCCCTCATCCCGCCATTCACTCCACCCTCCCCTCATCCCGGCCATCACTCCACCCTCCCCTCATCCCGGCCATTCACTCCACCCTCCCCTCATCTCGCTATTTACTCCACCCTCCCTCCTCCCGACTTACCAGGTTCCACACTCACGCTGTACGTCGGAAAGGGATCCAGGGAGAGTTTATATCCCTCAAATCCCGGATCCAACAAGAACCGATCCGCATCGAGGGAGACGTGTTGCGCCATGCGTCCACAGCACAACCTGAGAGCGCGCGCCCAGCACTCACTTCCGCTTCCGGGTCGTGTTTTTACAATTCCCTACTAAACAATTAAATAACCCTGATTCGATTCCTGCACCGAGGAAGTTTACATTCGCCTCACATTTCACTGATCATCCTCTATTGTTTTTTTAACAATGAAATGCGAGCAGGGATGTGTTCAGTTACCATTCACTATCAGCTCGTTAGCGCTTGCCAAGCCAGCCGTTCCTTCAACGGTATTAAACGGAGTGCTTGCTTGAGGGCTTAAGCCGCTCGGCGGGGGATCAACACCCCAGACTGTGGGCGGACGCAACTTTGGCTTGCTTCCGGTTAGCGACGGCCGCCGTAGTTTTATCGCGGTGAAGACAAGTCCGTCGCAACGATTTGAACGCCATTGCTTTTTGTGCCGCCGTTGTCCACCTTTCCCTCCCAACTCCGTTTCCACGTGGTGCAAGGTGACGTCGGCCACCCCGACAAGCGTGCACGTCGGCCACCCCGACAACGGTGGACGTCGACCACCCCGACAAGGTGACGTCGACCACTCCGACAACGGTGACGTCGACCACCCCGACAAGTGACGTTGTCACCCCGTGACAAGGTGACGTCGACCACTCCGACAAGGTGACGTCGGCCACCCCGACAAGGTACGTCGACCACTCCGACAAGGTGACGTTGGTCACCCCGACAAGGTGCACGTCGACCACTCGACAAGGTGACGTCGACCACTCCGACAAGGTGACGTCGACCACTCCGACAAGGGTGACGTTGGTCCACCGACAAGGTGACGTTGGTCACTCCGACAAGGGTGACGTCGGCCACCCCGACAAGGTGACGTCGGCCACTCCGACAAGGTGACGTCGGCCACTCCGACAAGGTGACGTCGGCCACTCTCATCACAATTGTAAACCGATCATCATGAAACTTCACCAAGTTGGAGGGGTGGTCACGACTGAGAAACCGATTGATTTTTGAGGTCAAAGGTCATCTTGAGGTCGAATTTCTAGAATCACCATTTTTTTTTTCAACCGATTGACTTGAAAGTTGAACAGGGTTTGCATATTTGGGTCTATGCATTGGGAAACCAACTATTGAGGTCAGAGGTCAAACTTCTAAAACCGTCAATTTTCATTTGATTGACCTGAGCTTTCATTAAAATCGTCAATTTTAATCTCAATGAAATGGATACGTTGATGTTTCCATGGCAACTTTTTTTTTGGAGGAGGAGGGTGGTGGGGTGGGGGAGTGGGGGGTGGATTTTGTTTGTATCGTCCTCAGACTTGAAGAAGTTTGAGTTTTCGGGTGTTTCATCAATTTTTCAGTTATGACCTTTTTGAACTTAGAAAATATTGTTGTGGGCCGGGCTTCGATGGCGATAAACGACCACTAGGTGGAGCAGTGGAGTCGTCTCCCACCGAACACCCGGAATTTACGTCGTGACCATCGAACAACTCCGAAAGGTCACGGGTCCCTTAGCGGACCGTGGACGCCAATATTTCGACCGCGTAGTGTAGGGTTAATTGTCTCGATCTCCAATATACCTAAATAACCATGGAGTCTCGCTACCGGGGAAACCACACCCTCGACGGGCTCTGTCGAACCGGGTCGCTCTGGCGACCTCGGTCCAGTGTAACCGAGCGGAGTTACCAGATCCGCGCCGGTCCCAATGACAACTTACGGCACCAACGGCCTTACTATTTCTCAAGCCCGCACCGTGCTGGGCCAATGAAAGAAAACACGAACATTCATTGGGACTGGAAGGAAGATGCATTGCAAAGCAATTCTCACTCTTGTTGATGTAGTCAGTGTAACAAGACCACGGGCAATGTTTAAGGAACCTGTAATGTACGTGCTTCTTCACACTCAGTGTTCAGCTTCTCGGTGCAATTTTGGGCTTGTTAGCCAGACTATTGCCTTTAAAAAAAAAAAGCAACGGGTCAAGGAAACTTTTGTGCTTCAACTGTCATCTGATCAGAATAGTATTCATCCTGAAGTTTTTCAGTGGTCTGGATTCTTCTCTGCCATATGCCCATTGCTGCATGGGCAGCGCTCTCCTGATATTTATGGACCCTCATTTGACTGGGTCTCCTTGACTAGATCTGTTTTATCTGAAAAAGACTTCAAGAACCTGTTTGAGTTCATTTGCTTTCTATAAACTATATTTCATTGCTCACAGAAATTGCACGAGATTCTGAACCACGAGGTTGGGGAATGGCCATTCCTTTATCAGCAGATGCTGTAGTTTCTGAACTACTTTGGCTATTCTGCTCTTGAAGTTCTCTGAATCGCTGTGTGATTGTTGGAAGAAGGAACACTTGTTTTTCTTCAAATCGGCTTCTGAATGGCGGGCTCCAACTGCTACTGGATCACCATTTGCAACTCCCAGTAATCTGGTTGAGAGTTCATGATCCTGTCTTTGCTTTGCTGCTTTGAAAACTTCGGTATACAAATTGGTAGAATCTGGTTTGTTGTCGACAACAGATTCAATCATGCACTACGTAGCAGTCTTGAGCTGATAACAGGCTCCACCACAGATGAAACAGTTCTTCTTCCAGTTAAATTGTGGGAAAGGGCTCCGAGATCTCGTCCTCGGTAAACGAACGCTCCCGATTATAGCCGTCACCTCCTGCACCATTACCACAAAAACCTGACATTTATTGTTTTGGACAAAGTCATTTTGATGTGGGCATATGTGGTACCTGAGAGAACTACGGCCATCGACAATACTGTGACCTTCAGACAAGGTTTTTTCCCCTCCTCAATGTCATGTTGTCTGTCTGTATGCTGTAAACAGGGACAAGAGGTTTGATATGTCTGGTGTTACAGCAGGAAGATTGATTGTCTGTAAAAGTCACATTGCAAAACATGCATAACTTCAAGTTGAAAACATCGGTTTTGGATTCCTTGGCACAGGCACATCGGAGTTCAAATTCTGCTGCCATATCGGAGCTTTTTCATGCATTAGATGTGTCTGTTAACTTTCAATAGCTTAGGTAAGCATAAGCATTCAAAATCATAATATAATCATGGGCGTAAGGGTGTAAGGGCGTAAGCCTGGAACTTCTAACACAATTTTCTCCAAACATATTCTGTTCATACTTCTGAAATCTTCACATCATGTGTTCCATGTATTTACGCAGGTGATAGCGGATTCAAAAAATCGAATATAGATAGAATTTTCAAAGAGGGAATCGATGACGTCACAATCAGCAGCGTTCGGCGGCAAATCGACGGCCGGGTCCCAGACAACGTGCTTTACTTAACTAAGTCCATGAGTTCAGGACATTTGTTCAACTCAGCATTTACGACTTTTATCCTGCCATGTTGTTAATCTGTTGATGGAGGTAATATAGAAACCATGAATATGTCAAATCGTTCGTGTTACTCATCCGGCACTATGTGTCAAGACCAACAATCTAAAGCGACACCAATATGAACCCAGACACGCCACCAATATGAAATGAGCTGTTGAATGTGGCACAAAACTTCCAAAGAAACTACCGTAACCGAGTATTGTGATCCATCCTGTCCCCCATACCCGCCGTCGACAGGTATCTGCTAGTAAAACAGAATAGCCTTTGGAATCGCTCAAAGATGTTGATTCGAAGCAGAATTATGGCCAAAATAATGAAAACCCAATCAGACGTGATATCACTGGGTCAATCTTGGATTTATGCAAATTAATGATGTATTCATATGCCGGGATGTACGAAAAATGATGTACTCGTATACCAGGGCGGCATCATGCATTTTCTCACTCCTGCGACCCAAATGCACTCCATTATTGTTTGGGGGTCACGGTTGCAGCACTATAAAGAGAAGATAAGATCGTGTGATTGTATGATCACGTCGCAACACTTCTCAGAAATATAATGACCTTCCAAACCATGTTGTTTACATTAAAAAAAAGGGGGTCATCCAGGATGCTGGTGGGTAGGATGTGTATAACCAAGGCCTTTAAATCCATCAGACATGTGATTGAGCCAACCTCACACCACCCCCCCATTCAAAAAAAAACCCCCAAAAACAAACATTCCTCATTTGCACAGAGGTCGAGTACGGCACATTTCTACCATCGTTCCCCTCTAATCCCTTTGGTTCTTGATACCTATCCAATTCCATTTTAATCCTTTACTATCCCTGTACCATTGTTGATTACTATTTGAGCTTGATCTAGATTACAAGAATCATCTTCTGTAAACACACAAAATGTTCCTTTGTTGGCTCACTCCAACAGATTTTGGCCAAACTCGATCGAATTTGTTCTGTGCAGGAAGGCAGGGGTCATGATCACTTGAGCCGTTGACATGAAAGTTTAAAACATCATTCAAAGTCATAATTGTGGAAGCGTGTGTAGAAATAGTCTTTGGAGGAGTGCAGATTAAACATCAAATGGACGAAAGCCTCGTAGTTCCGGCAAGGCACAAAAGCTGCAAAAAAATTTAAACATTTCAAAACACCAACAGGCATGTAAAGAGGGTACCCTGTTTGGTGAACCTTTTACAAGTATAGCTACATCCTGAGGAATAACTTAATATATAATTATCACCTGGATGACCGCCACCCAAAACCACAACCAGCGCTGTGCGGTAATTGCAAACGCCGAGGTCATTTGCCTCGAAGGTGGCCGGCTTAAGTGGTGGCATTGGATACTTCGCGATTGAATGAGTGAGTCTAACCCCACTCCTAATTCCCCTCCAGGGATACTTCCTGGGAAACCCAGATTTTGAGTATGGCAGGTAGACATGCACACAGGCTGTAGCAGATAAATAAACATTTATGAGGCACAAGAAACTTAAAACCTGATATGAAGACGCAATGAGAAATATCCAAACACAACACTTAAATGGTAAAACTAAAACCCACGAAGGCAACACACACATACACATTAAACATAAAAACCAAGTGGGAGCGAAATCGCAAGCAGGTAAAGTTCCAAGTCAAACGGCAGCAGCTCATCAGGGCAGCACCGGCCGGAAGCCCGGTTCAGTAGCTTAAACCTCCATCGATCCCCTCCGCCCTCGAGGCGTCCATGTCAGTGCTCCTCCGGCCAACCACAAGTAATTATGCACATTGACAGCATCTTGGCCCAATTAGACAACACCAATCCTGAACCAATGAGCACAATATCCGCCGAGCAGTTCAACAGCATGTCGCCTTACTCGCCATGAAATCAGAGGTGAGTGTTGGAAGGTTGGAGCTTCTTCCTCGTCCCCAGGGTGTGAGGGAAGGGGGTTGGAAAGACACGTCGTGGCATGGACAGTGAAATGGCGAAAGTGTGTCGCTCAGCAAGTTCGACAGACGGCTCACCCAGTGGAACACCAGAATGGAGGACTTGGGTTGGAGGGGTGAGGGAGCAGATATGTGGAGGCATACTTAACCCTTCCTAGCTACGAAAGGTTATAACACCGTCTCCCAGCTGCGCTCAAATAAACAAGACTTATCCCTATCCATGTCATTAATACAGGGGAATCGTATAACTACATGAACACAAACAGGGGTCTACAATCTTAGTTATAATAACCGATCCTTCCCTCTTCAAAACATAACAATATGTATCCCGCGTACATGGTATGTGAACTGCACAACTTCCACTTGTACCACAACTGTGAATTTATAAGAAGTAAACAATGATTAACAATCAGATACATTCTGCACAAGATGTAAACATGTCACTTTATTGTTGCTTGTACAAAGGAATGAAGTTGTAGGAAAAGACAATGCCACACAATGGGAGGCTGATAACTACAGAAACAAACACAAGACGGTCTTGATTTATCTGTTAGAAAAGAAAAGAAAAGACAAATACAACAATCGAGTGAGAGATGAATGAAAACAGAAAGCGAGGGATTGAAACAATGACGCACGGCGTGGAAGTTTTCGTTTGGAGTTTCCATTGGTAAGTTCAATATAATTCCAAATAAAAGTAATAATCGATTACTCAACCACATCTGATGCTAAATTTGTCGAGTTGCAGACCAACAACATCCCAGACACACCATTTTATGTTTATATAAGGTTTGTGTGTGTAAATATATATATATATATATATTATATATATATATATATATGTAACATATACACGTGTTGTTGCATAGTTGAAAAAAAAAACCCACAAAAAACCCACAACAGTGTTGTGGTGATAATACAACGGATAATTATGTATTACCGGCAGGTAAATGCGGTTATATTATTACACCAAGTCCGGTTATGGGCCAAAGGGCAAGAACAGTCTCCTCCGGCCAAAGCCTTGGATGAACCTCAATGTGGTACGTGGCGTCTGATGAGCCTGCTGCCAGCAACTATATACCATGACCACAAGCACCAGAATAAATTAATTTAAAGCACTAAGCGATCGTCCATGTTATTAATGCTACATTCATCCAAACCGATGCTTCACTTGAATTAATAACCATTTGATAACAGCAGGGTTATAAAATAAGATTTGCCCGGATAACACCACCTTTTGGCATCGGTCCTCAGGAGGACTTTGTAAAGTGCAATCCAAAGCCCGCCGCAGGTATACATGTTATCGACAGCATTGTTCATTTTCACAAGCCCCTCGCGTGCCGAGCACAAAAAAAAAAGGTGGCAGTCCCGTGTTCAGTGAGATGGCCGATTCAAACGTTCGAGGGTTTGTATTGCAAAATCCTCCAGAGATAAAAACAAGTCGAGGTCGAACGTATCCGAGGAGTCATGCGGCATCACCGGATCGTAAGGGTCAGTTCAGGGAGATAATAACAGGTGAGCTTGATGAAAACATCAAATGCAGCCACCTTCCCAGCACCGATGGAATGAGTCACAAATCAAAGCACGACTTACAGCCTTCCGATCTAATCGACATACCTCTTTACAACGAGTTCTTTGAGTGTCGGAATTTGCGTGTTATAAACGCCCCCGGCTGTCAGTTCCTCCAAGCAAGCCTCACTTTGACGCTTGTCCTTTCCTATCATCCATGAAAGTCTAATATTGGACGATAATAGCGCAAGCAGCAACTCCAATGTGTCCTGCGCCACAGGGTGTGTGGGATCTTCGGCCGTGGAGGGCACCCGGCTTCTCTGCTTGGCCTTCTGCTGTTCCCGGTCCAGCAGATCCAGTGCACGCTGACAGTGTTCTTGTGCCTCAGCCAGTTTGTTTAGATCTTGACAACAGACCACGAGTGCTGAGAGCGTCCTTGAGAGCTCTGTGTATAGAGCTGGGGGAGGTACGATCCTCTCCTACTTCATGTGGGGGGGTTGGGGGGGGTAAATGAATGGAGAAGAGAGAAAATCAAACGAGAAGAAAATGTCATCAACATGAATGTTATTAGTTCACAAAAGAATGCACAAGAACACGTCAAACCTGAGTCTGGGTTGGAATTGAAATGTCTTAATTTGAAGCGAGGAGTAGTTCTAAAGTTATAGACGGATAAGTGAAGAGACCGAGCAGACGGAAGTCGTGAGGGAAACACCTTGCTCTTTCAGGTTAAAAGACAATTTTGCTTTGGAGAAAAACTCGGTGCAATTGGAATGAATATTGGATGAGAGATGCAAAGGAACAACCAAGCAAATATTCCAGGGGACATAGGCTCAAGTTTTTGACCACAGGGTCATCAACTGGCAGCAAGGATCACCGAGTGCCCCAGTTTGTATATACCACTCCAGGACACCTCAGAGAAGGAAAATAAATAAATAAATAAAAGGATTGGGGAGGGGCGAGTTATATACTGCACTTTGGAACAGCAGAATGGAGGACTTGGGTTGGAGGGGTGAGGGGGAAGGATGGTTCCACATGTGTTTGTAAAATGGCATTGTGGTTGTCGCTACCTGTTGCATATGCTTTAGCATACTCATGTAGACATGTATTCATACACCATTCTTAAGATTATATTAACGTTTCACTTAGAAATATACAGCAAAATAAATAAATGGTTAAACTCTCCCCAATTATGACAGGGAAGTACCGCAACTTTGGAGCAATATCAAAATGACCAAAAATTCTTGAATAATACAAGTTTGATGAACGTATGACAATCATCATGCAGAGTAATCATCAAGCGGAGACCCCCTGACCTGCAGACGTGTGATGTTGCTTAGTGTGGCATACGCTTCATCGTACAGCCCTCCGCGGATGGCTGCATGGCCAGTATATAGCTCTGGCATGGTAAAGAAGTTCCAAAAAGAGCGGTCATTACGGATGGATGACAGCGAGGCGAGGTGTGCCAGGTACTGTTCAAAGGCACGGCTGCGCCGGGCGATGGTGCGGCCCGTGAAGTTCCCGGCGAATTGCTTTTTGGGAAAGATGACGGAAGAAAGTTCCGATTGGAATCTGGATCGCAGCAACTGGTCAAGGCGGAAGAAATCCGAGTAACGCCGAGCGACGATCGTGTGATTCATCTCGGCACACCCAACGCTGAGCACCGCAAATGTGTACAACTTGGGAGTGATTGCGGGGGAAGCGAGGGATGGAAGAGAGGCAGCAGGGTAGGAAGTGTCACAAGAAAGAACTGGTTCTTCTTTTGAAGACCATCTATATTCATGGCAATGTCACGCAGGTGATCTGCTTGACATCCTGGTTGTGGAAGCATTTTTGTCCAAGTTCATGCGAATTATTGCTTTGACAAAGCTCTCCGTGCTCTGACAGTACAAACTACGAGTACACTCATGAATCAGTGGTGCTTTGAGGAATAAAGAGTGGTACTTACCACGTACTTGGAATGAGAATCTTCTGAAATGTTTGCACTCAGAACCTACAGAAAGAGAATTGTTTGGGTCAAATGTATGACTTTGCTCATGGAGACAGAAGTCAGGAATTATGTCAGATCCTAAATTATATATGGGAAATGTGCACGCACTTCTGAATGCTATGATGGTAATGCTTCAGGTAAAGGTGGACATTGAGATGGAGGTGTCGGGAGAAAGGAGAGAGAGAGAGAGAGAGAGAGAAAAAAAAGTTAAAATGTGGTGGGTGGGTGGGTGGTGGTGGTTCGGTGCACGGTATAAATAATGCAAGAGGCACCCACTCCATACAGGAGAAACCAGGGGGTTCATGTTATTATCTTTATGATTATCAATACCATAGAGCAAGCGCCCCATTGACGAACTTGTTCCAAGCATGCTACACATTCTTCTGACGCGTCTCTTTATTTGGGTGGTGTATAGGCAGCAAACCACTGCCTCGATTGCCAAGAAAAGCCAGGTTACGTATATGAAGCAAGTACATGCATACTGGTTATGCGCATCTATACTATAAATGTGTGTGTGTGTGTGTGTGTGTGTGTGTGTGTCCTCCAACTCCAAAACCATGAACCTAGCAGCCTGAAACTTTGCATGCAACCATCGTGTCCACGCCGGTTAAGACCGACCTGGAAGAAGCCGAATAGTTCTCCCTTGGAGGCGAATGCGTGATCCTTGGAGATTATAGCGCATGCGGTATGGGAGGGCGGCAAGGGCATGCACCAGGACGGAGGACAAGGGTTTATACTCGAACCCACAACGAACAGACAGACACAAGCAATCTTTAATAAATAGGGGTTTGGTGGACATAAATCAAAGCGTAACTCGAAGAGCACTCAGTAGAGTGCTTACCTCCGCTACGTAATGCCTGATCCACGACAACATATCGGGCCAAATACATTTTTGAGATATCGTGCTATATATCGTTTTTGAGCCCAATCTCTCAAAGGTGAAGAATCACTTAAAATATTATAGGAGTCGGATCCGGATTCGGATCTTCACCAAATTTGAATCAATTCGTCGTGGTCACACACCCAAAGTGTCCACAAGTTTCGTCCGAATCCGTCCACAACTTTTTGAGATATCCTGTTCACAAACAAACAGACAAGCCGGTAGGCGGCGATGGGTCGCCGAGCAGGAGGTAAAGTATTCCATATATCACAAAAACCGGAATATATTTTGATAGAGCATCACCTGTAGATCCATTCGTGCAAATGTCATAACCCTACGTGGGATAATGGCTTTCGGAATTGATTTCGCGTGAACGGTAATGATTTTGAAGGTTTTTCGGTTGTTGTTAGGGAACCAAAGCGTCCCTAGCAACCATCACAATTTCCAAAGCACTAGGTCATAAGATGTACCTTCCACCCGAGTTTGGTCAAAATCCGCCCACGTTTACTCCCAATTATGCTGATGACAAACGAACAAACATCCAAACAAACAGACAGAATTACTGACAATAAGGGTCAACCTATTTCGGCGACCCAACAGAAAGGGGTGAAAACATAACCTCCTTCACCTTCGGTGGCGGAGGTAATAATGAAAATAAATCAAAGCACGAGGTCATAAAATGTGTGGTCATTTACAGCCTAAAGTCGAGGCGCCTCGACACACGGTTACAAAAAGATAAGGGGAAAAGATACAACAAAACCCAAAGACCAAAGTGCACCACCCAAAGAAAAGTCCCTCTCTTCATTCTGGCACTTATCTTCGTTCAGAGATGATCCTTTATGGACCTGGCATCGTCAAAACCACGTAGTCACTGCGCGGGAAACCGCATCTGAAAATGGTGCCACGCCGCTCTTTGGGTGGGAAACGTACGTGAGGTATCCGTGTGGTGGTATTCAACGTCAGGGCTCAGAAACCGCCATGCAGCTTCTTTTCACAAGTGAATATGACGACCGTTCCTCTCTTGCACCAGGTCCATTCACCACGATCGCCCTCCTTCCTCCTCAACCATACGAGACGATTTTTTGAGGCCCCATGACAAGGCCACAAGGCACGCTCTTCTTCCCTCCTCAGAAACGTACATGCTTCACGGCTCAGCTGAACAGTCAATGGCTAGCTTTCTGCTCCAGCACGCGGGCAAATTCACCTCAGCACGAACACGAGAATCGTGCAGCCTTCTTCACCGCGTCGAGGGGAAGCCAGCGAGCTAGATCCTTTTGCCTCCAATCGTGTATCTCACACAACTCTCTTCTAGTCTCTGATCCTTATGATGCCATGCCCACCCATCATCCACCCCAGGGGGCATGGCTTGCTAGTTGTTATTCCTGGAGGCGGGGTTTTTGCCTGCTTGGAACGTTCAGCTCAGTTGTTGTTTTAAGGAAGTGATTCTTTTATAAATCGCCGGTCTTGCAAATGCAAAAACATAGGAAAAGGTCACTGAGGGCAGTCACATACTGGGAGAAATTAGCCTTAATCCCTACACAGCACCGCCCCCAGTGCAGTGACATGGAACAACTTCAGCTGTCAGTTTCCCTACCTAAATTACATCGAAATGTCTCCTACCCGTCTACGGACCACGCTACCCTATACAGTCCTACCTTTGCTATGAAATTCCTCCATCTACCCCACAAACACAACAATACCAAGAAAACTCCAAGGAAGTACGTGACTGAAAATTGTGTTTGGGTTTCTTAAAACACCCCTTTTGAAAATAATTAACGGCCTTATTTAATTATATCCTTTATCAGGCGCATCCTCGGTCACCGCTCTCTATGGGGTCGTAAGGCATATCCGAGGTAACCTCGCTGGGGTCTAAAGCCACCATGTTTTTTGGCCTGCTCAATCATGCCTTGACTTGGAAGAGGCCGTAACGATTTCTTAACGATAAAGTTTGTTTTTTTCCCCCCACTTTCCTCACTCGTATCATCGAATGCCTATTCATGATAGCTACGAATCGTTGTGCACATCGCATTTGTAAGTGCTATAATTTTCAAATTAGGAGCTTCGAGCAATTTCAATCCATTCTATGATACAATTTTCCACGATCTACTCTCACAGACTAATTGAAGTATATCATCGAAATATTTTTTTGCTTTTTAGGATCGGATGTTGTCCGGACTAAACAAGTGTCGAAAACTGTTGTGAAATCTGATAATTTAAAGAAATAACGAGTTTTATAACTAAGCCGATATACCTATTTACTTTAAGCAAACAACATACTTATTTCCTCCATACATACACAAGAAAATGTGTAATTTCCAAAGCGTTAAACTTATCTTTTTCTCCTGTTTGGAGAATTATATTAAGTAAACAAAAAATGTAGGAACGTGCCAAAATTAACCAGCTTCATCGAGTTATACGACTTGATGCATTCACTACTTGACATCATGCCCTGTCCCCCAGATGGACTGCTTATCCATAGCATCTGCCAAATCTGTGTCTACATTTTCGGAGGTTTCGCAAAGTGCTCTGCGAGGGATCAAAGCAAATATGGTGAAAAACGGATGTTTTAAAATAAAGTTTTGACGTTTGCGTGGACCGTAAACCAATGTACCACGTGACACGTCACAGATGAGCAGGCAACGTGGCGGATTATCTGCAATGTTTATTTCACGGGCGATTAAACTTTGCAATGTCTCCAGGGTTGTTCTACATTTTAAAACAGCAACTCTTTTGTGGATAATGTCATTATTTGAACAAATTCATTTTATTTCATCAACTGCTGTGGGCGCGGTGAAGACCGGCTTTAAAGTTAAAGGGATTCCATATGGTATGCAGCCACAGCCTGGCCAGCCGTTCCTCATCAACCATTCAATTGGAGTGCTTTAGCCACTTGCTGAGGGCCTTACAGTCGACAGCGGTAGCGCACTGCATCATTCTGAGCAAATCGTTCACTCACTGCGGATATTTTTGCCGGGCCACGTCATCCTGAGCGACCTGTTGTGAAATAACACCCGATTTCTGAGCCATTTGCCGTATTAACAAGTTTACAAAATTTCCAAGCCAATTTTTTTTCCCCCACCCGTCACACGCAGCTGTTTATAAAGATTAATGTTTGTGTACATATTCCTGAAACGTCTATATAAATGCAATATTGTTTTTCGGTGAAAGCTACTCTCAAGTTTTTTGGGTTGTATACAGTACGTACTGTCGTCGGTAATCACAATGACTCCAACCTGCCATTTTCCGAAAAATTGCCTCCCCCCACACCTGTCTCTGTCTCTGTCTCTGTCTCTCTCTCTCCTCTCTCGACATATTCAGATGGTGGGTATGTCCGGGCGGGGTTTGTCTCGGGACGTGTCCGGATGTGAGATCGTCTCGGGACGTGTCCGGATGGGAGATCGTCTCGGGACGTGCCCGGATGGGAGTCGTCTCGGACGTTCGATGGGAGATCGTCTCGGGACGTGTCCGGATGGGAGATCGTCTCGGGACGTGTCCGGATGGGAGATCGTCTCGGGACGTGTTCCAGATGGGAGATCGTCTCGGACGTTTCCGAGATGGAGATCGTCTCGGGACGTGTCCGGATGGGAGATCGTCTAGGGACGTGTCTTGGTGTGTTATGCTCGAATGGGAGTTTGTCTCCGGATGCGTCTGAGTGGTGTTTGCCCCCATATGTGTCCGGACAACTTGGCTCCGGATGGGAGTTTGTCTCCGAATGTGCCTGGGCAGTGCTTGTGTCCGGATGCGGTCCGGGCGGTATTTATAGTATGACTGGTAGAAAATGGATTTCAGAGATTATTTTGTTTCTATCTTTACTGTTATTCTATGCAGAATCATTTTGATGAAACAGTACAAATCGTAATTAACGCTCAACCGCACGTCTCCCTTCCCTTCCTCTCACCTCCACTGTCTTCCTTCCTCACCCCTCCTCTCTACTTCTTTCACACACACACGCCACACACACACCTCTCTCTCTCTTTCCTCCCTCTTTTTCTCCCCTCCCCCCCCCGACTTCGGTATTCCCGTCGTAGTGAAGCGCTGGGTGGTATTTGCCAGCATATAATACATCATGGTCACATAGCTCGGATAATTCCAATTGTACCTCCCCCCCCCCACCCTTAAAGAAAGACAATGGCAAGACGTGGCGATTATATATATGTGTGTCTGTGTGTGTGTGTGTGTGTGTGTGTGTGTGTGCATATATATTTACGGTTGTGGGGTAGATGGAGCAATGTCATAGCAAGTTCAGATTGTATAGAGTTGCTTGGTTTGTGGACGTGAAGGAGACATCTCGATGTAAATTAAGTCCGGAAACTGTGAGTTAAGTGTTACTTGTTACCACATGGGGGGGGGTGTGTGCTGTGTTGATTAGATAGGGATCAAGGCCAATTTCCCCCAGTATCTATTTGCCCCCTGTGACCTTTTCCTACGTTTTTGCATTTACAAGCCAGCAATGAAACAATTACGTTCTTATAACAACAACCATAATAACAGGCCGCACGTCCATGCAGGGGAGAAGCCCCGCCTTCCCAGTTTCATACCAGCAAGTCATTCCCCGAGGCTTATGATTGGTGATGAATAAATATGTTGAAACTAATGTTTTAATGTTTTTTGTTGTCTCTTTGTACTCTTTATGTTTTTTTACCGAGCATTTCTATTTAGCATCGACCATGACCGCCACCACTGTAGTAATCAATCAGGAACTTTCTACCTTACGTATGAGCCACGAGGCATACTGTACGTACAGGTACAGCCATAAGTAGGGCTAATAGTAATATATGTGTATATGTGCCAAGCCGATAGATAATCGACAGAAACGGAGAAAACTATGACATGTTGAAATAAAATTTAATCTGTGTGACCATGGTGTATAGGTCAGGCATGCAAGCACAAACGTTCAGAGCTAGAGAAACACTGTGCGTGATGCATGATGATGACAGAAACCATACAAGGGGTACCCTTAGGCAACATGCAAAATTTGGTTGGATTTAGTTCAGTAGATATATATATATATATATATATATAATGAGGCTCACCTGAAAAACAAGCTGGTCATAGCTTTTTCTCATTATGCCCTGCCAATGAACGTGCGTGGACATGTTCTCTTCAAGTGGTTTGGACAGTGGTGAAGAACCCGACCGCACATTCCCACCGCTTTCTACCAGCACTGGGCGAGGCACAATCACGCAGGAGTTATGTACAGCCATCCTTACAAAGCAGCCATGATCCCCACCGGTAGAGTAGAATAGCACAAGTGAGTTACATATGGTAGTGTTAGTATTTGGGACAAGTTGTCCTTCCGATTATTGATAACATCAAATCCTAAACAGTAAGTTAAATGACATTCCAGTGAGTGGCAGGATGGCTTTTCGTGGGTGAGTTGGATAACCAAACCACCAGTTACTCTCCTAAATAAAATAAAAACACACCATTAGAGCTTGGACTTCAAACTGGGAGGATTGCATCAACTCACATGTGCCAATGTAACATGGAACAACTAATGGCACTCAGTAGAGGCGTACTGTTGCGAAATGGCCCTTATGGGTTACTTAAAATATAGGATATAGCCCAGATCCCCCTTAAATGCATGTTAGCCAGGTTGTTTGGTAATCAGACGTAAATGTGTCGGAGAGGTGAGCAAGCGGTCCCATTGTTCTACGTGGTGTACCGCAGGGCGCCTTCTTTTTCCTTCCCGCCTTCTAACCAGCCCACCCAGCACCCTGACAGAGTCAGTCACAAGACGTGCCAGCAACCCATGGCGGAGAAGCTGCTGCAACGATCAACGATGTAGACCATCATGTTCTCCCGGGTGTGTCCGAAAAGGCCGCGCCGAAAGGCAGAGAGAACTGCTTTTTCCGGTCTGCATCTGCTTCTATGAGGAGTGACTCGTCGGAGCGTCTCTCTTAGGATGGATCCAGCGCAGGTCGTCCCCAGGTTCTTGAGTCCAGCACTGGGCTCTGATGTCCTTGCTGCCTGCGGGCTGGACCACGTCTTTTTGAGTCCGTGTCGCCTGTGGAGCCCAAACACCCGAGATTTGGCCTTGTCTGAGTGTACAAGCCAGGCCTGGATTCGCATACTGGACATTGTGAAGAACAGCTGGAACACGCCATAGATCTTTCGCTCTATGTGCTCGCACCTTACGGGGGCTGGACCGCACCGAGCTGCGTGCATGGGCTGTGCCGCTCGGAGTACGTCGCCGCCATTTGCCACGCTGCATGCTCGGTCTGGGGCGCTCAAATCCGTGGGATGTCGGCGAAACCATGGATGAGCAACCTGCGGAGAGGACCGGACCGGGGACGAGGTGATCTGGACGAAGCAGGTACGAGGGCACATGCCATACATGGTGCGGGATGAGCTTCAATGTTAGGAATTGGATCTGTATATGTTAATGAAGAAGACTCTGTCCGATGGTGGACGTATGCGTGACCCCTGAATGTGTGTGTGAATGCGCTGAGATGAATGCTTGTAGCCCACAGTCAGGACAACAGCACCGGTATGTGCTGCGAAGGCGCGAAAGTGTGTGGTACTCACGTGGCGGTCGAGAATGTAACCCTGAATGCGAGCGCAGTTCTCAGTACGCAGGCAGAGTTGAATGTTGGAATGTGGAACACATAACCTTGGGGATGTGTGAGCAGCTGCTTAGTGTGTGGATTCTGACGGTGGGAATGAGTGGTGCGTGAGGAAATGGTAGGGATGCAGGGGAAATAGAAATGCCACCAGGACAGAACTCGACACGGGACAAAAACATAATGGGCAGCTCACGCATGGGTTCTTCAGACGTTAGAGGTGCTGCATCCAGGAGCAGGCTTTAGAATTGGGTGATTTTAATTTCTCTCTTAGCCTCAGCAGGAACTATCGGGTAGACGCACAGTGAGTAGCAAGCGGCATGGCGGTCAACATATCCCCGTACACATTTTAGAAACAGAGGCCAGCGCACACCGCCATGTGTCACTTGGTTTCAAACTCTCTGAGGACACGGTGTTCGCTAGCTGAGTGGGTTATCTTCTCTTTGT
>CM068960.1:125780251-125794200 GCA_035128595.1 Eptatretus atami | reverse complement strand
TTCATTGTTGTCTTTCTCACCAAGTAAATTCATTGTTGTCTTTCTCACCAAGTAAATCCATTGTTGTCTTTCTCACCAAATAAATCCATTGTTGTCTTTCTAACCAAGTAAATCCATTGTTGTCTTTCTAACCAAATAAATTCATTGTTGTCTTTCTAACCAAATAAATTCATTGTTGGCTTTCTAACCAAATAAATTCATTGTTGTCTTTCTCACCAAGTAAATTCATTGTTGTCTTTCTCACCAAGTAAATTCATTGTTGTCTTTCTCACCAAGTAAATCCATTGTTTTCTTTCTCACAAAGTAAATCCATTGTTGTCTTTCTCACCAAGTAAATCCATTGTTGTCTTTCCAACGGCACCATTTTTATTACTCTTCGACAGCAGGAACCCTTTATAATGAAATGTAACAAAGACTCACACAGACATATGCTTCTCCTCTCACTCATAGGTTTTAGTTGTGATTGTTTGATAATTGGTCAAAACTTGCTCGACTTGCCTCTGGTCATGTTGATTATTTCCAGGGTCATTGTTTAAGTTGTCAAAAAGTAAAATATGCATTTCTTTTTATTTTGGTTAAAAATAACCCATGGTGTGGAATGGACATGTGAGGGTGATTGGAGAAAGGGAACACAACTTCGCATGTTGATCAGGATAGTGCAACGAGTTTGAAACTGATGAACATCTCAAACTTTCATATGAATGTCTGACAGGAACTTAGCTCTTGACTTTGCTGGAGTTGGGGACATTGTACATGTGTGTGCTTGTATTTTGGTGGTGGTATTGACGGTTGTTGCATTGCATTTTGTCCTCCAAAAGAGAGTTGTTGCAGGAAGTAGACAATTGGCTCATGTGTGTGTTATTGTAACTGATTTTGGTTCCTGATTTTTGCTGCACCCCCAACGCGGAATGCTGTGTGGTTGTGTTGTTGTATCCACAGTGCAAGATACCTGAAATGCTGGACAGGAAGCGCTTGGTCACTTTCATCAAGAACTTTGGCCAGTATCCAGCCAAATACAGGTGAAGGTTACAGTGCTGTTCTGGCATCACCGGATATGCATGGATTCCAAGTGGAATTTGCCACACTATGTCTAAATACCTCACCACCTGGTTTGAAGTGTGCTTTGAGTTCAGGATGTTTTTAAAATGTTTTTTTTTTAATGTTGGAGTGGAGTTTATCTCTTTTAATGAGAGTTCATCACATGGAATGAACCTTGTTTTAGTATGATTTCCCACAATGAAAGGAAAGTTCTCTCAAATACAGGTGGCTAAACATCAGTTCATTGTAAATCAGTGTGTTTTTACCCAAAGTTCCATGCCATGGTCTGCTATCTTGTCCTTAATTGTGCATGTTTGGTTCCCAACTTGTTACATAGCTGTAACCACAATCTTGTACTGTTGTAGGCAACTGATCTGGCAGTCTCTACTTAAACTGCCACAGAACAACCAAATCTTCACGAGTCTTCAGAACAAGGAAGCGCATCAAGCTTTTGTTGAACTGCAAAAGGTCTATCCTCGAAGCAGCCCTAAACTACACCGTGTCCACATAAGGTCAGGAGTCAGATATTAGGCTTAGCTGGACATGTTTGGACAAAGCATTTGCAAAGCATTCTCATTTGCATGAGAGAAGAAAAAAAAGCTTATTTTCTCCTCCAGTTTCTGTCACAGGAGTTGTACATATGTATATTAAATGCAGGAGTATGTACATATGTTTGCTTTTTCCTGAAAGTGGGGAATTATCATAAGAAAACCAAACACACTCGCCTCTAAGCTGTTCAGCCTGGGTTTGAATCTCAAACGAGCTCTTAATTGTCATCATCCAGGTGTTTCACAGTGGGGTGATTCATCAATGAGTGTGCCATCCCTCGGATGGACATTCAACTGGACGTCCTGTTTGCCGGCATTAGTTGGTGGACGTTAAAGATCCCACGGTGTCCTTCGCGAAGAGTAGGCGAGTTATCCTTGGCACCCTGAACAAATTGCAATTTCCTGCCTAACTACTGCTTGGAGGGCAATGGCAAACCACCTAATATAATCCTTGCCACAAAACTGCTTTCACAGCACAGAAGCAGAGTATGGTACCGGTACATCAGAATGTGGCTTGGACCTATGGTCGCAGCATCGTGACAGAAATGCTCAGATGGGAATAAACAGGCCGACCCATCCTCGTTATCTCCACGCTTAAAAGAAAGAAGAGAAGAAAAAAAAACACTGGGGTGGATATTGCAATTGGCTCTGTCTCAACATCTATCTGTCTTTCTGCCTGTCCGTCACGCTATCTCTGAAACAATTGTGCAGAAATTCACCAAACTTGGGAGTTATGATCACCACATGGCAAGAAGGTGTGAGAGCAACGCCATTTTTAGCCCATGAGCCTTTGTGGCAAGGTCAATAAGGTCAAATGTTAAAAAGAAAAAAAATGCAATTTCGGGCAAATTTAAAATCATTCTTTAAAGAAACTTTGTAGATGCGATCAACATTGGGGGACCCATGAAATATGTAACGATTTTTGGGGGGGATTTGACCCCTGGTCCATACCTCAGGGGATGTGGTCTTAGGGTCATAGGTCAAAACATAAAATGATTTTAAACTCCAATTTTGATATTGGGTCATTCCTCGTGGAACTTTTTGCTATCTTTCAACTTTGCTTCAGGTGGAACACTTGAGGATTTGCGATGGTGCGCCATCGACTTCACTCTCGTTGGCTTTGTTATCTGAGCCTTTGTTTTTATGATTTTGTGATCTTAGGTTATAAAATCCTTTGTACTTTATTGGTAATTTATCAACCTGTCCGTTGATATCTCTTGGTGCCCGTGGTTTTCCTGCCGGGTCCTCTCCATCTGTTTAAAACACCACCATCAGGCGTTTTATTGGGATAAAGAAAACGGATAGGTTGTGTAGGATGGGATATCGAAAGAAGAGCAATGTTCTTGTTTTCCTGTGGAAATTTTAAAATTATGGCCTTTTTTGTCTGTCTGCATTTGTACACCTCCTTTTCCTCTCCCACTCCCCTCCCTCCCTCACCTCTCATGCCTCGTGTATCGATATCACCAACAAGGTTACAGCTGGTGTGCTCGACGTGTTACAACAGCCACTGCAGAATCCAGATGAGTCCCATCGAGGGCATATTGGATTATCTGCAAAACAGAGAAGAACTAGAGGAACCCAACTAACCTTACAGAACTGTGGAATGTACTGCAGGATATTTGGCACAATATTCCTGTCGGAGTTTCAGTCGTACACAGGAAGCATGGGTAAAAGAGTGATGGCACTCAAGAAGGCAAAGAGCGGACACACAAAGTATTGACTGATACGAGAAAATGACACTGTTCTTGTTATTTACTGAAGCAGTTTGTTTTATGCACATTTATAATTGGTGTTAATTTACATTATTAAACATGTGACTGTGATCATTGATAAGTTGATGAATTTCCACTAAAGTAGGAATCTCATTGGAATAACCCAAACTTTGCACAGTGCTGAATATGTTAAGTGTTAAGGTATGTAGCTTTAAGTTGGCGATTAAATTTTTCATCAGTACGGATTCACAGATCAGGGTGAAGCAAAAGTTGCATAACTAAATGCGATGTGGGATATGGTGATATGACACAGGCATGAATGGACTCTTCCAGGGTCTAACTTCCTTGTATTACCTTTAAGCACTGCTCCTCCATGCCATGTCAAAATTTACAATCCACTACTAAACTCTTTTCCCAAAATGCTATTTCATCCATCATGGATACTAGACAGCCATGTAGTTTTTCCAGCCATTTGTGTTCAAGTGTTACAGTGATGATGCAGCATGTGATATACTTGTTGGGCCAAATGTTATTTTCCTGTAAACAGGCAAGCTCGATGCTCTGTGCAGGTCCGAAAGTTGCAAATTACACCTGATTTTACTGTAACGATTATTGAGATTTATTTCCATCTCAAACATGTTTTGTTTTCCTTTGTCAGAATACTCTCAGCCTTGGCCCGCTGGATGCCCTTGTTTGGAGAGATTGGGTACCTTCCTCAATTCGTCTTTCCTTTCGTCAAACTCTTCCAGAACAACCATCTTCTTTGCTTTGAAGTTGTGGCCACACTCATCGGTAAAATGCCTCTTATCTTGTTCCTCGTGAGCATAGCTTTGATTCTTCTTCTTCTTCATTTGTTTGCAGCATGAGGCTATGGGGTGGTATCATTGGCTGAGGGCACAGCTGTGCAGCTGATGCAATCCCATCTGCTGGTTAGGGCAGGAATTTAGTCATGGTGCCAGCGATAGCTCACCTACTCTTCACGAAGGACACCATGTGATCTTATCGTCCACCAACAAATGCTGGCAAATGGGACGCCCATTTCACATCCATCCAAGGGACGGCACACGCATTGATGAATCACCGGGATGACAGTTTATAGCTGGGTTGGGAATCAAACCCACACTACATAGCTTAGAGACGGGTGTGTGTATCTCTAGGCCACCCTGTCAGCCACCGCTTTGATTGTACAAGGGGAATCAAAAAAATTCCCCTGGCCATGAAGCAAATGTCGGCATTGGTGTTGATCCGTTTCTACTTAGTTTCCAGCCAGAATAATTCGTTCTTCCAAGCTTTTCTCATTCTGTTGGAATAGGGTCCGGCAATATATCGATATACCGGTTATATCGATAAAATTTTTCATTCGATATGCCAGTATTGCAATTCTGAATATACCAGTATACCGAAAAATATCGACGTGAAAAAAACCCGATTATATCACCAACAAATCAAAGAATGGTGTTTACAATCCTTAAATACCATACATGATTTTAAAAGCTTTGATGCATTATATATATATATATAATACTATCGATATACTGGAATATTCCGGTGTGACCCCACCGGGATATCGAAAAAAAATCGATATTGACGGAGCCTACGTTGGAGTAAAAGTCACGTTTATGGCTCTGAAACCTCTTGAAAAGGGAAATAGGTTTTGACTACCCCCACTTTGCAAATCAACCCTGATCCACATCGATGAGAATGTCATCTTTTCTTTCAGTCGTATACATATTCTTTACCCATTTGCAGTGGGGGTTGGGGTTTAGGGCTGGATAGCATTGTGTGGACGATTCCTGCTTGTTAGCAGCTTGTATATTTTTCAGTATTTATGTTCTGGGGTTTGGAATATTAAGTGTCATGCTTTGTTCTTGCAGCGAGCTGGTGTCAGCACTGGTTTGAGTGTTTTCCAAGGCCTCCAGAAAGTATCCTTGCCGTGGTGGAGAAGGTGTTGTGCCATCACGATGACATGCTTTTACAGCACTTTGTGACCTGTCAACTGACGGCTCAGGTACTTATAGCTCATGTAACGTGCACAAACTTCTCTTCACCTTGTTACCCTCCCTAAAATTAAGCTTGAGATGTGTACAGGTATGCCAAATGATTCTCAACCAGGTCCATATTTTCTTGAGGTTTCAAAACCGAACCGGTCCTTTTATCCCGTCTTTATAACCGTATTCAAATCTGATGCGATCTGATCAAAACAATAATCTCCGAATCTGATGATGTGTTAATAATTAGACTTTGTACCAAATTGGTCACTGCCTAAACTGTCCGTCGCGTCATTATTGCAAGTTTCCAGCCAGCATCATTCATTACACAAACACAATTACTGTACTGAACAACAATCATTAGCCTTTGCTTTACTGAAGAGATTTCTCCCTCCTCCAAATCCTGGTGGCATCCAGTTAAGTCTGTTTCTGGTGTATGCTCCCCCCCACCCCCACCCCCATCCCTCCTTACCTCAAACGGCCGCACTGCTGACACTTCACGTGAAAAGGCTGAATGCCTAAACTCGGTGTTTGCTTCTAAGTCTTGTGTCCAAAACCCATCGCTTTCTGTACCCACCTTACCCAGTCGCACCCAACTGTCCTGACTCTGTGTCCTTTTCTTCTGACAAGGTGGAGAGCTTGCTGTCAAACCTCGACTCAGATTCTGCAACCGGTCTAGACGGCATCAGCCCACATGCCTTGAAAACTGCTCCTCTGCTCTTGCTCACCCTTTCTCTGTTCTATTCACCCTCTCATTTGCTCAAGGTCATCTGTCATCTGCTTGGAAATCAGCAAACATTACAGCTCTACATAAAAAAGGTGCAAAACAGATCCCTGCAACTACAGACCAATCAGCTTCCTCCCAATCATCAGCAAGGTTATGGAATCCATCATCGCTTCAGACATTAAATCCTTCCTCTTCTCCAATGGCCTGATTTCCGATCATCAATTTGGTGTCAGACCAGGTCACTCTACAGTGGATATGCTGCTTATGCTCTCAAAACAATGGATGGAGATCCTCAATGCCGGACATGAAATCAGAGCCATATCCCTAGACATATCGCGTGCTTTTGACACGGTCTGGCACCCTGCCCTGCTCACCAAAACTCTCTTCCTATGGTATCGAGGCCATCTTCACTCATGACTCGCAGACTTCCTCTCCTGTCGCAGCCAAAGTGTGGCCCTAAATGGCGTTCTTTCATCCCCTCTTCCTGGTCAGGCTAGAGTTCCTCAAGGCAGCGTTGTGGGACCTGTTCTTTTTCTGGTTTTCATCAACGATCTCTCCGACTCTCTGGAAAATCCTCTTATCTCTTTGCTGATGACTCTACCCTCTGCCCCGACCATCTGTCATCCCTCAGACCAGCAAGCAGCAGCTTCTTCGCTCACTGCAGATCGAGGTAGAATCACAATTGGTCCAACACGTGGAACATGTCTTTCAATCCGGACGAATCTCACACCATCACTGTGTCTCTCTGAAAGGACCATCTGGAAACCCCACCCCATCTACTTTCTCAACAAACCTCTTGAAGACGTCCTTGCATTCAAGCTTCTGGTCTCACTATCTGCTATGATCTTTCCTGGGAAAGCCACATTTCCAAGCTGGCCTCCAAAGCCAGCTGCCGACTGGGCATCCTCCATTGTGCAAAGTCCTTCCTTGGCACATCTGAGCTCCTGACCACATACAAAACTTTCATCCGCAGCCTGATGGAGGACTGCTCTCCCCTCTGGGCTGGGGCTCCCGCCTCTCACCTTTTCAGCTTCACGCTGTGGAAACCAAGGCTTTTAGGATCATTAGTATCTCCTGCGGTGAGGCTGAGTCTTTGGGTCTCTCACTGCAGGCAGGTCGTGGGTCTGTCTGTCTTCTACCGTCTCCGATCTAGCCTCCCCCCCCCCCCGCTCTGTCTGAGGTATGTCCTCCCCCATATTTTGGCAGGGTGCTCAAGATCCACCAAGATCCTGGTAAAACAACCAAGATAAAGAATCACTGCTCACTAGGGTGGTCCAAAATCATAAGGGAAAATTCAAAATTTGAATATTCTTGGGGCATGTTGATTATTTTGTTCTACCTGACTAGAAAATACTCCTGGCCAAATTTGCCACAGTTCCAAAAATATTTAGGGGTCCATCAAGAGGAAGGAAGTTGCTACATCCGGTGGGAGAGAGGGAGACGTCAGTTGAGCTTTCGGTTCGCTGTCGCGCGGTGTTAAAAGTACTTTTTATTTTCTTTTTTTTATCTCTAATTTTTTCTTCTTCTTTTTGATTCCCAGAGTGAGTGAGTATGGCGTGTTCTACACGGAAAAGCACGGAACTGTTCCTCTTGGATCAACCATTGGAGAAATTCACCGACCGCCAGTTGCCCACTGCCCACTGAGAACATTTTTAGCTCTTCCTTTCATTTTTCCTATTAGTATTGTGACATTATAATGAATCCGTTGAGAGACTTTGATGGACCCCTAAACCACCTCCAAATCTGCTAATTTTTTGTTTCTTTGCGTTTTCAACGTCAGGAACGATTTGGCAACATGCCCGTGAGAAATTCGAACTTTCATTTTTTTGGACCACCCTACTGCTCACCTTCACTCTTTCATTCCTCTTTTTCCCTGCCTTTGAACAAACTCTCACACTTTCTTCAATCTCACTCTTCCCTCCAGGTTTTTCAAAACAGTTATTCACCACCATCTCTTATCTTCTCCATCAAAAACCATGATCTTTTCTACCTCCGCTTATCCACCCCAAACCTACTTCATTCAAATTCCCTGCTTTACTTCCGCGAAAGTCCCTGTCGCGTCCATCTTGTTTACCCTGTGTTCCCCACCTCATCCTTCTCCCTTCCACAGATCTCCTCCTGTCTCTGTTCACACACTTTTTTCCTTCCCCCCCCCCCCGTCTCCTGCAACCCTTGTTATATGTTGCGTGTGTTTGCTCTCATTCGAGCCTCGACTGTTAAAAAAAAAAAAAATAATAATAAAAAACCTGTCTAACTCTGTGAACCAAGGTGACGATGTTGGTCATGACTGTTGAACTTTCCCCTTCGCTTCACCCTGTGTCATTCATAAAACAGCTAAGCCAGACATTGAAGCACTTCTAATTGTACGTTGTCTGAACTTTTTTTTTTAGTAATCAAACCAATTTCATCTGAAATCTCAAACGTTGTTTGTGATAGTCCAAATCCAATCTCACGTTGATGTCTCCAAAAATATGCGATTAGTCCGTCTATGCCCATCTCTTTTGAAGCTCAAATCACACCTTCATTCATTTCTGCCCATCCTCCCCCCATTCTCCTGTCACCTGTGGAACTCAACCCTTACCTCAGTCCACCATGTCTGATGGCCACCACCACTTCATATATTCTCAATCTTCCTTAAACTTTCCCTCTGAACTTTCTGACACCATTGACCCATTCCCCTTTCAGCCTGCAACTCAGCTTGTGCTATGAGGCTTCCATGCATTCTCGTCGTCCTGTTTGACCCATAGCTCCTTCCACAAGCCTCAACTCATGAATTTATCTATATAATGATACGTTAACGCTGATATCTCTGTCTTGAGGGCCTCTCACTTCGCCATCGCCGCAGGTGAGTGGTGCTCTCTCTGTTTTCTGCCGCCTCCTTCTCTGGTCTTGCTCCTCTGCTCTTTCATGCTTTATTCACCCCCCCCCCCACAACTCCCCCCCCTCCTCCGAGGTTTCTGGAGGGCTCACACGCTCCACCATCACCCTCTTTCTGATAAAACTACCTAAATCCAGGATCACTGCTCACCTCCACTCATTTATTTCTCTTTTTCCGCTTGTGGAACCACCTTATATACTCTTCAATTTCATTCTTCCCTCCAGGTCTTCAAGACAGCTTTTCACCACCATCTCAAGTCATCCCCATCCAAAATCGTGATCTTTCTACACCTATTAAACTACCCCCCAGTCCTCTCAAATATTGCGAATGTATCCATATTGTCCACCCTTTGCATTCTCCTTTACCCCTCCTTGTTACCTGCATCCCTCGTTTGTCCATTTCGATCTACTTTCCCCCTCCACCATGCTGTTGTTTTCTTCCTTCCTCCTGTTGTTCTCTTTGTTATGTTGTGTCGTAGCTCTCCCACCAGCCTAGACCATGTAATTAAAAAAGGTGTCAGAGGGTGGGGGCGGGGGGTCCATCCTTCTGGAGCTAAAGGCTTTTACCCTGACGGCCCCCCACCCCGCTCACACCCCAGCCGGACGTGAGATGTCGTCCATGGTGCATACCACTCTTCAATTTTCCCGTCGCCGTCATCCTTGGCATCCACATCACTAAGACGGCAACTTTGCTTCTCCGGAGGGAGGGAGTGCGACTGCACTCACATTGCCCATGCTGGGCCGGCTGTTCACATCATGCAGTCTTCACGCCCCGTTAGTGTGCTGAGCAACAGTGTGCATTGCCTTAGCGAACTTTGCTTCTCTGGAGGAAGGGGGGTGGTGGGTGGGGAGGAAGGGGGGGGGTGGGTGGGTGGGTGGAGGAGGAGTGGTGTCTCTGATCCTCATTTCTATATAATAATATGCTGAGGCTTTTTGTCGTCGTATTTTTGCCACGGGCCTCTACTAGTTTAAAATATCGGACTAAACACACATACTGATGTGAATTCGCTTTCACCTTTTACCTGTGGAATTCTCCAAGGATCAGCTTGATGAAGAGTTCACAGACCCTCTCGAACAGTGTTTTAAATATTGTAATGTCATGTTTGCTTGCAGGAATATGCTTGGCCGTTACTGGAAACTCTTTTCTCTGAGTTTTGAACCAGGAGGAATGGCTGTGTTTGTTTGACAACGTTTTCTCCAATAAGCCTGCCTTCTGCTGATGGCCGTGGTCGCGTACCTCTTGTGCTGTCGTCAGCGTCTAATGAGCATCGTTGATCAAAGGACTTTGAAGTGAGTTGCTCATAAAAAAAATTGCACCCGTGTCTGAAGGAAGTGGTCAGTTTGGCATTTTAATATGAAATAGTCAAAAGCCTAGAGATGAATGAAAACCCATTAGAATTATCCTTTAGAATTGCTCTTTAGAACCATTTACACCCATTAGACCCACTACAATTACCTTTTAGGACCCATGATAATTACTCTTTAGAATCCTTCAGAAATACCCTTTAGAAATTACTCTTTAGAACCCTTTACACTCATTATAACCCATTATAATTACCTTCTAGAACTCTTTATCATAACCCTTTAGAACCCACTATAATTACCCTTTCGAAACCCACGATAATTACCCTTTAGAACCCACTGTAATTGGCCTTTAAACCCTCTGTAATTACCCTTTAACCCTCCTAAAATTACCCTTAGAACCCCGCTAAAATTACCCTTTAGAACCCGCTAAAATACCTTTAGAACCCACTATAACTACCCTTTAAACCCCACAATAATACTCTTAAACCCACAATAATTACTCTTTAAACCCCACAATAATTACTCTTTAAATCCCACAATAATTACTCTTTAAAACCCACGATAATTACTTTTTAAACCCCACAATAATTACCCTTTAGAACCACTATAATTACCCTTTAGAACCCACTATAATTAGCCTTTAAACCCCACTAGAATTAGCCTTTAGAACCCACGATAATTACCCTTTCGAAACCCGCGATAATTACCCTTTAAACCCCACTATAATTATCCTTTGGAACCCACTATAATTACCTTTTAGAACCCACTACAATTACCCTTTAAACTCCACTTAAATTATCCTTTAGAACCCACTATAATTACCTTTTTAGAACCCACTATAATTACCCTTTAAACCCCACTATAATTAGCTTTCGAACCCACAATAATTACCTTTCGAAACCCACGATAATTACCTTTCGAACCCACGATAATTGCTTCGAACCCACGATAATTACCCTTTCGAACCCACTATAATTACCCTTTCGAACCCACCATAATGATACCTAATCTCCTTTCGAACCCACCATAATTACCCTTTAGCACCCACTATAATTACCTTTAAAACCCACTAAAATTACCCTTGAGAACCCACTATAATTACCTTTTAGAACCCACTATAATTACCCTTTAACCCGATAATTACCCTCTTTCGAACGCCACGATAATTACCCTTTCGAACCCACGATAATTACCCTTTCGAACCACGATAATTACCCTTTCGAACCCACGATAATTACCCTTTCGACACGATAATTACCCTTTCGAACCCACGATAATTACCCTTCGAACCACGATAATTACCCTTTCGACCCACGATAATTACCCTTCGAACCCGATAATTACCCTTTCAACCCACGATAATTACCTTTCGAACCCACGATAATTACCCTTTAGAACCCACGATAATTACCCTTTAAACCCCACTATAACTACCATTTAGAACCACTATAAACACCCATTAGAACCCACTATAATTACCTTTAAAAACCCACTATAATTACCCTTTAGAACCATGAATATTACCCTTTCGAACCCACTACAATTACCCTTTAAACCCCACGTATAATCCCTTTAAACCCCACTATAATTACCCTTTAGAACCCACTATAATTTTATTTATGGTATGCAGCGTGTTGCTGCTTTGTTGCTTCATTTTCTGGGGGCACAGCTGTGCCGCTGATGCAATGCCCCCTAGTACCAGTCAGCTGGTACTCTCATTTTGCCGACCTCGGAAGAATGGCAGGCTGAGTCAACCCACCTGGTGTTATTTCAACGATTGGGGAGGGGCTTGAACTCAACACCTAAGATTTAAGGAAGTACTATATAAACCGTTAAGCCAACACCAGGATTAGGGTGGGTTAACGAGGGTAAAATAGATCATGGTTTGGATTGGAAACGATCTGAGATGGTCGTGAACAGCTTTCCTGAAGACCTGGGAGGAGGGATGAGAGTGAAGAGGATGTGTAAATTGATTCCACAGCTGGAAAAAAAAATGAAGGTGAGCAGTGATCCTGGATTTAGGTCGTTCTTTACCAGAAGAGGCATGATGATGGACCATGTGAGCCCTGCAGAACCAGGGTGAGGAGGTGGGGGGACAAAGCCAGAAAGTGCAGAGGTTGCAAGACCAGAATGGAGGCGTTCAAAGACAGAGACCACCAACTCTGTCTCTGATGGCGACGAAGTGATAAGCCCATAGACTCAGCTTCAGCACGGATATTCCAATCATCTTGAAGGCCTTGGTTTCCACAGCGTCAAGCTGAGCAAGATGTGAGGCAGAGGACCAGCCCAGAGCGGGAGCAGTACTTCATCAGGCTGCAGATGAATGTCTTGGAGGTGGATCAGAGTTCAAGTGGGCCAAGGAAGGACTTTGTAATGATGGAGGATGCCCAGTCAGCAGCCGGATTTAAGGTCAACTTTGAAATGTGTAGTTTGCCCAAGAAAGATCATGGCTGATCCTGAGACCCAGAGCTTGAATGACTGAACTTCCTCAAGAGGATTGTTAAGAAAGTAGATGGCGGGGTTTGCCAGACAGTCCTTTTGAAGAGAGATCGTGAAGAGTGTCAAATTTGTCAGGATTGAAAGATATCTTCCAAGTGTTTGACCAGCTTGTGATTTTTGTTCAAGGTCTGAAGAGGGGGAAGAGGCTGCAGCCCACCTGTCTGAAGATGAGGGATGCCATGGCACAGGTGGGGTGGAGTCATCAGGAAATGGATAGAAGACTTATAGAGAATCAGAGAGATCATTGATGATGATCAGGAATTGGACTGGACCCGGAAACACTGCCTGGGGGCAAATCAGGCTTGACAGGGAGAGTAGATGAAAGGATTCCATTGAGTGCCACATGCTGGTTGCAAGAGTGGAGGATGTCAGTAAGCCATGTGTGGAGTTGGCTTTGGATACCATAGACAGACAGTTTGGAGAGCATGGCAGGATGTCAGACTGTATCAAAAGCACGAGATATGTCAGGAAGACGGCCCTGATTTTAATACTACGAGAGAAGGTTTGTCTTGACTCGGATTTTGTAGACTGTAGAGCATAGTTTGTGTTGATTCAGACAATGGAGAACTGCAGAATAACAGTTGGAGATTGGCAGATGAGATGTTTCATTGTCGTCATGGGGACTATTTGCTTTTACCGATTCTTTTGTAATCTTTCTGACTTTGTGGCTCATAAGATTGAAGGTGCTGCATCTGCCTGTCCGTCTTTGAGCTTTTAAACTGCTAGTTAAACTGGCAATGCAGATTTTCCTTTGTATTCCTGACTTTTTCTCGCTATACCTCAAGTGGAATGGTGAATCGTTCTCAGTTACTATTGATGATGTAATCACCAAAGGTTCTTTTGAACAACAAATGATTAACCCATTGCCTTTCTCAATCTCCTCCGGGTTTTGCCCTTGACCTCTCCCGCAGCACTTTTTTCACAGTCGAAGCATCATGGATGTCTGCGTTCTTGTGTCAGAAAAAACATATGAGCTGCTGGATGGCACCCCGGTTGAGTCCACCAAGACCATGTGCTTCAGACCTTCCAGCCTCTCAGTTATGAGCAATACGCATTGCCAACAAGTTGTCCAACTTGGGAGTGAATGAAGCAAACCAGAAACGTGAGAGGATTCGACAGGAAGAGTTGGAGTGTGTCCACATGCGTACGTCTGTCGATCTCATGTAGTCAAATGACGTTATCAGCGTACATTGGCTTGCACATGTGTGTGCTTGGGCTCAATTACAATGAACACCTTTTCAGCATGGGTTCACGT
>CM068960.1:125740290-125751537 GCA_035128595.1 Eptatretus atami | reverse complement strand
GGGAGAGCTAAGGGGTGGGCAGGGGGGAGGGTGGGGAGCGAGTGGAGAGACAGAGCAGTGTGCGTGCGTGCGCACACTCAAAATTATGATCAGTGGGTCAATTATGATCAATTATGAAAATTATGCTCGTGGGTCCAGCAGATCAGTCTGGGCAGCGCTGCTGATTGATGAGCAGAGCATCCCAAAGTGATCAAGGTGGTACTAGCTCTGCCAGGTAGGCAGTGGTTCAGAAGCAAGGTTCAGCTAGGTAGTTTGAATGTGTGTTCAATGGGTGGGGGGGAGAGTCGAGGTGGTGGAGATGATGCAGAGAAGAGGTTGGAAATGTTGTGTGGAAAGGAGACAGGGCAAGGAGGTTGGTGGGAGGATACAAGCTGTTGTATGTGGGTAGGGATGGAATGAGTAATGGCATGGGAATAACTGTATCGGAAGAGATCAGCAAGCAGGTGGTCAGAGTGGAAAGATGGGAGGGACGGATAGTTATGGCTTGGGTGGTGGTACAGAGGCAAATGTTTTGTGTTATGTCGGTATATGGGCCACAAACGGGAAGGACTGGGGTGGAGAAGCAGGAATTCAGGGACGCACTGGAGAGGATGATGGGAATGGTTGAGCTCGACATGATGCTATGCATTGCAGGGGACTTTAACGTGCATGTGGGAGTGGCGGAGCTTAGTGAAGAGGAATGTGTTGGTAAATTTGGTTGGGGAACGAGGAATAGAGAGTGTCAAGAGCTGGTGGAGCTGGTGTGGTGAGGAATGGGTGGCGATAGCTGGTTCATTCTTTCAAAAGCGGGAAAGCCACAATTTTACCTATAGGAGTGAACATCAGAGAACATAACTAGATTTGGTGGTGGAAAGGAAGTGACAGTTGCAAAGGGTTAAAGTTAAGGGTGGTAAGGCAGTGGTGGGAGAGCATGTTACCACCCAGCACAAGCCTGTAGTGTTTGTGGTGTGGATGGAGAAAAGGAGAGAGGTTAAAAGCAGGGGTCGGGAGATTATTAGGTGGAGGAATTGTTTGGGAAATGTCCTCATCGAGTACAAGGAGAGGTTGAGGGCTTGGTGTGAACAACTCGGTGAAGAAGCAGAAGGTTTGTAGGAGGAGTGGAAGAAGTATGGAGAGGAATTTAGGGGAATTGCAGAAGTTTTGTGTGGAAGGGCGTCAGGAAAGGGTGCATCGTCAAGGGATAGTGAGCTGAGGAGGTAGCGAAGGCAGTTGGTGAAAAGAAGGTTTGGAAGAGGATAGAGAAGGTCAAGGATAGGGCCTGGCAGTCGGATGTGGGGTTGCTGCACCTGTATTGGCAGAAGAAGAAAGCAGCAAGAAGAGCTGTGGATAAGACGAGGAATAATATGGAAGAGGAGGTGTATAATAAGTTGTAAGAGGGTGGTGGGAGGAAGATGATACATATCATGGAGATCACAGAGGAGGAAGTGTGGATGGCATTGAAAGAAGATGAACAAGGGAAGAGCACCAGGCATTGATGAGGTGTGTACAGAAATGATAATGTCAGTTAGATGAAGAGGCTGTTGAACATTTGTATGAAAGAGAGGGTTCAATCCGGAGGAGTAGAGGACAGGGTTAATTGTGCTAATGTGGAAGAGGAAGGGTGATGTTCAAGATCCGGGGAAGTACAGGGGCATTACGCTCCTCAGTCATGTAATGAAGGTGCTGGAGAGGAGATTCTGGATGGGAGGGTAAGGAACAGGGTGGAAATGGAGATCGGAGAAGAGCAGCAGTGGTTTAGAAAGGGTAGAGGGACAACGGATGGGATGTTCACACTGAGACAGCTGGTAGAGACGAGGTTGGAGGTGAAAGGTGAGATGGCATTGGGATTTGTGGACTTGGAGAAGGCCTACGACACTGTCCACCACCTGGCCATTGTGGTGGAGAGTCGGTCGGAGTTGCAGGAAGTACTGAGGGAGTGGGAGGACGTATTTGGGAAGTATGGGCTGAAGATGAGTATAGAGAAGACTGAGGTTGGGCAACAGAGAAAAGAAATGAATATCAGGTTAGAGGGGAAGTAGATCAGGCAGAGAAATAGGTTTGAGTATCTGGGAGGAACAGTGAATCGGGGATGGTATTTCTGAGGCAGAGGTGCGGAGGAGGATTTAAGTGGGTGTGAATGCGTGGAGGGAGTGACAGCAGACAGAAAGATATCAAGAAAATTGAAAGGGAAGGTTCTGATGTCATGTGTAACGTCGGCCTACCTTTACATTCTGGAAATGGTGGCACTGACAGAGACACAACAGAGGCTGCAGGTTTGTGAGATCATTTGGGTCAGGAGGATTGCGAGAGTGAAGAGGGTGGATAGAAGGAGGATGGATGGAACTGAGGGAGGAGATTGGTGTGCAGATGAGCTTTTGACGTGGAGATTGGTGAGATGCCAGCTGAGATGGGCTGGACACTTGGCGTGGATGGGAGAAGAGAGAATGGGGAAGAGACCGGATAGGTTGAGGGAGCAAGGTAGGAGGAAAAGAGGTAGATGCCGGTTGAGATGGGAGAATTGTGTGTGAGGAGGGATATCCGTAAGGTGGGGGTGATTGGAGAGTGGAGAGTTTATTGAGGACAGAGAGTGTTGGAGGAGTCTCATGGTCAAGGCAGGGCAGAAGCTTGGTACTATTGGACCTCACCCCTTATAAAGGGAAGCAGATGAGGAGGAGGAGAAGAAAAATGATTCTGTGAAGCAGTTCAGAAGTCCATCGTAGTCAAAAATGGGCACACACACACGGACGCACACATAGACGTCTCAAATTGTAGTGTGGTAATCTTCTTAGTCGGCTGTTTTTTTGCCGCACACACATATTTGCAATGTTCCAACATCTTACCTGTTTAGACAAAAAATGTTTTCAATCTAACACTTAGAAAATTACATTTATAAAAAAACATATAAATCTTATGGAGATGTGATGATAAATATCAGTAAACTGTAATGAAGAGGAGGAAGGTACTTGTGGCCTCTCCGACTGTCAGACCTTTGCACCACTTACTCGATTTGATGCTCCATGGTGCTCACGTGCCGCATGGCTCACAATGCCACTCGGCACTCGATTGTTTTAGTCTTCATTCTGTTACAATACAGTTGGCATTTGGTAATTGTAGAAAATCGAATCGGCTTGTGCTGAAACGCTTGAACATGATGGGCATGTCTCACCGTGATCTGCTGGTGAAGGACCTGGCACTTTCTCCCGAGATGTTCCTTTTCTCCATTTTTATCATGCAGGAGTCTTTCAGTCTTCGAGTGGTTCATGCATGGAATGCTTGTAGAGGGGATGGATAGGTTTTAATGGGAGTTTGATGGGTACCTGGATGCATTGGAGATGAAGGGGTATTTGGATATTGGCTGGCCTTGTCGGAATTGTTTGTATGGCTATGGGTGGTGACACTGGGGGTGGTGCAGCGCAGGCATGATGGGCCAAATGGTCTCCTCCTACACCAAAGTTCCGTGTGTATCCTTATGTGGGGATCCTTCACGTCCGTCCGCTATCCCTTATCAACTCTGTGATGTGAAATGAGTGTGACAATTTGATGATTGAAGAAACTGTGATTCGTGTCCGAAATGGATTTCTTTACACGCCAGGTTGAAGTCGAGCCAGTGGAAGCACTGACATTGATGTAGTTTACCTTGCTGGTTCTGATGTACTCCCAGGATGCTTTGCGAGACGTTGAGGCGGCAGAAAAGCTCGGCAGATCCAAGGTGACATCCGAGGAGCTGGAGGCGCAGCGGACGGATGCTGAGCAGGTACTGTGGCTGCACCAATGAGACCTGGACGTGCATGATGGGACTTCGTCACCAACATGCTTGCGTTTTCATTGGGGAAAATCGAAATGGATCGGTTAATAATTATTAACCGATTAATTATAATTAATGAATCCCTGATCGTAACATCTTTAAGTGTCCATTCTTCCTCCGTCTCCATTCCTGATTCTCATTAGATGACTGATTTGCTAGATTGAACCATTAACTTTCCTCCACCACCCATTCGTTTCAAAAATATCAATTAATCATTGTACAACTATTTATCAATAAGACAGAGGAAAACTAGTTGTGTCGTCAGGGTTCGTGTTGGTCTGTGTTGGTGGACAATTCGAGCAAGTTCACCTCGTCGCTCTTTATCAGGCTGGTATTTTGAATGATGGTGTTGTTATCGCAGGTTTCATTATGTTTGATATCGCATCTCTCGAATATATGTTGCTGCGGTGAAAGTGTGGTCCTGCAGCAGGATAAATTTATTTATTGCCAAACTTCTTCGAGTTCTCTGCACCTTGGCTCAATTGAACTTTGCTTTATTCTTCATTTTATTGTACAAAGGCTCATGTGAGAGCACGATCGAGGATGTCAAGGTGTCATCCCGACAGTGAGGGACCGAGGAGCACCGGGTGCACAAATGAAGCTCCAGGTGAGATTGGTGACTGGAGTGGGGGGTTGGTCGTGGCCATTGAAATTGTTAAACATGAGAGCAGATTGATGATGCGATGAGATGGATAGTTGTGAGAGTGTAGAACGTGCTACATCAGGTTCTTGTTCATTTCAAATCACATCCCTTTAAAGAGTTACTTTTGAAGTTCCCTTGTACCTGCATCATCTCATATTGCAACCTCTCCCCACACCTCTTTCCCTTTTTAGCTCACCTGGACTTTAGTCAGGTGAGCTTATGCGATTGAGCAGTGTCCGTAGGTGAGTCGGTCCGTAAACACTTCAATCATCATCGCTTGAACCAAACACACGATTTTGATGAAACTTGACCACAAGCTTCATATCTGATGCCAAACGAAGGTGTATGAACTGCATCAAAATCTGCGCTCATTAATGGGGTTTACGGGGGGTGTTTGACCCCCCCACCCCTAAATAGTTATTTGCTCTCTTGTCTGAAACTACACACACGATTTTGATGAAACTTGACCACAACCTTCATCACCTCTGATGTACCAAAGTTTTTCACGACATTTTAAAAATCAGGGTCTAGGGGTGGTGAGTGGGGGGGGTTGAGTGACTGTTGCTCCTGATCCAGGTGAGCTTCAGGATGCGCGGTCCTATTTTTGTCACATCATTCTGTGCAAAAGTCTTAGGCCACCTTGAAATAAACATTTTTATCATCACATTGGCATATTTTGATAAATATAAAGGTGTTATCATGATCATGTTTTTTTTTTTTAATGAAACCAAACGGATTTTAATTTATAATATCAGTTGATGAAATTTTGATATCTGGTATGACCTTTTCATGCGAATCGCAGATATCTGTTCTGGAATAATTTCCTGCAATTTCTGGAGAAATTCCATTGGTTGGTTGTTCAATGTATTTTGTAATGTTTCCCATCATTCATCTTTTGATTTCAGTTCTTTTTCATTTTTCCTTCTTGTTCAAATAATCCAAAAGCCTTAGGCTACATATTTTTCACTAATTTGTAACTTCTCTCTTGCAGGTAATACAAACCCATACCATGCCCAATATATAAAACTTGATGAGACTCAAAATAATAGTTTTACACCAGGAAGGCAACTCCCAGAGAGAATCATCCCGCAAAACAGGTGTTTCCAGGTGTGGCATTCGAGCACCAACACAGAAGCATAATGAGACCGGAGAGGTCTCCGAGAAGTCTCAGCAATGAACTTGTACAAGAACTGGCATGGACATGTGGGGTTCACGTTGCCTCATCGACTGTCAGAAGGTCTCTTGTCAAAAGTTGTCTCCATGGGTGGGTTGCTGTCAAAAAGCCCTTTCTGTGTAAAGGTAACAAAGTCAGGAGACTGATATATGCTCAATGAACATCAGAGTTGAGATGCTAATCAGTGGGGAAAGGTACTTTGGAGTGATGAGTCGGTTTGAAATTTTCGGAACAAAGAGGCGGCCATATGTCAGAAGGAGGGTTGCTGCTAAGTAGCTAGACTCAGCTATGAGGAGCTGCTGAAGGAGACAGGGCTTTATACACGAGAAAGGAGGCGATTTACGAGGAGATATGATGGAGATGTTTAAGATAATGAAAGGTACAGACATAATAAGTGCAGAATTATTATTCAGCACAATAGACGGTGATAGGACCAGGGGCCATGAGAGCAAAGAAGAGAGAGTTAGGCAGGGGTCTTTCACCCAGAGAGTAGTTAATGCATGGAATGGTCTCCCTGGAAAGGTTGTGGCAGCAGAAACAGTCGATAAGTTTAAATTAGAATTTGATAGGTACTGGAAGTTATGGAGATGGAGGGGTATATGGGGATGTTTGTGGGGCTTTTCGGGAGCTGGAGTCTGGATGGGTATTGTGTGCATGTGTACGGAGTGTCTTGTCAGGGGTGGTGTGTGCCTGATGTTATGTTTCTCACCCAAGAACCACCTTCGCTCACTCCCCCTCCCCCCGCCTCTCCTCCTTCCCCCTGGAAGAAAAAAAAAATTGCTTTTTTTTCTTGCTTTATTTAAATAATGAAAATAAATATATTTTGTCTTAATTTTGACACCCTTGGATATCCCTAAGCATGCCTCGTTGCCTTATCCACATTGCTCCCTCATTCCCCTGATGAAATTGCGTCGTTTTGACGGGTGTAATTGGCCTTGTGTTGGTTTGGCGCAGGCATGATGGGCCAAATAGCCCCCTCCTACGTCTCGTTTCCATATGTATGTCCTTGTGTAAGTGTAAGGATTGCTCTACAGCCAACTGTGAAACATGGTGGAAACTCTGTTCAGGTTTGGGGATGTATGTCTGCTGTTGCTGTTGGTGATTTGGTGATCGTTGAAGGAAAAATAAATGCTGGCATGTATGTCCAAGCAGATCCTATAAGCTGGCTGAGATTATTTGAACAGGAAGTGAAACCGAAAAAGAACCAAAATCAAAAGATGAATTATGGGAAACATTCGCAGAATGCATGGAACAACCAACCAACGGAATTTCTCCAGAAATTTCAGGAAATTATTCCAAAATTGAAAAATGGAGTCCCACCAAACAGTGAAAAATAATCAATTAATATTGTAAACTAAAATTAATTTTTGCTTCTTTCAGAAAACATGATCATGATAACCCCTTCTCTTTATCAAAATATGTCAATGTGACGATAAAGATGTTTATTTTCAAGGTGGACTAAGACTTGTGTGCAGCGTTGTACCTCTCACTTCTTCCTACACCTTCACCCTTTTCCTTTTTTTTGTTATACCTCTCCTCATCTCTTTGTCCTCCCCTCCCCATCTCATTTTCTTTTGTGCCCCCTCAGCATTCCTCACTCTGTTATTCATTTATTTCCACTTCCTCTCCCGATGATCAGCCTCATCGTCACTCATGAACCTCGTTCTTGTATTGGTGACAATGTTCATATTCACTGCATTTGTGCAAAATCTCTCGCTCTTCCTCCATGTGTCAACCTTCTGGCTCACGGTGCTTTGCATAGTGATGATAAAAGTACAAGTTTTAGCAGTATGGCCTTGTTTCCACAGCAGAAACTTGAGGCATACCCTTTAGCACGGAACGACGTGCTGGATCCGATGCGTGAACGTGGTCGTGTGGTCTCTCCAGACCCTGAGGACGATCGCCCGTGTCAGAGATCCAGTGAGTGGCGCTCCAGCGTATCCGTGATCCATTTCGTGCTTTTTGTCTGCTCGCGTCATTTTGTGTCAGACGTTAAGAGCTGCTCTTTAGCCCTTTTGAACATCACGCAGGGTGTAGATACTTGTGTGACTTTAGTAAATCTTCTAATAAGGGACGATTGGTTACTCCCAGTTACCTGAACCTCGTCCTTGCACGCATTTCAACAGCCGATGTGCGATTTGCTTCATGCAGATCTCTTTCGTTTCAGTTTCGCTGGATCGCTGCCGGGACATGCTGCAAGTTCGCGAGCAAGACGTTCTGCGGAAAGTGTGTTTTTTGCGGAGGCGTCTCGTCTCGCAATACCTGCCTTCCTCATTCCAGGCTTAAGCAGCACTCTTGGCTCTGCGATGCCTGTAGTCATTCACCTATTAGCCCTCAGCCATACCTACCCTGAGAATATCCTGTATGGAGTCCGGTTTCCTTCCAACAGGTGGAATCGATCATTTCATGCCGTTAAGATGAGGCTGCATTTGGCTTGAGATATCCAGGTCTCCATCAATCAGCCACCGATGCACTGTTTTCCACAGTCTCTTAGGATTGTACAGAGAAGACCTTGGTGTTAGCCTGGGTAGACGAGCTCACTTGTAAATTGTTAAAGAATGTATTGGTTCAGTGTTTAACACATCTTCTGACCCTTCGTTCGCATGGCAACATGTAGAAACAACAAATCAAATTCTGATATGAGCTTTCACGAACCATCGCAGGGGTCCCACGAGTCTCCTCATGATGCTTTTTAAACCAGTACATATGTTCATCGGGTTCACATGTGCCACCTAAACTGGATGAACCCAAGCTCCCCCACCCCACTCCGTGCTGTGCTGTACACCAGCGTGGTTGTTTGGACACATGATGTTTATTACAACATTGTACATAATTGTGTATAATAATGACCATTATGAAGTGGTATGCACTGTTCCCTCGCTGTGATTAAACCTTGGATACGTTTAAGATTGCTAATAAATATGTGTAACTTCACTGGGTAACGGCGATTCATTTCAGCACCAAGAGAATGTTTCATTCGAAAAGTCATTCGATCACAGGTTTTGTGTTATGTGAAGTGAAACCGTTTGTTCTCTTCACCCTCTCATTTGCTCAAGGTCATCTTCCATCTGCTTGGAAATCAGCAAACATTACCGCCCTGCATAAAAAAGGTGCAAAAACAGATTCCTGCAACTACAGACCAATCAGCCTTCTCACAATCATCAGCAAGGTTATGGAATCCATCATCGGAAATCAAGCCATTGGAGAAGAGGAAGGATTTAATGTCAGAAGCCATCATGAATTTGGATTCAGGCCAGGTCACTCTACCCTGGACATGCTGCTTCTACTCTCCTAACAATGGATGGAGATCCTCAATGCCAAACATGAGATCAGAGCCATCTCCCTAGTCATATCACGAGCTTTCGATATGGTCTGACATCCTGCCCTGCTCACCAAACTCTCTTCCTATGGTATCCAAGGCAATCTCCACTCATGGGTTACGGATTTCTTGTCGTCCCAGTTAATGTGTGGCTCTTAATGGAATTCTCTCATCTCTTGCTGTCCAAGGCCGGAGTTCCTCAAGGCAGTGTTCTGGGCCCTGTTCTTTTTCTGGTTTTCATCAATGATCTCTCTGACTCTCTGGAAAATCCTCTTTATCTCTTTGCCGATGACTCCATCCTCTGCCGTACCATCAGTCATCCCTCATATTGGCAAGCAGCAACCTCTTCACTCTCTGCAGACCTGGATAAAATCACAAACTGGTCCAACACGTGGAACATGTCTTTCAATCCTGACAAATCTCACACTCTCACGATGTCTATTTTGTCAAATGGCCATCTATTTTCTCAACAATCCTCTGAAAGAAGTCCTTTCATTCAAGCTTCTGGGTCTCAATATCTGCCATGATCTCTCTTGGGAAAGCCACATCTCAAAAGCCAGTTGCCGACTGGGCATCCTACGTGGTGCAAAGTCCTTCCTTGCACACCTGAGTTTCTAACCACTTACAAAGCCTTCATCCGCAGGCTGATGGAGTACTGCTCCCCCTTCTGGGGTGGTGATCCTGCCTCTCACCTCGGTCGACTTCACGCTGTGGAAACCAAGGCTTTTAGGTTCATTGGTATCTCCCGCGATGAAGCCGCGTTTTTGGGGCTCTCACTGGAGGCAGGTCGGTGGTCTTTGTCTTCTACCATATGCCTCTCCAGCCTTGCCCCCCCCCCCCCCGCTCTGTCTGTGATCTGTCCCCCCTATATTTCCTCAGGGCACTCAAAAGTCCGCCCAAAATCCCTGTCTGAGTTGATGAAACGTTGCCAAAAATCAAGAATCACTGCTCACCTTCACTCTTTCATTCCTTTTTTCCCACCTCTGGAACAAATTCGCACACTCTCTTCAATCCCACTCCTCCCTCCAGGTCTTAAAAACAGCTGTTCACCACAATCTCATATCTTCCCCCATCCAAAACCTTGATCTTTTCTACTCCCGTTAATCCACCCCAAACCCACCTCCTTCAAGTTCCCTGTTTTCCTTCCTGAAAGTCCTTGTAGTACCACCTTGTTTACCCCGTGTACCCCGCCCCATCCCTCTCCCTTCCATAGATATCCTATTGTCTTTGTTCCCCACTATTTTGTGCTTCCCTCTCCCACCCCTCTTGTCTTATGCCTTGTTATGTGTTTCTGTGTATTAACTCTTACACGAGCCTTGACTTGGGATGCAAAAAAAACAAAAAAAAGCGTTCTTTCCGGGATGCAACGCTCCCTGCTAGTAATTTATTTAATCCGATTCGACTCAGATGAAGTGGAGCGGATGATTAAAGAGTCATTCGTGCAGGATTAGAATGAAGTCAGAAAAAGAACACACCAAAGGATCCCCTCGGGTTCACGGGTACTGGGAATGGAGAGAACGATGGGCCTCTGCACCCTCCATTGGAATCGAGCGAACCATAGGCCTCGGCCACCCTGATAGTCTGAGCTTCGGGTTCTGCTGGGTGTGAGGCAGGGGTTCCATGCCAAAGTGGGGAGATGTACCACCTTACAGATTCTCACGTCTGCCCTGTGTCGTAAGGAGTTTAGTACCAAGGACGCCCTGACCTTGTCCAGGATGCCAAGACGGTGACTTGACTTGGGCCTTTGAGCGATAACATTTGGAGAAAACCTCATTTCAAACGAGTTGTGTGCTGTTAACTCATTCCTTGAATGAAATTCTATTCCTGTGGGGCAAGAAGGAACCCAACTGGTCTGTATGGGGATAGAGGGGTATATCTTTAGACTGGGCTGGCCTGCTTGGCATTTCATAATATAAAAGGTGACTGGACTTTTGAGATGATGTGATCTGCCCCAGAATGCTTTGTGTGCATGCACAGAAACCCCTAGCAACAGTGGTCATTCGGGCATGCGAGATGAGGATTGTTACGTACAATGGTTCACAAAGTTTCTTAAAGAAGTTGAAAAGACTTGGAAAGTTACCTTAAATAAGGGGGGTTCCTCTGTACAATGAAAGAGTTGGAGAACTTCCTCAGTTTTCTGACAGGACAGATCTTACAGCTGCCTGTGCTGCAGACTCCTGATGTGGTTTGCAACGCAAGGCCGGAAGAACTGGACGGGCGCTTTCTACCCAAACCCTTGATGATCGCTGCCGGTACGTGGACTTTGATCCTTGTGGGATTACCTCCTGTGAACATGGCAGGTGCGGGGATTTATTTCATGGCTTGCT
>CM068960.1:125714383-125727216 GCA_035128595.1 Eptatretus atami | reverse complement strand
AAGAATAGTCCTTTGGTTCTGATCCACTTGGTGAGGATTCAACGTTTGTTGCTGTGGTTGACGCTGTACAGTGTACATGTTTCACGTAGCAGGGGAGATGATATTTTACATCTATGGCCCGAACGTCATTTGGTGATATGGCTTGTAATCGAACCTTCCATTCATCTTTATCACTGATTTGGACAGCGTCGTAGATTTTTTTTTTCCAACGTCAAATGAAAACACTTCATGCAATTGTTTTGTCGTTCCATCTCCACTACAGAATATACATTGCATCTTGTTATGTTGAGACTTGATGATGATCGGGTGAATGGCTTCGTCCCTGTTGTGGCTCTGAACACGGTGAGTTATCATCACATTTTGATGCTTGGGAAGATGAGGACGGCCTACTGAGGATGATAGCAGAATGGCAGATCTTTGGTGGCTGTACTTTTCTGAAATCGCATCTTCGCACGATCAATTTTGAGCTTATGCAAGTCTCTTGAAAGCACTCCTGTGCCAGACGCCCCATATGATTGAAGATCTGATGCATCAACTCCGGAGGTCGGCGCCAATGGTAGATAACCAGGATCACCATAACCTGCACGCTCATGAACACCGTCCAGGAACTTGTCATATGAGGTGGGATTGGCAACCAGTTGTCCACCTGGAACTTGACACTTCGGACATATTGCATAGTTTGTCTCTGAAGTTACACGAGGATGCTTGGAATGAGGTTTGTCCATTTTGATTTCAGAGAGATACCTCAATTTTTATGATTAGTGGTCTGGTACAGCATATGTAAGTACATCTGAAATAAACAGAAGCAAGAAAGGTAAAGCAAACTTGTTAACCAAATGCACATAATGATTGTTTTGGCATGACTGTGTGATTTATGCACGAGTATTATGATTAATATATTAACTGCGATGTCATCCACTCTCTGAAAGATAAAGAAAATTGTGAATCTTATGCACAAAATTATTGTAAGGGAATTAATATATAGTATATATAGCTGCGATGTTGTCTATTTTCTAAAAAAATGTATAATCAGCAAATAGTAAGAGAAGAAATAATTAATTATCTGCTAAGTTGTATTTAAAGATATCCAATCAAATAACTCTTCTGAAATGGGATTCCTCATGATCAACAACTGTAATTTATTACAACAAATAGACTGTGTTGTTATCTTAACTAATTTTGCATATACCGTATATACATATATGCCAATTAGTTGAATTTCATGATTTAGAGGTGGCCATCTTGGATTTTACGGAACCATTTAATTAAACTATGGTATGTATAAATTCTGACATTTTCATTGTATACCATGGTCCACACCGATCATTTTGAGGTGCTACATGACATGGTTCATCAAAGATATAAAATTGCTGAATCGGTCAATTATATGTTCTGATGTATATACCTGAAAAAAAATGTAGTCAAATATCTCTAAAAAATTGGCACCAAAGATTTTCTTGTTCAGTGGGACATTCTGAGTCAGAAAAACTTTGGTGCCACAAATTAACATAATTTGCCAACATGCAAACATGCATGCCCCTGCACTACACATACAAACTCGAAAATGTGTAAAGTTTCCATATTTGAATGGGTAATGAGTGGATAACTCCTGAAGTCTTGAGTGTGTTGTGATTTGACTTCACAGACACGTCCACCTTGACATAATACACAGGTGTGCCAAATTTGGTTTATTTCGTCGCTTTATATGCTGTCTGTGTCTATTTATTACGGACGTACTATTGGAATGTACCTTTTTGACCCTTCAGACTGCTGAGACCCCTTCGACTTTTGAAGACCTTTTTATGACCCCGAAAGACCGCTAATTATTATTATGAAGGTTCCAATGCTTCCATGCCTGGGAAACATATTTTTGTTCAGACCAATGAGGGTCTTGAGCAAAAAAAACGCCCAAGACCGTGAAGACCAATGAAAATTTGGACCGATGGACCGACGGACCCCCAAGTGACCTAGTTTAATAAACCATTCCGTTTCATCTGTCGCTCATTTCATTAATCTAGTGATTAGTACTAGTAATGGTGATGGAGAAGCCTGATGGGGGAAATGCTGACACATGTCAGTGCAGCGAAGGGAATATTTATTTATTTATTTCATCCTCTCCTCTCACATTTATTGTTTAATATGGAGATCATTTCTTACCGTCACTTAACGTGTAACGTTTGGGTGTTTTTGGGGCTCTGACGTCATCACGTGACGGTTAAACGGAGTTTGAACCGAATTAGTCAATTTTCTGGCATTTCATTTGATGGTTTGTTTCATGTTCGAGTTTGTATACAATTTCCATGAAACCTTTTGAAACAGTCCGTGTGTACAAGGTTGCCGGAGTTGCTGAGAGCCAGCGATTTGAAGTGAATGAACGCGGGCAGTGTGGCGCACAATGACGTCATCCGAAACACTGACGTCATCGAACTGCCCAAGTCATTTGGATTGCATCACCGCTCTGCGGAGCGAGGGTGCGGCGTGTTCTTGAAGCGCCTGCGATGGCTACAGAGAAGTCCTTCAAGCAGCGCCGGCCGTTCGGTGAGTTTTCCCCCATTCCTCACCTGCTGTTTCTATCATTCGTTCTCACCTGAGAGGCCATTGTGACGATATCCTGCTAGCTGCTTTGTCTGCCAAACTGTAGTCTCGTCGCCAGTGCCGGTGGCGCCGCGATGCTGCTGCACGTTGGTGCGAATTCCCAGTGTTTCCATCCTCGGGTCCCTTTTATTAAACGCTTTGAATTGACCGATTAAAGGATGCTGATGCTGAACAAAGGAAAGCAAAGCATGTGGTTCGGTTTGATGCTGGGTGCTCGTTGTGGATGCCTTACCATGACTGCACATGAAAATGTATGGTCGACCAATGGCCTTTGGTGAGGGGGGGTCTCAGGAATTTCCTGATTTAAATTGATTCCTGTAGGTGAACGAATGAAGTAGAGAGAGAGGGAGAGAGATGTGCAGTAACTGTGTTTATAATTGAGGAGTGAAGAGAAAATATTTGTTTCAATTCGGGATGGACTTTGGGTGCTCTGGGCCAGGACTATCGGGGCACATTCAGACACCGGAGACATGAGTAGCAAATGTCCTGACTCCTCATTCCAGAGGGGAGGGGGCACGCGTCCTGAAACCCGGAAAGGCGGGGTCGCACGCCCTGAACCCCGGAGGGGCGGGGGTGCTGCGGCCTGCGGCCTGCGTCCTGCGTCCTGACCCCATTAACGTTGGTCCCATGTACATTCACATAATGATATTAGTACAGGCATTTTAGCAGAAATATTTGGTCAACCTCCCACAAATTGCAACAAAAGCAAACTCAACAGATTTTGATTCCTGGATATGTCCTCAGTGACAGAAAAAAGTCCTAAGGGATCCTCCGGGGGGGAAAGTCTGAAATCATGGAAATCCAATATGGCCGCCACCGCTCGGCTTCGGGGAAAATGAGAAAATTGGAAAGATTGATATTTTAATATGTAAATATATGTTTTTCTGCATTCTAATTGTTTCTAGTTATGGTCAGTATATTGATATACAAGAATAATTATTAAAAATATACCATCAGAGATGGGGAATCCCCCACCATTGAATGAAAAAGGTCATACATATTCCAGATAATGAGGCAGGTGAATTGGAAACAAGACACCATTTGGTCATCATCTCGAAAAAGTTCCCCAGGGGTGAGGAACGTAGTAACCAAAAATAATTGAAATCGATAGGCGGTTTTCCATTTATTACAAAAAAATATTTTTTTCAAGATGGCCGCCACAGTCGGCCATCTTGGATCCGGCCACGCCAAAATCAATAGGGTTCTTCCTTTTCAGGTGGTACATGTGTGACTCAAATTTCAAATCGATATGGCGAACAGTTTGAGTTATCGCACTCACAGCTATAAATGTTGATGCCCGACGGACGGACCGGACGGACGACCGCGGTGACAACAATATCCCCTTCCGCCACACGGCGGGGGATAAAAAAGTGAATGTATTGAGGGTAAAATAAAAATTATAGCTTTTTGTCCAAAAATGTCAATTTTTTGTCCCAAAAATTTATTTTTTTTTACCTGATACTGATTTTGGCTCCTGGACAAAAAAAAAGAAACGTTGAAGACACAAGATGAAATCAAGTCTATGGCAATAACAATATAATTATGTAAATCATTGAAACGTGACAAAATTCACAATTCCACTTCGGGGCAATCACATCTGCCTGACGAAGGTTTCGAAATGAAAATGAAAATTCGCATTAAACTCAAAACTACATCCATTATAAACTTACTATACATGTTGAGAAAAATCAAGCGTATTAAAGTTAGAACTCGACAATGTCGTCATCATCCTCATCATTGTCACATGGAGTGTTTGTGCAGCCAGAGCCCCTGCAGTTTCCACAAGCTGGAGTGCACTCAATGTTGTGCTTGCCTTGCATGTGCATCTCATGGTGCTACATTCAGCCTGGCAGTTGCACCTAATGACACGTACATCTTTCAGGAGCTGGAGCTATTGATGTCTGAAGTGGCACAAAACCCTCGTCACACTTCTGCCAACCCCAGTCTGTGGAAGAAGTATGCAAGTCTCACGTCTTGAAACGAATCAAAGACCACCTTCAGAAGCATGCCGAGTCTGCAAAGATATCTTCTAGAACTTCAGCGCTCTGGGTTCAGTATATGGACATGCTAGACATTCTACGCAAATACATCCGGGCGGAGCGCACTGGGAACTGGGCACTACATCTACAGGCCATCCAGGAAATGCTGCCTTACCTGGCAGCCTCGGGCCACAACCTGTATGCCAAATCTGCGAGGGTGTATCTGCAGCAGATGTCCAACCTCAAAACTCAACATCCCAATGTCCAACAACGTTTTGATGAGGGTTCCATGTGGTTCGACGAGGTGATCGCCTGTGGCAGGTCTTTCATCTGACCTGATATCGAACAAGTCCTGATGAGAAGTTTGAAGACCAGCGGGGGGCTCACACGAGGGCGAGGAATGACAGAGCAACAACGGCTGGTATGGCTACTATCAATGCCTGCCTGTGCAGAAATAAACCAGGCAATGCAGAGCCACAGGTATGAACTACAACACTAGAGAGCAGAAGAAGGACATGACCAAGGCAAGACAATCTCTGACTGGAAGGACACACTATCAGCTCTTCAGTATTTTACAGAACAGAATCCGTTCAGTAGTGATCCACGTCTGAGGAACATTGCCACTGGAGTTCATGCACACCCCACCGTCAACGTCGATACAGCACATGTTGTAGGAGCCAAAATATTGAAATCTATGGATGGGAAAACACCTGCCGAGTACACATTTAAGAGGAAAGACCAAGTTGTCACCCTCGGATGAAGTCATTGTCAAGATTGATGGAGAGCAAGTCCAGGTTGACCCACAACTCCTCTTCCAGAGACTGATCACTGTTGCACAGACAGCAGAAGAACTGGAAGTCGGCCTTCAAATATTAACTGTGCAGCTATCCACCAGCCCTCTTTGATTCCTCTCTTCAGCTCCGAGAACACACAAGCCAGTCTTTGCTGTGCCATCTGGGATCTTCTTGGATCCGATGTCCCAGCCGATATCCCCTTGATGGGCAACAGTATGTTTTGGATGGCGGGCACTTGTTCAACGCATTCCATGGTCTCGTGGATCTACATACAGAGACTATGCCACCAGTACACTGATTATGTAACGAAGAAGTACGGAGATGCCATAGTCGTGTTTGATGGTTATGAGAGTACCAACACGAAGGACATGACACACCAGAGACGGTCTAAGGGAATGCTGGCACTACTGTGACATTTACAGCTGACATGCGTCTCACAATGAAGAAGGAACAGTTTCTTGCAATAGGCAGAATAAACAGCGATTCATTTTTATGTTGAGTGAAGAGCTTCAGAAGAAGAACTGTGAGACGCACCATGCCTCAGGGGATGCTGATCTCCTGATTGTACTGAAGGCCATGCAGTCTGCTACTGTCACCAAACATCTGTGTTAGTTGGTGATGACACAGACCTCCTCGTCCTCCTATGCTACCATGCAAGCTTAGAACCCATGACCTCTCTTTTTGTCCCGAGCCAAAGAAGAACAGAAGAAGCCTCGCATCTGGAACATCAAGGCTACAAAGAAAATGATTGGTACAACATATGCAAGCACATACTGTTTCTACATGCAGTTATTGGGTGCGACACGACATCTCGTCTTCATGGGATTGGAAAGGGAGCTTCCCTCAAAAAGTTCAAAGGCAAACAACACATTCCGTGAGCAGGCCAAGGTTTTTGATACATATCCAGCTTCCGTATGTGATGTGGCAGATGCAGGAGAAAAAACATTGGTGATAATCTACAACGGAAAGTCAACTGACACCCTGGACACCCTCTGGTATCAGCGGTACTGGACAAGGTGGATTGGAGCTCCTCTCACGTGCAACCACAGACGTTACCACCAAATCAGAAGCAGCAAAGTATCACAGCCTGCGGTGGTATTTGCAAGTCCAAGAATGGAAGGGATGTGCAGATGAACTTCTTCCGACAGACTGAGGTTGGCAGAAGTGTGACGAGGGTTTTGTGCCACTTCAGACATCAATAGCTCCAGCTCCTGAAAAGATGTTACGTGTCATTAGGTGCAACTGCCAGGCTGAATGTAGCACCATGAGATGCACATGCAAGAAGCACAACATTGAGTGCACTCCAGCTTGTGGAAACTGCAGGGGCTCTGGCTGCACAAACACTCATTGTGACAATGATGAGGATGATGACGACATTGTCGAGTTCTAACTTTAATACGCTTGATTTTTCTCAACATGTATAGTAAGTTTTAAGGATGTAGTTCTGAGTTTAATGCGAATTTTCATTTCATTTCGAAACCTTCTCAGGCAGATGTGATTGCCCGAGTGGAATTGTGAATTGTCATGTTTCAATGATTTACATAATTATATTGTATTGCCATAGACTTGATTTCATCTTGTGTCTTCAACATTTCTTTTTTTTTTTTTGGTCCAGAGCCAAAATCAGTATCAGGTAAAAAAAAAATTTTTGGGACAAAAAATTGACATTTTTGGACAAAAAAGTATAATTTTTATTTTATCTCAATACATTTCACATTTTTTTATCCCCCGCCGCGTGGCGGAAGGGGGATATTTATCACCCGGTTCGCGTCGGCTGTCGTGCCGTCCGTCCGGCTGGCTGGGCGTCAACATTTATACGCTGTGAGTGATAACTCTAAACTGTTTGCCATATCGATTTGAAATTTGGGTCCACACATGTACCACCTGAAAAGGAAGACCCTATTGATTTTGGTGCCGGTCAAGATGGCTGACTGGGCGGCGTCAACATTTATAGCTGTGAGTGGATAACTCATAACTGTTCGCCATATCGATTGAAATTTGTCACACATGTACCACCTGAAAAGGAAGAACCTATTGATTTTGGGCGTGGCCGATCCAAGATGCCGACCGGGGCGGTCGTCCTGCTGCTGGCGTCACATTATGGCGTCAACATTTATAGCTGTGAGTGGATAACTCATAAACTGTTTCAGCCATATCGATTTGAAATTTGGTCACACATGTACCACCTGAAAAGAAGAACCCTATTGATTTTGCTGGCCGATCCAAGATGGCCGATGGGGCTGTCGCTGCTGGCTGGGCGTCACTTATGGTAACATTTATAGCTTGAGTGATAACTCATAAATTTCGATATCGATTTGAAATTTTGGGCACATTAACATGAAGACCTATTGATTTGGCGTGACAGTGGCTATGGGGCATCTAAAGTTGAATACCTATCGATTCATTATTTCAATGGCGGGGATTCCCATCTCTGATGTATATTTTAATTATTCTTGTATATCAATTACTGACCATAATAGAAACAATTAGAATGCAGAAAAACATATATTTACATATAAACACATCTTTACAATTTTCTCATTTTCCGAAGCCGGGTGGCGCCATATTGGATTTCCATGATTTCAGGACTTTCCCCCGGAGGATCCTAGGACTTTTTTTCTGTCACTGAGGACATATCCAGGAATCAAAATCTGTTGTTGCTTTTGTTGCAATTTGTGGGAGGTCATCCGACATTTTGACTGTACTATATGTCTGATCCATGAATATCCTTTACATGCTCACCAATCGACTGCAGCACAATGCAAGTTCCAAATGCTCTCCATCAGGGTGATAAACTTTGGAATGGGGTGGTGCTGACAATATTGTTACAGCCCAGGGTTCGACATTCGCCACGAGGGAAAGCACTTGAGTCCCTCCTGAACACCCGGTCCTGAGGCTACCAGCCCGATAACTCCGTGGCTCGGCGGTTGATAACACGGCTGCATTTGAAATACTTTTTTCAGAGGTCTAGTTTTCTCAGCGGTTCCTATATGTTTTTTTGCATGCTGAATTCAGAAATGTATCTAATTTTACTCAATCAGGTCAAGTTTTTATGCTATCTCAATTTTAAGGAAAAAATAATCAAATTTTGTTTTTTAATTAGCATTTTTTTAATTCAAAATCAGACTTACATTGACAGAAAATGTACAAACTATACATATAATGACACACAAGTACACTCATGTGGAAGAAAGTGCCTTCTAATTACTTTATTTAATTTCAGAAAATATAGATAAATCGTGTTCTGGCAACACCCAACTTCAGGCTGCTCCAGCAGTCGCTGTTTTCCTTCGTCTTTTAATGTTGAATTTCACATTGGTCCCCCCTCACCCCTTGTCCCCCTCCCTCCCTCTTGTCCCCCTCCTCACCCTCTTCCTCCTCACCTCTTGTCCCCACCTCCCTCACCCTCTTGTCCCCCCTCCTCTTTGTCCCCTCTGTCCCCCTCCCTCACCCTCTGTCCCCCTCCCTCACCCTTGTCTCCCCCTCCCTCACCCTCTTGTCCCCCTCTCACCTCCTCTTGTCCCCCTCACCTCTTGTCCCCTCCCTCATCCTTCTGTCCCCCTCCCTCACCCTGTCTCCTCCCCTCCACCTCTTGTCTCCCCCTCCCTCACCCTCTTGCCCCCCTCCCTCTACGCTCTTGTCTCCCCCTCTCCCTCATCGCTGATGCTCCTTATTGAACATGTGAGTATGCATGTTTCCTGCCTTTGAACAACGGTATTAAGGGGAACTCGTGCCCTTAACGCACACTCAGATTTCTGCCGAGCGAAACAGAGTGTACGCTGGTTTAACACAGCAAAATCTCAATGGGGTAAAAGTTCCTGGCTAAACTACATGTGGATTACCCTGGATCAATGGAGGAAAAGACATGATGAACTGGGTAGATTTGTAATAACAGCAAGTTTATTTACAGCAAGAGCAAGGAAAGGAATGTGTAAAATAAGCTAGGGATTTATTACAAAAGATCTGTGCAGCAGGGGAAACAAGGACTGGTGAGGTGCGGCAAAAGAAAGTTATGTACAAGAGACACAGGGCAGAGCTATACCGATGGAATAGTTACACCATCTTCTCTGTGCTAACATGACAGGTGCCATGAGAAACACTCCTGAAGAAAGTTAGACAGTACGAGGTGTTTGTGACCTCTTAATTAACACGCAACATCGACGGACCTGCGCAGACCCAGTCACTGAGGAGGGGGGGGGGTGGAAACTGAGGGTGTCTGGGGTGCGTGACCGGAGGAGGTGCAACATGAGGGTGCAGTGATGTGCAGAGAAAATTGTATAAGACACGGATCAGTGGGCCCGGGTAATTGCTGATGCTCCCTTTATGAATATGTGAGTCTACAGCTGACGACACAGAAAGAAAAGAACGTGTGAGAAGACAGGCTTAATGATGTGTTAGGAAGTCTAACTCAAATGTTGCTGCTTCTGCTCTCATAACTGCACTCGGCCTGGTGCCTGGTTCTCTCGCTCATCCAGCGCTCTGTGGACTCCGTTCCATCGCTCCACCAAGCCCTATCTATTGAACCCACAAACCAAGAACCAGCCAAGAAAGTCTGTGAGTAGCCTGTGAGTACTTTCGCAGAAAAAGGCATGCTTTTTATAATCCCCTGGCAAGGGAGGAGTTCAGTATCGGATCAAACAGGTTGATTGGCGTTTCTCAATGCCCCCATTGGCATATGGACAATTACCACAGGGCTGGCCCTGCCCACGTGAGGGTACGGCCTTGAAAATGGCCCCATTAGGCTCCGGCCTGTCCCACACAGCTAAACTCCATGATTAACGTGGGACTGTGGTGTTCAGTCACACTATCCTTGCACCGCACACCAAATGGGAGCAGTAATTGAGAGGAACGTCAGCGCTCCCAACACGACGTCAAATGGAGTCCATTGCACACTTGCGCTTCAAGTGAGATGTCGGTCCCAAAAGGGAGTAGTGGTTGTCGGCAGTGACTGTGGTTGAGGTGATGGCAGCGTCAACGTTGCGGTGAGTTCTGGTGTGGTGGTTTGTGGAGGTTGTGGTTGAGGCATCACTGGTGAATGTAGGCGAGCTTGGATGACATGTCGATGGTGTTGTGGCTCTAATAAAGGAGTCTTGATGGTGTATGAAACGTTGTGGCGTTGGGGTTCGAGTATGGTGAAGGTCGTAGTAAGATGCCCGTTGAGTTCTGGCATCCGATTCAAATCGTTTTGGCACGTGTACACCAATGAACTGCTTGTTTGTTGTAATCTTTGGTGTGCATGCATGCAAGGAGAGGTTTGTGTGTGCCAAGTTAAGAGGGGAAAAGGTGGGGGGAAAAAACCTGCCTAATCCCACACAATACATATTGACCCATAAACCCATTGCACATAGAGGAAGGGCGATCAAAAACGAATAGCAACAAAATAACTATCTCGGGAACCGCTATATGTTGTGTGCCATTGCCTTGGGGAGTGACTGTTTCACAGAACCGTCACCATGTATTGTTTTTTTGTCTCCTGGTGCTCAGCTGATCGATTGAGAGACTCGGAGCAGATCCGGGCACAGCACGCTACCAAAATACCCGTAAGTGCTGCCATCATTACATCTGCCGACCCGTACACAGGTGTGTGTTGCTGGTTGTCATCTCCATATGCAGGTTTCAGAAGGTGGAACAGAGCCCTCCCAGGTCTCGAAGTATCTACCTTAATGGTGTGTGTGTGCACGTGCTATAAAAGTTGTTGTTGGCTGCTATCTCCATATGTGGGTGGGTTTCAGGAGATGGAACAGAAATGTGTGTGTGTGTGTTGTGTTCTGATTCTTGGTGCCGGTAAATTGAGAGAGGTAGGTTTTGGTGATTGTTGTGTGTACCCAGATGATCTTAGGTAATTGCCATATTACTGGGTGGAGTGTGTGTTGAGAAATCGCTGCACTGTGAGTGCATGATTGATTAGTCGTGATCATGATGTGAGGGTGAATTGGGCAAAGCTTGTGTGCCACAGTGGAAGAGAATATTGTGGCATCATTCACACAGTTAGTGACCCCCTCAGTGGTTTTATTGAGTTGTATATTGGAGCGATGCTAACCAGGAGTTGGAGTGTGAAGAGAGGTTGACTTGAGGATGGTCATCCTTCTGGTTTTCAGGGTACTACATCAGCTTGTCTCTTTAAGGACCGGACATTTTCAGCGACCAACCAAGCGATTTGTGTGTCTGTGGTCTTATGGGTGATTCTCTACAGATCAGGATTAACAAGAGCAGGACCAGCAAGAAGCTTGAAGCCTTCCATAACAGGTGCATGTGATACACCCTTGACATCTCCAGAGCACAGCAGATAATGTCACAGGTGGGGAAAAAGTTTTGACCTCCTTATTTGGAGGGAATCCTGCTGAAATGGAGGCTGAGATGGTTGTCACTTGGTGAGAATGTGATGATGTGATTTCCAAGCAACTCCTTTTTGAATGGCGACTGCAAACGCCACACCCCGCACAGGTTAGAGTTGAGGTGGAGAGCGAATGTGAGGAAAGATCTGAAGTTTCCAAGTTGTCTAAAGACATGGTACCAGACGGCTCAGGAATGAAGCTTTGCCCGGCTGGAAATCTTCACCACCATTCAGGAGAAACGTGTCCTGATGCACCAGCCACGTACAACACACACACTGTACAGGTCACACTCGATGCCAAATGTATGGCAATAGATTGCTCACCGGTGTTCAGTGTAAGAATCATTGGTGTGAAAAATATCCTCGCCACTTGTGTCAGAAAGACCAGAATTCCAACACCAACATGAAGAAAACTGTTAGAGGCAATTGAGGCACCACCCAAGACAAGAGGTCTTCTCTTTGGATCCTTCTCCAGCCAAGATGAGAGGTCCCCTCTCTGGATCCTCTCCTCCCCCCCTCCAGACCAGAGGTCCTCTTTGGATGCCCCCTACCAAGCCAAGAGGTTTTTTCTGTTGTATGAAAAGAAAGAAGAAGAAGAAGAATTTTCTTTCTAAGATAAGTGGGGCATTTTTCGTTAGAAATCTCCTGTGCCAAGGAATCTCAACTAATGTGGTTTGTTTCTGCTCAATCCTCTAAATGCTGAGCATCCAGCAAGGAAGCAAAACGTATCATTTCTCGTCTGGTACGATTCGGTGAGGGTCAGAATCCGCAAAACCACAATTCCACAAAGTCCGATAATTATCGAAGCAGCAATTCCTTCATATTTCAACTCAATTTAAGCTCTTGGGCCAGTTGGTGTGGGTGTGTACATCTCTGAGTAATTGGTGGTGTGTGCAGCGAGTACGTGATATTCACAAGGTGGTTATTAAACAATATTGTCTTCACCACCATTCAGGAGGTTGATATTAAACAATATTGTGATTTTGAATGTGTCAAGGTCATTATTGAACGATATCGAGGTGAGAAACAACTGCCGATGCTGGACAAGTCAAAGTTCCTGGTTCCAGATCATGTGAACATGGGGGAGCTGATAAAAATCCTCCGGTAAGTAATGACTGCTCGGGTCACAAG
>CM068960.1:125680433-125697196 GCA_035128595.1 Eptatretus atami | reverse complement strand
AAAGTAAATGTGTTGGCAATGTGGCATCGAGGTGAAGGTGGAGGTGGAAAGGGAAACGAACATGGTTCTCATTTTGGAACAGATGGGGATGTGTATACACCTTGAGAGGAAGAGAGGGTGAGGAATGGGAGGAGAGGAGGATGAGGGGGGACAGGAAGATTATGGGGGGGAAAAAAGAGGGTGAGGGAAGGGGGACAAGAGGGTGAGGGAGGGGGGGACAAGAGGGTGAGGGAGGGGGGGACAAGAGGGTGAGGGAGACGGGGACAAGAGGGTGAGGGGGACGGGGACAAGAGGGTGAGGGAGGGGGGACAAGCGGGTGAGGGAGGGGGACAAGCGGGTGAGGGAGGGGGGACAAGCGGGTGAGGGAGGGGGACAAGCGGTGAGGGAGGGGGAGACAAGAGGGTGAGAGAGGGGGAACACGAGGTGACGGAGGGAGGGACAAGAGGTAGAGGGAGGGGGGAGACAAGAGGGAGGGAGGGGGGAGAAGAGGGTGAGGGAGGGGGACAGGAGAATGAGGGAGGGGGGGACAGGAGGGTGAGGGAGGGGGGACGAGAGGGTGAGGGCAGGGGAGACAGGAGGGTGAGGGAGGGGGACGAGAGGGTGAGGGCAGGGGAGACAGGAGGATGAAGGGAGGGAGGACAGGAGGGTGAGGGGGGGGGACGAGAGGGTTAGGGCAGGGAGACAAAGGGTGAGGGAGGGGGAGAGACAAGAGGGTGAGGGAGGGGGAGAGACAAGAGGGTGAGGGAGGAGGGACAGAGGAGGAGGGGAACAAGAGTGGAAGGGAGGGGGGAGACAAGAGGGTGAGGGAGGGGGACGAAGAGGGTGAGGAGGGGGGACGAGAGGGTGAGGGAGGGGGGGACAGGAGGATGAGGGAGGGGGACAGGAAGATGAGGGAGGGGACATGAGGGTGATGGAGCAGGGGACAAGAGGGTGAGGGAGGAGGGGAAAGAGGGTGAGGGGAAAGTGGTTGAGGGAGGAGGGACAGGAGGAGGGAGGACAAGAGGGTGACGGAAGATGAGGGGGGGGGACAAGAGGGTGAGGAGAGGGGGAGACAAGAGGGTGAGGGAGGGGGACAGGAAGATGAGGGAGGGGGAAAAGAGGATGACGAAGGATGGAGAAGAGGATGAGAGAGGGGGGAAGCAAGAGGGCGGGGGGACAAGAGGGTGAGGGAGGGGGACAGAAGGATGAGGGAAGGGGGGACAGGAGGATGAGGAGGGGGGGACAGGAGATGAGGGAGGTGGACAGGAAGATGAGGGAGGGGAACATGAGGGTGACGGAGCGGGGGACAAGAGGGTGAGGGGAAGAGGGTGAGGGAGGAGGAGAAAGAGGGTGAGGGGGAAAGTGGTTGAGGGAGGAGGGGACAGGAGGATGAGGGACAAGAGGGTGACGGAAGATGAGGGAGGGGGGACAAGAGGGTGAGAGAGGGGGAGACAAGAGGGTGAGAGAGGGGTGACAAGAGGGTGAGGGAGGGGGTGACAAGAGGGTGAGGGAGGGGGGACAAGAGGCTGAGAGAGGGGGGACAAGAGGCTGAGAGAGGGGGACAGGAAGATGAGGGAGGGGGGGACAAGAGGGTGAGGAGGAGGGGACAGGAGGAAGAGAGGGAGGAGGGACAAGAGGGTGAGGGGGGGGGGACGGAAGATGAGGGAGGGGGGAAAAGAGGATGACGGAGGATGGAGAAGAGGATGAGAGAGGGGAGGAGACAAGAGGGCGGGGGACAAGAGTGCTTATCGTTTGACTTTGTTCAATCCTTCTACCTGAAATATATTCGGAACTAAAGTGGTGTACTTTCTTGTAATAAATGCTTCATCATCCTCTCCTCCATCCTCCTCCCACCTCGTCACAGTGCTCCTCAAGTTGCACTGAAGTCGATGAATTTTCAAATCGTCCCACCCTCTATTTGCGTACGTAATGCATGATATGTTCCTTCGCCGGTTCCCACAGGCGTCGCTTGCAGCTGAGTCCAAACCAAGCATTCTTCCTGTTGGTGAATGAGAGAAGCTTGGTGAGCGTCTCTGTGCCCGTGTCACAGCTTTACGAACAGGCAAAAGACGACGATGGCTTCCTCTACATGGTTTACGCATCGCAGGAAACATTCGGCTGAGGGAGGTAGAGACGTTACCATTTCATCCAGTGTCTGCACCCCGGCGACACGACCGCTAAGCAGTTAATGGAGTAGAAAAAAAAAGATCCACATTGAGTTAGCTGTTAGACGTAGCTAGCCAGTTAGTCATTGCCTGTTTATTACATGAGGATGGTTGCTGTGAAAGTTTACCAGGAAGTGTTAACAATTCCAAGCAGAGCTTTTGTGACAAATAAAAAGGCACAAGAAGGCTTGTTTGTTTGTTCTTTAACAAAAAGTGAAGAATGCAGCCTTTGTACAGTGTATCAGATGCAGGTATTAACACAGGAGAATAACCTGGACTATGCTTTTACACACCTGTACCTGGTTGCTCAAAGCTCAGGTAAGCACTATCCTGTGGATAAATAAAATTCCCAATGTTTTCCATACAGGATGGCCTGGAAGTTCCTTCCCCGGTGAAGTCACACGAAATATTTTTAAAATGGTGCCGCTTCTTCGCTTGATAGATCGTCATTTAGTCAACCGTCAGACAGCTCTCATCCAATGGTTAAATTTTCCAAGTTTTGAGCAACCGGGACAACTTGTCCGCTCCAAGAGATCGACTGCTGGACCTTTACCTCGCAATCTCCTGTATGAGGTTCAAATAGATAACATGACATGTACATCGACCTTTTTTTTTCTTTGGGTGGGGGAGGGGGTGGGAAGGAGCACAGTAAATTTAAATTAGCTCCACTTTCTGCATTGTGTTCCACCACTTTGTTGGGAATGGGCCCAAGTACAGATGTCCTGTGGTCGTGGCCATGGTGGATCCAAGCCAACGTGTCACACCAAAGGCCATGAAACAAATCATTTAAGCTCAACCATCATTTTTCTCCCATCCTGCGTTTTGATGTCCGTGCCGTATTTAAGGTGGAACTCTCTTCTTCGGAAGGCGTAGAGGTAATCAGAGATGAGCAGGATCTGAAGGACAGGAACATCCATGATATAAAATTACACCGCTTTGGGACAACACAATACTTTACCATGCCCCCACCCCCACAAAAAATAATAACTACAAAGCATCTCAAAATGCAAAGCCAGTCCACCTTTTGTTTGTACTTAAAGTTAACAAAAAAAAGGAAAGTACATTTGAATATTTTCTCCACAATCTCATAAAATAAAGGTTTTTGAACATTTGTTTTGCAAAAGCTCAAATGGTAAAAAAGTTACAGGCCAGACAGACACACAGAAGTGATGGCAAAACCCCGTCTTTTGCTGCACGGGGGACGGGCTAATAATAATAATGACAGTAACAATGACAATGGGCCTGCTTTGAGGACCAACAAGGAGCTGATACTCTAGGTTCCTGCCTTTGTTAGGTCAGGTGAGTGTCAGGTATGGGAGCATGCGCCAAAGCAGCACGTCGCTGCGTCCACTTTCCGCCGGTACTCCAGGGGCTTCCACCTGGCCATCCCCCAGGCAGATGCCTGGCCCAACCCCATCTCCTGAGATGCTGATCAACCTGCTGCAACCACGAGGCACATGGTCGGCCCGTTGGTCTCCTCCACTCACGAGGCTCCCTCACTGAGAGAATCTGGTAAGCAGGATCAGCGTCAGGAAAATGAGCCACATGTCCATGCAGCTGCAGCTGACGATCACGGACTAGGCAGGTAACAAATCTCGTTTGTCTCTCTCAGCAACCACTCGTTGGACACAAAGTCTGACCAGCGAGAGCCAAGGATTCTCCGAAGAGACCTGGTACCAAAGGAATTAAGTCTCCGCCTCAGATCCCTGGTCAGAATCCAAGTTTCACATCTATAGAGCAAGACTGGAAGCACCAAGGACCTGAAGACTCAGACTTTCCTCCTCCCACACAGATACCGGCAGTGAAACACCCCATGATCCAGTGAATCCATGACTCCCCAGGCCCGACCCAGACATCTATTGACCTCTGGCTTAGCCAGCAGAGACATAAATACACTGCCAAGGTAAGTGAATCTCTCCGTGACATCAAGGATGGTGGTCTTGAAGGTACTTCACAACTCTTCAGGATTCCCCAAAGCACTCAGACCCCCCTCCCCCCACCCCAAATCCCCACTCAGCCTGTTTGCAAACTCCTCAGTTGCCCCCTCATCTTTGAGCTTGCCAACATCCAGCCGAAGCTGGGATAATACCATTCTCCCGAATCCAAGCTGTAACTTCAGAGTTGCTACCATAAGCCTGTGGTCACTAATGAGGAACTGAGCACTCCGGTCTACCCTGCAGTTCTGGATCATCCTCCAGCGACCATCAACGAGGACATGGTCAATCTCCTTTGGGGGGGGGGCCCCAACACCACCAGCGTTGGAATACGAAGTCAGCGATGAGCTTGTGGGTGCTGAAACCATGAACCAGTCAACCTAAGTCCATGACTTCTTGCAAAGTCAAGGAACTTAGTGCTATTCAGGTTCACAGTTCCAGACCCATGGGGACCAACACACGTCTCATAACCATCCCTATCAGTTCGAGTCGATGCATTGAAATCCCCCAAGACTGGAAGAGTATCTCGCCTGGGGCACTGATCCACCACAGACTCGAGGGTGGCATAGAATGCGTCCTTCACGGTGAGATCACTCGCCTCAGTTGGAGTGTATAAAGAGATCAGGGAAAGGACACCCAAGGAGTGACAAATCCTTAGTCTCAAAATACGCTCGTTGACCGGTGTTACCTCAATTATCATTGGAATCAGCTTATTGGACACAGCTGCAGCAACTCCTTGGGCATGGTAACCATCAGAGTGACCAGACCAATAGTAGGTGTAACCACCCAACATGATCTCGCTGCAATCCGGTCAAACTTCAGAGAGTGCTGCAATACCGATGTTCAAACGCTTGAGCTCAGATGATAACAGAGACAGGTGATCATCTTCTCTTAGGGATAGGACACATTCCAGGCACCCACCCGAAGGGACGCCTCAGGTTAATCCAAGGAGACCACCTTCTGGTGGATGACACCTCAGCACCACCCCGACACACTACCGCAATCTGACCCGGGAATGTTACCCCGTGGTTTTACTCCTAGCAAAGATTGGGGTCCCGAAGGATTTGCCCTAATTCCGTCATCCGGTGAGCTGCCCAGCAGAGGGAAGCTGCATAGAAGTTACTCCCACGGAGTGGGTTTTCAATTTTCTTTACGGCTTTCTTATGCTTTGTGAAATGAAGGTTTTACAGTGGCTGGAGTGCAAATCCTGCCACCAACCTCCTAATAAAAAGTAACCCAACTGCAGGAGGACGTCCCCAGGCACAATTGGGCACTAGATTATGGATGACCGTTGGCTCACAAGGAGCTCCTCCACCCTTTGACAGGTTTAGTTTTTAATCCTGCTGGGAGTCAATATCTATACACCCTCCTCACCAGAAAACCTGGTAGGGTAGACCGTTTCGTCTCCGACAACCAGACCATGAAACAGGTTAGTACAGGTTTACATGGTACCTGTAGCAAGCCACAGATCTAATCTGGCCTATCCTGACAAAAGGTCAGGGGGTGGTATGAGAAATAGATCTGTGTAATATGAAAGCTAAATGTTGAATGTTTTTTGAAATATCGTGAACACAAGCCAAGTTACACGGATGATTTCCATGACAACAGAATTCAGCCAATCACTGCCTTGATCTAATCAGGTTGAGATAATGTCATGAGGAATAGATATCTGCAATATGAAAGCGAAATGTTCAATGGCATTTGAAATATCGCGCACACAAAGGTACATGGACAGATGATTGGTTGGTCAGAGCTCATTTTAATGCCCCCCATCTCCAACCTTCTTGGAGGAGCAGGGGACAAAGAGGGAAGGACACACAAAGCTTATGACACAGAGGGAAGAGGGACAAAGAGGGAAGGACACACAAAGCTTATTTGGGATTACGTGAACCAACACCCAATTCATTCAGGACACGTCACATGGTCACACCATTAATCTTACACCATTAAGGCTTGCCCTCATAAATTAAATTTTGCTTTTCATTTTAAGGGCTAGAATTAAGCACAACAATACTAACAGGTAATCAAACAATACATTCTTATTTTTCTTCCAATAATAGATTGAGGCCCTCAATGTCAGACATGACATCAGAGAAATCTCTCTGGACCTACACGACATGGCCAAACGTATGCGGACACCCCTTCTAATTGGTGGATTTGGCTATTTCAGCCACACCCATTGCTGACAGGTGCATAAAATAAAGCACACAGCCATGCAATCTGCATAGACAAACATTGGCAGGGGAATGGACCGTACTGAAGAGCTCAGTGATTTTCAATGTGGCATCGTCATAGGATGCCACCTTTCCAACAAGTCAGTTCGTCAAATTTCTGCCCTGGTAGAGCTGCGCCGGTCAACTGGAAGTGCCGTTATTGTGAAGTGGAGATGTCTAGGAGCAACAACAGCTCAGCCCCGAAGTCGTCGGCCACTCAAGCTCACAAAATGGGTCCGCCGAGTGCTGAAGTGCGTATCGTTCCTACCGAGTTCCAAACTGATTCTGGAAGCAAAGTCAGCACAAACACTGTTCGTCAAGAGCTTCATGAAATGGGTTTCCGTAGCCGAGCAGCCGCACACAAGCCTAAGATCACCATGTGCAATGCCAATCGTCAGCTGGAGTGGTGTCAAGCTCACCATCATTGGACTCTGGAGCAGTGGAAACGTGTTCTCTAGACTAGAGTGATGAATCACGCTTCACCATCTGGCAGTCCAACGGATGCATCTGGGTTTGGCGGATGCCAGGAGAACGCTACCTGTCTGAATGCATAGTGCCAACTGTAAAGTTTTGTGGAGGAGGAATAATGGTCCAGGGCTGTTTTTCATGGTTCAAGCTCAGCTCCTTAATTCCAGTGAAGGGAAATCTTAACGCTACAGCATACAATGACATTCTAGATGATTCTGTGCTTCCAACTTTGTGGTAACAGTTTGGGGAAGGCCACAACTTTGTGGCAAGAGCCAGTTGAACCAACTTCCACATTCTACTTAACCTCGTTCATTCCTCCAGGTTTTCAAGACAGCTGTTCACCACCATCTCAGATAGTCCCCAATCCAAAACTATGATCTTTTCCACCCCGTTAACTCTCCCGAAGCCCACCGATTTCCAACTTGAGAGTTTTCTTCTTTGTGCATCTTCTTCACCCTCTATGTGCTCCCCAAATCATCATATCCCTCATCTTGAAAGTTTCTCTCCATTTTGTTTCTCAATCCCACAGGTCTGTGTCTGTCTCTCTATCTAGTTTTGTTGCGTTACATCCTGATATGTTCTAGCTCCTCCAGAGTCAAGGCTCGTGTATAAATAAAAAAGTCGGAAGAGGTTGTACACACCTGTGCAGTGGAGAAGGCAAGTGTGGCGGCATAATAGAAGTTTGCATTGGCACTGCCAGAAAACACCCAAAGGTGCCACAAAATAGGGAAAAGGACACCACAGGAGAGGAGGAGGCACAGAACCAGGAAGGAGTTCCGCAAATCTATGGATGACAACCCGATGATCAGATGCTTAAAGTGTATCATGAACAAACTATTGCCACACTCCCCTCCGTCCTCCAACCTATTTATCATCCTTGTGTACTCAGGTAAGGAATAAAATACGTACAGCGACTGAGGTGTGACCAGATGGGCAGCAGTGCCAGGTAAAATGCAACATCCCCCAGGTTGGGGTAAGACTTGAACACAGCCAGCAGGGCAATCTGGATGAACATCAGGAACTGAGGATGGTCACTGCGAGGATACGCACAGCACGAGTCAAAATGCAGGCAACTTGCTTTAAGCACACGCACAATGCACACACTCTTTATTCGACTGGTGGAGATTAAAGGAAACAAACAAACAAAAAAGCAAATCCATTTAACGCACACTTTGGAACATGTCGATGACAAATGCAAAACCTGTTGTACAATTGAAATCAGAGATCCGATCGATGTGTGCATGCTTTGGCCACTTTGTAAGCAGATATTGCAAGTGATGCAGCAAATCGCAATTTCCTCACCTGAGCACAATGATCAGAGGAAGAGTGTAAATGAACGCGTTTAGTTGGAAGATGCAAATGAAGAAAAGCCGAAAGTGCTCAAAAACCTCGGTGAAGAAGTACCAGAAGAGTCCAACATTCGGGGTGAGATCAGGCACAGACAAACTGAAACGAACAAGGTGGATCATGGTTAGCGAGCGCCGTCACGACCTGCAGTCCTGCACAGATGCCAATACGTCAGAGGGTTCACCTCTCACGATGAGAGTCATTGAGACCTCGCTTTCACTGGAATTGATTAAATTTGCATCAAAGACCTCACATGAAACCGTAGACGGCAGGAATGAAATCAGATGAGTAGAGAAGCGAGTAGGACAGCATCAGCAGGATGGACAGACACCCGAGGAACACGACCGTGTACTCGAGAATAAAGCACAAAAGGTAAGGATTCTGCAGCATCAGCTTTCCTTTCACTTCTTTCTGTAAGAAAAGAAAACCAGGAGAGGGTGATGGAGGGAGGGAGCAAATGCAAGGCTTCCAGGGCAACATGCGCACTTATTATTAACACCACATACCACCCCATAGGGTACCTGAAAGCCAGAGGAAGCACGATGCAGCATTTTCATAATCACAAATAATAATCATTGATGGAACAATCCATCATCATTAGTGAATCAAGAGATTGCAGATGAAAATGAGGAACTCACCTCTGGAAAAATAGAGGATATATATTATATATACACACACACGAGGTGTGTTCAAAAAGTATCCAACCTTAATTTTTCGTGCGTAACAAATGAAGCTAGGGAGGCGTGGTTTGGTGCATGTATGTAGGCGATCCTAATTCGTATGCGTGAATATTTTCCCGCCTGCAGAAGCTGTCAGTCGCCGACAGACCGCCGATGAGTGAGGAAGTGTAAGTGAGCTCCGTCGAATTTTCGTTTTTGACAAAATGACAGAAAAACTTGAAACACGCTACTGCATCAAATATTGTGTAAAGCTTGGCGATTCCCAAGTGGAAACGATCCGCAAGATTCAACAGGTCTTCGGGAACGAAGCAATGGGCACCACACAGATAAAAGAGTGGTACAACCGCTTCAAAGATGGTCGCACATCAGTGGAAAGTGAAGCACGTTCTGGTAGGCCTCAACATCCCGAAATGAGATCGTCATTGACAAGTGAGGACCCTGCTGATGCAGGATCGTCGAATCACGATCAGAGAACTTGCAGACGAAGCGGGTGTCAGCATTGGATCCGTTCATTCCATTGTGACTGAGGATTTGGGCTTAAGGAGAATCTCAGCGAAGTTCGTGCCAAAGCTGCTAACGATCGAGCAGAAGCAACTCCATTTGGAGATCGCACAGGACATGCTGGAGACTGTGAACAGCGATCCCAACTTCTTCAACACAGTGATCACTGGCGATGAGACCACAGTGATCCGTCATTTTGTCAAAAACAAAATCCGACGGCGCTCACTTACACCTTCTCATCTCATCAGCGGTCTGTCGGCGACTGACAGCTTCTGCAGGCGGGAAAATATTCACGCATACGAATTAGGATCGCCTACATACGTGCACAAACCACGCCTCCCTAGCTTCATTTGTTTACCACGAAAAATTAAGGTTGGATACTTTTTGAACACACCATATATATATATATATATATATATAATATATATATATATATATACAATACATATGAAAATGGTTACGGTCGCCACGTCCAGATAACTCCCCACAGGTTGGGCGAGTTACACAAGAGCCAGTTGTCCTATTAACTTCTTACCGGCTCCGACGTCCAGAGCCGTGTTACCATAACAGGTGAAGTTTCTGGTACGAACGAGTATCGTGCTCGCAGTCATATAACAGATCTTATTAATTGGCCAAGCAGAACCAAGTCACATGACTGCCATCTTGAGAATAATCGATCACCTCAGCTGCCATATGCCACCGTTGTGATGTGAGCAGGAAGAGTAAGGAGATGAGCGAGTTTTATACACGTAATCAAGTTGTAAGCACATTATTATATACAGTTCAAGAGGATATACAGTGTAACCTCGATTAACCGCCCCCTTTAACCGCCACCCTCGCTTCTGCCTGGAAATCAGGGTTTCCCAATTTCCATAATGCATTTTTCAATTACGATCCGCCATTCCGCCAACCGCCAACGTTTTCCCAGTACATAAGTAATAGCAATGAAAACACCCGTTTATCTGCCAATCGGCCTGTACTTCCCCAGACTCACGAATATTTGCAATCATATAAAATAACCTTAGTCATCATTGGTGAATGGTTAGCGGGAGCACGTGCTGGTCCCGTCTGCCTCGAGCCGTGCATTGAGACTGTTCAGTTCAAAGATTTCGTTCAGCATGTCTGGAAGAAAGAGCCTCAATTGGGTTTAACACTCGATCAGAAACGCATGATATGCGGATACGCAAAGGAAAACTCGTCTGCGAGCAGCAAGAGATTGCTAATCATTTCTCTCAGTCACTGGGGAAGACCTACCGATGAGGAAATTGTTGAACTTGCGTGCACAGACACCACAGATGGCGATGATGATGCCGACGATGACGTTGAAGTGCCACGCCCACCTTCATCCATTGAGGCCAAAGCAGCAATCGATCTCATGTTCAGGTACCTTGAGGCCCACTCGTCATCCACTGATTCAGGTTTGAAGGCGGTGCGCCGGTTGCAGTTTGAGATTGACAGAGCTTCTGTGGTAACCGCAAGCAAACTTCCATCACAGACTTCTTCAAATCATCATCATCAGCCTAGGCCTATGTTGACAAGTTCTCAATAGCCTTCTATGTGCGTAGCTCGTGGTAGTCATGTCCTGTTTCACAGTATGGACAGTTCCTATTATATTTTTGGTTGGCTTTCCATTTCACCAGTACTGTAATTTGAATAATGTGTTCAGTGGTAATCAAAACACTTGTACAGATTGTCATTTACGATCTTCAGTTCCTTATCATGGCATAAGCAAATGATATGCACAATAACTATGAGCCCATGACTTTGAGCTCTGTTTTTTTAAACATGTCTGCAGAAACAAATACAGTACGTACATTGTGAATAGGCCTGTGTCTGGCGTACATGTAGTTTACATATTATATATTTTTGTTATCCATTTCTTATCCCTTGATCCAAACAGGATGGAATAGAAGGTAAAATAAACTCGAAAGACTGTTGAAACACGCCCCCAATAGATAAATTCTGGCGCACGTGGATGCCTGTGTAGTGGCATGGACAGACCGTGACATTGATATCGGACATCTGAATCCCTTCTAGCAACCCCCCATTCAACCGCCTCCCTCGCATAACCGCCATATACGACCGTGTCCCAGCGCTGGCGGTTAAAAGAGGTTTCACTGTATATGGAAATTAACACAAAGGGTGATCTATCTAATACATATGCAATGCATCTTTATCCACATGTATTGCAATACACTAAACTGAACAGATACTTTGAAATAACTATCGTTACACTAAAGATGCACTCTTTTAACTTCAGCAGCCATAACAACACATAACAGCCTCTCGGATTCGCTTCCCAACCATTGACCCTGAAGCCGACGATCTGCAGATAACTCAGTGGCACTATGGGTTGCGAAGCAACCACGGGCACAGTCACATTATTAATTTAGGCAGGGTCCTCGCTTCCAATTCCCACGTTACCTTTCTGGCAAATTAATCCCCCCATATAGGGAACCGTGCTCTCTATGCCCCGCTCCGACAAAAGATCGGCCGAGCGAAACCGCAAGTGGGACGCCAGCTAGTCTGACCTTAGCAGAACTCCCATCCACTATTTACATACTCTGTCTAACCAATAGAGAAAGACACTCAGGCAGGTTGGAAACAAATGGCACGTATTTACAAGGAAACATTTATTTACAAGGCAAAAGCAGTGTCACAAAGAAAGAACCTTTCCCTTAAACACACAAGCCCCTTAAATCATTCATCTTACCACAAATCTAGACACAGGTGCCTCAATATTTCCAAGAGGCAAGATAACCAAGGGTGATAGACAGATAAAGCGAAGTCGGTGGGGTATGGTGTTGACCCCGGGCCCAGTTGGCTCATGTGCAAAGAACAAGATGTAGGGTGCGGGTGATTGATCGGTGCAGGTGGAAGGGGCGGTTGTATTTCAAGGTGTGTGTGTAATGAGAGCTCTAAAAAGAACTGTTGTGCACCAAGTTGATGCTCCACAACAGTGCAAATCAATGAGGTGTGTGCACTGAAAGATGCAAGCATATGAGGTGTGTTTTTGTAAGATGTGCAAGGAGAGAAGTCAGTTCTGAGGAGATTTGGTCAGGGAGGAGGTGGTCACCACACCTGGTAACCCACGGCTCCGTTCCCATTCCACCTGGCACTGGCACGCCTCAGTGTTGCGTTCCCTCAAGCACCTGGCGTAGACCGACACTCGGAACTGACAATTTCTGGACACAACTCTTTCGAACAGGGCTCACTCTCCTTCCTCCCTCAGAGCTCACCCGAGCTCCACTCCAAAAACTTCTCGTTACGAACTGCTCTGCCAGATATCTTATCGGCGCGCCCCCGTCACCAATCACGTCTGCTTTTTGGCATCTCCCACGCCTTAATCCAGCTATCACGATTGGTCCTCGAAGCACGATGGGCAGGGCTGCTGGTTCGGGTTCAGGTCCAGGCAGACGAAAGGGTCGTACCGTGTGTCCAATGCCCGAACGAATGCCCACCTGCTCGATTGGAACCTCGTTTAAGCGATCAAATTACTGGAATTGCTGCTTAGATGATCGAAGTGCTGGTGAAACGGAGTTATGTTTGGCACGTGTCTTGAGAATGTGGTACGGTAATGATGGTAAGAATGGAGTATGAAAATGAGGTTCGAGTACATGGTAAGGATGGAGTTGGAGAAAGAGGAAGAGCACAAAGGGGATAGTTCCAACTACATTCACAATGCATAGTTCCCTTCCACTGATACAAAGGGAGAGGTAATCTAACGGAACAGAAATACTCCGGAGATATCGAAACCCCAGGGTTTCTTTATGTGTTGGATACAACTCCCCGGGGTCTTCCAAAACCGCAACAATATAGGTAAGCGTGGATCGGCTCGCCACGCTCGCCTTTCCACACGTCGTTGCAGAGATCGACGTCACAGATTTGCACCAATCATAATACAAACATTTTGTCCAAATTTATTTGTAATATTGGTGGATATTATATCTATATATATAAAGTTGAAATGTGTTTGCTGTGACCTATGCATGCGAAAAGTACTGGACTGATCCTCACCAAACTTCACATGCTGACAGAACATGTACCCGGGAGTGTCCCGATGTAAAATAATTGTACTTCCGACTTCCGGTTTCCGAATTATGATGTCATCACCTGATTTCGTAACGTTAATTTTTCAAGTTCAGCCGATTGACATGGGCCAACGCCATATACAAATATATGTAACATATGATTTTAAGTTTTTTGTTTGTTTGTTTGTTTGTCTGCACGCGCTAATTCCTGAAAGGTGAAAGATAGGAGCTAACCACTGAAACAAAAAATGTCGGGATGAGCCCCGGGAAGGTTATAGGCTATGTGGCAGGCCCTTGGCCAGGGGGGGGGGGGAAGGGGTGTGTTTCCCCCTCAACAACCCCTTAGCCTATGACTGCCATGGCCCAATAGGGAACTGATACTGTGCTCGCGTCAGACATATGTTAGAGATTAAATTCATTTAAAAGAAACCGGGCAGCGCCGGGTGCATTCACCTAGTTGATAACATAAAAAGGTCCAAGTGGTCTAGATGGTCAAGGGTCGAAGTCGTCTAATCTGTCTGAAAGGATCTAAGGTGTCTTTTTAGTCCTCTGGGTCCTTGGGACTTAAAGGGTCTTCCACGGTCAAATTTGACATATATCTACGGGAGTGGTCAGGGGGATCCACATTATTAGTTTCGTTAACACCAATTATTGTACCATTATTACTGTTAATATTATTATTTTTCAATACGGCACTGTAATGTTAATATTATGCTATTATCATTGTTCTTGTAATTACTTTTACCATTTGAAATGGCCTTAGAAAGTGCCACGACAAGGTGGAACAATGCTCAAGCTGCGACATTATACACCTTCCTAATGTAGGAAAAGGCAATAAAACATGGGAATTCTTCCGGATTTTTTTGCAGTGAATGAGGTCTAAAGCAACAGAGGCCAAGCGAGTGTGAAAATAATGAGTCATCATCTTACTCATGATACAATAGAGGGTTCTGAAGTGTCACGCATAATACCCACTCCCACCACAATCACCGGAAGCAGCGTTAAACGGTCCACATTTACAAAGATAATTTGCATCAGCACACCTTCGGAACTCCAGGTGAGGGAGGGGGGGGTGCAAATGAGTTGTAACAACTCTGCCGTATGACCCGTGGCGAGTTTAGTTGGTTGAGACTACAACCGACTACATCGACAAAGAAGACATTTCGAAGATTTTGACACAAGTGGACACATGGCAAAGTATTGGTGGGCCATTTCCATTGGTGGTCCATTTTTACAGCGCGTGCGCTGTATACAATTGCACCGAGTTTGAAATGTCCCCGCCGGCGTCTACCACGTCTCCCACGTCTCCGGTGTCCCCGTGTGTCCCCCCCCCCCACGTGCCTCAAGACAGCCAATGACGGCCGTCCGGTACATGCAGTGCGTAACCTCGACGGAAATGGTGACAATTGACGGAAATACCCGAGTATTTCAATGGAATTTGTGAAATTATGTGTTATATATGTGAAAACATTTAATTTATTGCTTGACGGAAAAAAACGAAGAAACGCGCCCTCATGTACGAACGAACGAAAGACGTCATTTCCGCCCACCATGGCATTTCGCGCCGAAGACGTCATTTCGCCCACCATCGCATTTCGCACCGATCGCCGAATGCTGAAAGCTAAGTTCTTCTTATGCTATCATTCTTTTGGGTCATTCCATGTCAAATCATCAAAGAATCTGCCGTCATCTCTCAGATTTTTGTAAAACTTTGGGAACCAATTGGGACCCATGAAAAACGGCAAGAACTCAAATATTTTTGCTAACAGCCTCTTAATTAGTGAGATACAGACTAACGAACTTTGGACTAATTAGCACGACGTCACGAATTAAAATGGCCATATCTCTAAAAGTATAACACCTAGAGAGCTGGTTTTGGTGTCATTTTAAAGGTATTTTCATGCCCTAGAATTTGTCTGGGCAACATTTTCCTACCTCCAACACAAAAAGTTATCACAAAATATAAACTTCAATCGTGAATCCCAAAAAAATGTATCCTTCAAATTTCCTCAAATTCATCCCAGAGGTACCTTATGATGTAAGAAGCTTCCCATAAATTTGTGATGGGCACTCCAATAGTTTCTGAGATATGAGCAATAATGTACATGTACGTATGGCATATAGGTTCGAAAATCAGCATTTGTAATGTATTATACAATCAATAAGTGAGTTCAAGTACACAGTGTTCACTAACCTGACTTAGGCTTTCAATTTCCTCTTCAATGCAGCAACAGCAGCACTTGTTTCTTCCCCTCAGGCCCAGTTGAAAATGAAAGTATATGATACTTCAAAGCAATTGATGGTCGTTCCCTGTGTTCCCTGTCATGGCTAGGTTAGAATGATTGTATAATACATTACAAATGCTGATTTTCGAACCTATATGCCATACGTACATGTACATTATTGCTCATATCTCAGAAACTATTGGAGTGCCCATCACAAAACTTATGTGGAAGCTTCTTGACATCATAAGGTACCTCTGGGATGAATTTGAGGAAATTTTGAAGGATACATTTTTTGGGGATTCACGATTGAAGTTTATATTTTGTGATAACTTTTTTGTGGTTGGAGGTAGGAAAATGTTGCCCAGACAAATTCATAGGGCATGAAAATACCTTTAAAATGACACCAAAACAGCTCTCTAGGTGTTATACTTTTAGAGATATGGCCATTTGAATTCGTGACGTCATGCTAATTAGTCCAAAGTTCGTTAGTCTTGTATCTCACTAATTAAGAGGCTGTTAGCAAAAATATTTGAGTTCTTGCCATTTTTCATGGGTCCCAATTGGTTCCCAAAAATCTGAGAGATGACGGCAGATTCTTTGATGATTTGACATGGAATGACCCTTTTGCGGTCCCCTGCCACGCTGTATCGAACGATTTCATTCCTTCTGTTATATATAAAGGTGCTTATCACAATAATAACAAGATTTTTACATTTCAATATTAAGTACGCTTTTTAATTGTTTTTCAACTGAAAAAGCATAAATTGCATATTTTAACATTAGTGTACTCATTTGTTCACCACATGCGCTGTATTTGAAGGAATTTCACTTGTTTTGGTGGCATTTGGCACCTGGGCCACCGATCATTTTGAACCTTGACTGTACTTCAACACAAATCACAAGGACGTTTGTCGACAGTGGAGAAACATGTAGGGTGTATTCCCTTTGGGATTTGAACCCGGGTTCCTAGCATCAAGAGCCAGGGGTTCAGATATGACCACTAACAGGAGAGAATTACTTAATTTTTGTGATTCTTCACCATTGAGAGATAGAGCACAATGTTTCAACTAGAGCATGTAGAGGAAAACCGATTTCAGATTTGAAATCAGCATTGAAAAAATACATAGAACTAGAGGGGGAGCACTCGGTGGAGTGCAAAACTTCCGCCGCCAATACTGCTGGGTCACTTAAGTGAACCTGATATCCTATTCATTGTAGGT
>CM068960.1:125660551-125679433 GCA_035128595.1 Eptatretus atami | reverse complement strand
CAGAGGGATTCCTTGGACCATACCTAATCCCCCAACCAGTTTGTCGAAATCCCCAGGAGTTTTTCAGTAATACTGTCCAAAAACTAACTAACAAACAGAAGGCGGTGTGAAAACGAGTAAACTCCGTCCATCTCGATGGGCGGAGGTTATCTAGAGGGGGCACTCGGATAGAGGATGAAAACCTCCGCCGCCAATATGCGAGGTCACTCAAGTGAAACCTGATATCCATTCATTCAATTTGACGTCAACAGTGCTCAGAGTTATGTTTGCAACTCTTCCCTTTTATATACTTCAATCATTCGTACTATAACTAGATTCCTTGAGACAGAAATTCGATTTTACGTGGTATATCCACCCTGAAGTTCCAATCAGCCGCAATTATATTTTGGCAGTTTTTATTATTGGAAATCAACTATATAACATGTAGAAAATGCAAAAAAAAAAAAAAATTCAATATCGTTTATTTCAAAATGCCCTCGCCATAGCACCGGCCATATTGGATTTTGGATCAGTACCAAAGATCACATACCACGATTTCGGCTTTGGACATACCTACATCCCCACAAGTTTCGATCGAAATCCGTTCGAGGACGTATTTTCGTATACTGTTCATATAAACGAAACAAACACAACAGACAGGGTCGGCAAACACAGGTAAACTCCGATCCATCTTCCTGATAGTCGCGGAGTTATACGATGAGGGGAGCACTCCTCTGTTTTCTAAGTGCAAAAACCCCGCCAGCGCAATATTGCGACTCACTCAAGTGAACCTGAATATCCTTATCATTCAATATTGACGTTCAAGCAGTGGCTCAGAAGTATCAGTTTTGCAAACTTGCCTTCGATCTTATATACTCAAATCATTGTTCGTCATAACTAGTTCCTTGAGACAGAAAATTGATTCTACACTGTGGGTTATATCCACCTGAATTCCAAAATCAGCCGCCAATTATAATTTTGGCGCATGTTTTATAGTTGGAAATCACTTATTAACTGATAGTAGAAATGCAAACACAGAAAATTAAAAATTCAAATATTTTTTCAAAATGCCCGCCATAGCGGGCCATAATTGGAATTGGACCAAGTCCAAAATCTAATGGCATGATCCTTGGACCATACCTAATCCCCACAAGTTTTCGTCGAAATCCGTCGAGGAAGTTATTCCGTATACTGTTCACAAACAACACAAACAGAAAGGGGTGAAAACAGTAACCTCCGATCTTCGATGGCGGAGGTTAAAAATGTATTGGGCCCGATATGTTCTTGTGGATCAGGCGTTACGTGGCGGAGGTACGCGCTCCACCGAGTGCCCTTCTAGTTTAGATATATAATGTGACATCATCAAAAGGGTAACCATCAGTCACTGTGCACAAGTCAATTATGAACCTCAAAATTGGGGGCTGGGAGAGAAGGATCAAACAAAGGTAAAGTGAGAGGTACCTGTGCAAGCTGCAGAATGACTGGAAAGAGCAGTACCACCGGATACAGACTCTCGTACGACGCAAGGGCCAGGAACACAGCGGACAGCATGATACTGTCTGCACAAGCATGGATACATCGTCGCTTGAGATTCCATGACCCGCAAGACACACAGGCAGCACCCACGGATTGCCACACACAGTGCAAGCTGCGGACGCATTTACTTCCGTAGGAGGTCATGGGGGAACCTTGACTTGTACACAACCACGTGATTAAGAGATGGGACGGTTTATGAATGGCGATGGTGAGCGTTTGTGACAATCTTACTGTGCTGTGTGGCAAGCATGAGGAGTGCGAGCAGCAGGTTATGGAAAGCGCAGGTAGATCGAGCAACACACGTCGCGACCGTCAACGGGTTCAACAGGTACCTGGGAATGACACAGGCATTGGCCACTGAAGATGTGAAGAATGACAACACTCAAGGTGAGAATTCTTCTACGAATAAACACAAATCATTTTAGACCACGTGGCAACAACACACATCAGCACTACCAACTCACGCAGCTGCAACGTGCAGCGGGAGCCAATGGAGCGACTTCGGACGAAGCAAGATTTCGGACACGTCGATGCTCCATTTCCGGCACTTCTGCTTTTCCCACTGCGAGTAAAGAGCGTCTGGAATCGGACCTCAGGAATGAGAAAAGTGTATTCGCAACGAGAAACATTGCACGAAATAATCAACGAGACGTACCAAATAAAGCGCAGTTTTCTTTGCAGACAGGTAAAGAATCACTGTTGTTGTAATATCCACCACCTGGACCGATCAAAGGAAAAACAAGTAGTCAATCGAACAGGTTTATAATAATCAGATCTTCATCACATTCCAGCGATCACAAATTGAGTCCCTTCACTTTGGACCGCTTTACATTCCCATCACCATGAATGGTCCATAAACATCAAAGCGCATCAGTGAGCTCACAGGTAACTGCAATCCGCGAGCACGAGACCCGGCTGGCCGTGTGCATGCTCTTTGAGAAAACAATGGAAATTTACCGTAAACACCAGCTCAGAGTAGTCGATAAGAAAATGAAAAATGTAGATGATCATGGGAGTCTGTGAGACAATACAAGGAATCATCTTCAGTTTTAAAAACACAAATAGACATTTACATACCGATGGATCGCACGATCACTTCACTCGCACGATCACAACCGCTTCGCATGATCACTTCACACGATCAACCACTTCACACTATCAATCAATCAACCACTTCAACACTATAAATCAATCAATCAACCACTTCACACTATCAATCAATCAATCAATCAACCACTTCACACTATCAATCAATCAATCAATCAACCACTTCACACTATCAATCAATCAATCAATCAACCACTTCACACTATCAATCAATCAATCAATCAATCAATCAACCACTTCACACTATCAATCAACCATCTTCACACTATCAATCAACCACTTCACACTATCAATCATCAATCACAACCACTTCACACTATCAATCGCAATCAATCAATGACCACTTCACACATCAATCAACCACTTCACACTATCAATCAATCAACCACTTCACACTATCAATCAACCACTTCACACTATCAATCAATCGACCACTTCACACTATCAATCAATCGACCACTTCACACTATCAATCAATCAACCACTTCACACTATCAATCAATCAACACTTCACACTATCAATCAATCAACCACTTCACACTATCAATCAATCAACCACTTCACACTATCAATCAATCAACCACTTCACACTATCAATCAATCAACCACTTCACACGTATCAATCAATCAACCACTTATACACTATCAATCAATTAATCAATCAACCACTTAACACTATCAATCAATTAATCAATCAAACCACTTCACACTATCAATCAATCAATCAACCACTTCACATATCAATCAATCAATCAATCAACCACTTCACACTATCAATCAATCAATCAACCCCTTCACACTACATCAATCAATCACCACTTCACACTATCAATCAATCAACCATATCAATCAACCACTTCACACTATCAATCAACCAATCAACAAATCAACCACTTCACATATCAATCAATCAAACCACAATCAACCACTTCACACTATCATCAATCAATCAATCAACCACTTCACACTACCAATCAATCAACCACTTCACTCGCACGACCACTTCATCGCACGATCACGAGGCTTCGCATGATCAACCACTTCACACTTCAATCAATCAACCACTTCACACTATCATCAATAACAATCAATCAACCACTTCACACTATCAATCAATTAAACCACTTCACACTATCAATCAATTAAACCATTCACACTATCAATCAATCAACCACTTCACACTTTATCAATCAAATCAACCACTTCACACTATCATCATAACCAATCAATCAACCACTTCACTCCGCACTATCAATCTATTCAACCACTTCACTCCGCACTATCAATCAATCAACCACTTCACTCCGCACCGACCACTTTCACTCCGCACTATCAATCAATCAACCACTTCACTCCGCACACCACTTCACTCCGCACTATCAATCAATCAACCACTTCATCCGCACCGATCAATCAAATCAACCACTTCATCTCCGCACATCAATCAATCAACCACTTCAACTCCGCACTATCAATCATCACATTCACTCCGCACGATCAATCAATCAACCACTTCACTCGCACGATCAATCAATCAACCACTCCATCACTCCGCACGAATCAATCAATCAACACTCACTCCGCCAGATCAATCAATCAACCACTTCACTCCGCACGATCATCAATCACCATCACTCCTACCCACTTCACTCCGCACGACCATCATGCACTATCAACCTATCTATCATCGAGACACTTATCCCACGACCACTTCACTCCGCCACTATCAATCAATCAACCACTTCACTCCGACGCCACCTTCACGATAACAATCAATCAAAACCAACTAATCAATCAACAACCACTTCAATCCGCACTATCCCAAATCAATCAACCACTTCCCACTTCCCGCACTTCCCAAATCAATACCAACACTGCACGACCACTTCACTCCGCACTATCAATCAATCAACCACATTCACTCCGCACGACACTCACCCATGCACTTCACTCCACTATCAATCAATCAACCACTTCACTCCGCAACGACCACTTCACTCCGCACTATCAATCAATCAACCACTTCACTCCGCACGACCACTTCACTCCGCACACAACCACTTCACTCCGCACGACCACTTCACTCCGCACTATCAATCAATCAACCACTTCACTCCGCACGACCACTTCACTCCGCACTATCAATCAATCAACCACTTCACTCCGCACGACCACTTCACTCCGCACGACACTTCACTCCGCACTATCAATCAATCAACCACTTCACTCGCACGACCACTTCACTCCGCACTACAATCAATCAACCTTCACTCCGCACACCACTTCACTCCGCACGACCACTTCACTCCGCACTATCAATCAATCAACACTTCACTCCGCACGACCACTTCACTCGCACTATCAATCAATCAACCACTTCACTCCGCACGAACCACTTCACTCCGCACTATCAATCAATCAACCACTTCACTCCGCACGACCACTTCACTCCGCACTATCAATCAATCAACCACTTCACTCCGCACGACCACTTCACTCCGCTACGACCACTTCACTCCGCACTATCAATCAATCAACCACTTCACTCGCACGACCACTTCACTCCGCACTATCAATCAATCAACCACTTCACTCCGCACGACCACTTCACTCCGCACTATCAATCATCAACCACTTCACTCCGCACACCACTTCACTCCGCACTATCAATCAATCAACCACTTCACTCCGCACGACCACTTCACACGATCACGATACCATCACACAATTTTCTGGAAACCGGACATTCCGAGCTGATGGGTGATTCCTCACCTCGTGAAATGTATCTCCTTCATAAGAGACACCCCCAGATCCAGCAACCTCAAGGCTTCCACAACTGGAATCAATGTAAACAGATACAATGAGAAGGTCTGCACATAACACATAACACTAGGGATAAGAGTGAAAATGGGAGGAGATGAGGGAGAGTAGAGGATGTAAAAGGGTGAATGTAGGGAGGTGGGAAAACGGGAGAGGAGGAGAGAGCGCAAGGGGAGAAACGTTGGGGAAGAGCGCATTGGGGGGGGTGGAGTCGGGGAAAGAGCGCAAGGGGGGGGGGAGTCGGGGAAAGAGCGCAAGGGGGGGGGGAGTCGGGGAAAGAGTGCAGTGCAAGGGGGAGTCGGGAAAAGAGTGCAAAGGGTGGGGTGGAGTGTAGGAGGAAGCGTGGGGCCGGGGGGTTGGGTTGGAGTGAGGGAGGGTCGGGCTGGAGTGAGGGAGGGGTCGGGCTGGAATGAGGGAGGGTCGGGTACTGGAGTGGGGGAGGGGGAGGGGTTGGGTGGAGGTGGGGAGGGGAGGGTTGGGTGAGTGGGAGGGGAGGGGTGGGGTGGAGTGGGGAGGGGAGGGGTTGGGGTGAGTGGGGGAGGGGGAGGGGTTGGGGTGGAGTGGGAGAGGGGAGGGTTGGTAGGAGGGAGGAGGTTGGGGTGGAGTGAGGAGGGGTGTGGGGTGGAGTGAGGGAGGGGTTGGGTGGAGTGAGGGAGGGGTTGGCTGGAGTGGGAGGGGTTGGGGCTAGAGTGAGGGAGGGTTGGGCATGGAGTGAGTGAGGAGGAGGGTTGGGTGGATGAGGAGGTGTTGGCTGGAGTGAGGGAGGTGTTGGGCTGGATGAGTGAGGGAGGTGTTGGGCTGGAGTGAGGAGGTGTGGGCTGGAGATGAGAGAGTGTAGGAGTGAAAAAGTGAGGGAGAAGGAGAGTGGTGGAGGTGTGAGTGGAGTAGGAGAGGGGAGGAGTGTAGGGTATAGGAGAGGGTGTGAAGAGTGTAGGAGGGTGGAGGAGGGGAGAGAGGGAGGTTGGAAGGTGGAGTGAGGAAGAGAGGGTTGGGGTGAGTGAGGGGAGGGAGATGTTGGGGTGAGTGAGGGGAGGGAGGTGTTGGGGTGTGAGAGTGAGGGGAGGGAGATGTTGCGGTGGAGTGAGGGGAGGGAGGTGTTGGGGTGGAGTGAGGGGAGGGAGAGTTTGGGGTGAGAGTGAAGGGGAGGGAGGTGTTGGGGTGGAGTGAGGGGAGGAGGTGTTGGGGTGGAGTGAGGGGAGGGAGGTGTTGGGGGAGTGGGGAGGGAGGTGTTGGGTGGAGTGAGTGAGGAGGTGTGTGGTGGAGTGGATGGGGGGTGAGGGAGGTGTTGGGGTGGAGTGAGGAGGTGTTGGCTGGAGTGAGGAGGTGTTGGGCTGGAGTGAGGGAGGGTTGGGCTGGAGTGAGGAGGGTTGGGCTGGAGTGAGGGAGGTGTTGGGCTGGAGTGAGGAGTGTTGGGCTGGAGTGAGGGATGTTGGGCTGGAGTGAGGGAGGTGTTGGGGTGGAGTGAGGATGGAGTGAGGGAGGGGTGTGCGGCGAGGGTGAGAGTGTAGGAAGGATGGAGTGAGGGAGGTGTTTGGGGTGGAGTGAGGGAGGGAGGTGTTGGGGTGGAGTGAGGGGAGGGAGGTGTTGGGGTGGAGTGAGGGAGGGATGGTGTTGGGGTGGAGTGAGGGAGGGAGGTGTTGGGGTGGAGTGAGGGGAGGGAGGTGTTGGGTGGAGTGAGGGAGGAGATGATTGGGGTGGAGTGAGGGAGGGAGGGTGTTGGTGGAGTGAGGGAGGGAGGTGTTGGTGGAGTGAGGGAGGGAGGTTGGGGTGGAGTGAGGGGAGGGAGGTGTTGGGGTGGAGTGAGGGGAGGAGAGTTGGGGTGGAGTGAGGGAGGGAGGTGTTGGGGGTGGAGTGAGGGGAGGGAGGTGTTGGGGTGGAGTGAGGGAGGGAGGTGTGGTGGAGTGAGGGGAGGGAGGTGTGGGTGAGTGAGGGAGTGTTGGGTGGAGTGAGGGAGGTGTTGGGGTGGAGTGAGGAGGTGTTGGGTGGATGAGGGAGGTGTTGGGCTGGAGTGAGGGAGGGTTGGCTGGAGTGAGGGAGTGTTGGCTGGAGTTGAGGGAGGTGTTGGGCTTGAGTGAGGAGGTGTTGGGCTGGAGTGAGGTGGAGTGTTGGGCTGGAGTGAGGGAGGTGTTGGCTGGAGTGAGGGAGGTGTTGGGGTGGAGTGAGGATGGAGTGAGGGAGGGTGTGCGAGGGTGAGAGTGTAGGAAGGGTGGAGGAGGAGGTGTTGGGTGGAGTGAGGGAGGGAGGTGTGGGGTGGAGTGAGGGAGGGAGGTGTGGGTGGAGTGAGGGAGGGAGGTGTTGGGGTGTTGAGTGTGGGTGGAGTGAGGGAGGAGTGTTGGGGTGGAGTGAGGGGAGGAGGTGTTGGGGTGGAGTGAGGGGAGGGAGTGTTGGGGTGAGTGAGGGAGGGAGGTGTGGGGTGGAGTGAGGGGAGGGAGGTGTTGGGTGGAGTGAGGGAGGAGTGTTGGGGTGGAGTGAGGGAGGGAGTGTTGGGTGGAGTGAGGGAGGAGGTGTTGGGGTGGAGTGGGGGGGAGTGCGGAGGTGGAGTGTGAGTGGTGGAGTAGGAGGGAGGTGGGTGGATGAGGGGGAGTGGGGTGGAGTGAGGGAGGGAGGTGTTGGGGTGGAGTGAGGGGAGGGAGTGTTGGGTGGAGTGAGGGGAGGGAGGTGTTGGGGTGGAGTGAGGAGGTGTTGGGTGGAGTGAGGGAGGTGTTGGGCTGGAGTGAGGAGGTATGGGTGGGTGAGGGAGGTGTTGGGCTGGAGTGAGGGAGGTGTTGGGCTGGAGTGAGGGAGGTGTTGGGCTGGAGTGAGGGAGGTGTTGGGCTTGCGAGTGAGGGAGGTGTTGGGCTGGAGTGAGGGAGTGTTGGGCTGGAGTGAGGAGGTGTTGGGCTGGAGTGAGGAGGTGTTGGCTGGAGTGAGGAGGGGTGGGCTGGAGTGAGGGAGGGGTTGGCTGGAGTGAGGGAGGGTTGGCTGGAGTGTAGAGGTGTTGGGCTGGATGAGGGAGGTGCTGGGGTGGAGTGAGGAGGCGTTGGGTGGAGTGAGGAAGGAGTGAGGAGGGCGTGTGCGGGGGTGAGAGTGTAGGAAGGATGGAGGTGCGAGGAAAGGAAACACCTTTACCTCTCCGCCAGGCAGTTTGTGGAGTTGACAATTCGACACGTTCAGAAATGGACCTCGAGAGGGGACTATAGAAGACCGCGGCTCGAACTGCCACCCCAAGAGCACACAGGAAGATTAACCACAAATCCATGTCCACGCAGCCACCGTCCTGGACGGGAACGACTGAACGAGACAATTATAAACTACACTTGGAACCGGTCGACCGGTTCCACTGGACCAAGTGTGTGAACCCTCTCTCAGCGCACACTCATCCACACTTTTACCGTCATAACTACAATCCGGGCGTGAACTGCAAATGCACGGACCACTCTTCAGTCATCACGGCCATTCACACATTTATTTCCACTTTAGACATTTTCCTCAACTTTGACAACAACACGGAACATTAACTGTGCAACGATTTAAAAACACACAAACAAAAACAATCCTAATTAAACCAGCAGCGATAAACCAATGTCTCATGTTACACCGCTTAAACTGTCCTCGTTTCGCAGCAAACAAAGGAAATCAAACTCCTTGTGTTTTAAATAGATTTACATTTGTCACACCAAGCAGATCAAATCCCTGTAAACACCGATTTGTGTTTAATTTCATAATCAAGATAATATTATATTATACAATCCGTGAAGAGATCCCCGAGCACGTGATGTTCAGCTCAACAGGAAATCCCACTCGAGGTGATGAACTTGGGGTGTGTTCCGTAAGCAAGCCGCTCGCAACGTCACTCAGCACGGTCCACACCTCATAATCATGACATCCCCCTTTCTCCAAAGAAAATAAAAACACAACAGTTCATCCAAAGCGTCGAATGGGGAAGAAACAAAGAAAGAAGAAGTCGTAGTAGTAGTAGTAGTAGTAGTAGTAGAAGAAGAAGAAGAAGAAGAAGAAGAAGAAGAAGTTGTAGTGGAAGAAGTAGTAGAAGTAGAAGAGCAATCAGGAATTGCAGACCCTCGCCAGGAGTCGTTTTGTGCGGTGTATTTTGTGAGGCGTTTGTGTACTGGTGTGTTACATCATTAATAAGAAACATAAACAGAACCGCCACTTTATAACTGCTGGTAGTGATGACCATGTACCAAGACGTCTTCTGCTTTGATTGGACGCCTGACCCTGACCCATGACGTTTAAAAAAAAAAAAATTATTCAATTGAATTCAGAAATGGGATTAAAATAAATTAAATTTAAATCAAATCAAATAGAACAGCAAATCGGTACAGTCCTCCATCGGAGTCATCAGAAGGAACCTGGATAGGATTCGCATTTTAGTTACTACTACTACTACTCGACCCTCAAACCCACCGAGGCACCGCCAAGTGAGCGTTTTTCAAAAAAAATAAATGGAAATAGAACCCAGATCAAAAAAACTTAAATAACTCTGGCTGCTAGACCGTGTGTATGATCAAGCTGAAATTTAAAACATGTATTCTGCATCACAACTGGATCATAATTGTAAAGTTTCATGTCGATCGATTAAGCGGTTCCAGAGAAAACATTATTTAATATTTTTCTTCAATCCAATATGGCTGCCAAACCATGTGACCTATCAATTATTCCTTAACAAAGTCATACACCCAAGGCTTAGGGAACATTTTTCTGAAGTTTCCCCTTGATCTGTCCAGTCGTTCTGTAGATTTTTTTTATAGGTTTTAGGGTAAATCCAATAAGGCTGCCAAACCATGTGACCTATGACATCATATGTGTGAACCTTTTGTTTCTCATGGATAGGCGGTCATACGTGTAAAGTTTCGCCTCGATCTGTTCAACCACTTCAGAGAAGATTTTTGAAGGTTTAAAAACAAACAAACAATATGGCTGCCAAATCATGTAACCAATGACGTCATCAATTATTATTTTTTTTTCTGTGGACTATTTCATCCTGAGATGACCCTCAAAAATGTTCAGCCTGATCAGATGTAGTATTCTACATCTGCAATTCTGACAATAAAAAAAAATCACACCCATTCCCCATGAGAATTACTTGCCGTGTGCTAAATTTCAATTTTTTCTTTGGTGCGGTTTCAGAGATACAGCGGTCCAAAGTTTTTCAGTTTTTCCAACGTGGCTGTGACACCACGTGACCTATGATATCATAATTATCAATAAAACATTCCACAGGAGTAGTCTCACGTGTGGTGGAAATTTCATCTTAATCCGACAAGAGGTTGCGGAGAAAAACACAAAAAAAACCTTTAAAAAACAAACTTATAGACTGGATTCTGGCGAAGATTTTGGAGAGATCAAGTTGCGGTGCATTGTTTGGGAATGTCAAGATCTTTGACCTTGATTTCGCAGATTATGCAGTCATCTTTGTGGGGATGCTAGATATCCTTATGGGGGCCCTCGAGGTGCTGAATGTGGAGTCAGGGCCACTGGGATTATGGGTTTCCTGGGTCAAAACTAAGATCCAGGCTTTCAATGACATATTGGATGCTGCTATCTTGTCTGTACCTGTTTGTAGTGAGGATGTTGAGGTAATGGAGAGATTCACTTACCTTGTCAGTGAAATTCATGTCTCCGCATGTTGTGAACCAGATGTCGATAAACCTCTGGGTTGGGCCTGGGGAGTCATGGATTCACTGGATCATGGGGTGTGGTGCTGTCGGTACTTATGCAGGACCAAGGATCTGAGACGGAGACTTAATTCCTTTGGTGCCAGGTCTCTTTGGAGAATCCTTAGCTATAGCTGGTCAGACTGTGTTCGACAAGCCATTGCTGAGATAGACTCAGATGAAATTTGTTATCTGTGTGGTCCGTGAGCATCATCTGCAGCTGTATGAACATGTGGCTCATTTTCCCGATGTTGATTTTGCTCTCCAGATTCTCTTAGCGATGGAGCCTCGAGAGCAGAGAAAGCCAATGGGCTGATCACATACCTCGTGGTTGCAACAGGTTGATTGGCATCTGAAGGAGATGGGGACGTGTCACGCATCTGCCTGGGAGATGGCCAGACAGAGGTCCCTGGAGTGCCAGCCGAAAGCAGACGGAATTACGCGCTGCTCCGGTGCACGCTCCCATACCTGACCTGACCTGGAATGGCTCAGTCATCCATCTAACTTTTTATTTGTACTTTCAGGAATGAAACATGAGATGGAACAATGGAAGGTGAAATGAATTCAGTGCATGTGAGTACAACTGTGGATACAAGGAATTGGGAGCTTTGCTTTGCCAATCCACAAATCCAGAATTTCTAGTCAACCCATCTCACAAACTACGACTGAAACAGCATCCCGAACAATTGGACGACACTTTAAGAAACTTCATTTGCAATATCCAGAAATTGAAACACCTCCACGAATTACCCAAAGATGTCGTGGTCGATGATCTTGGTTACGGTGATACTGTTAATCTTCTGAAGTTTAATAATGTGGTCTGGCACAAAGGATGTAAAAAAACAAGGTGGGCAATCAAAAGGTGAAATGAACTCAATTGAAGAAGAACAAGAGTGAGAATTGCTTTGCAATGCATGTGCCCTTCCGATGTGATATGTTCCAAGTCCAAAAAAGGGCATAATGCTGAAAAATTGATGAAACACCCTGAAACTCGAACTTGTTCTGTAACTTATCATAATGAAGCCATGTACCAAGTTTCAGTTGAATATGTTAAAGGGTATGGGAAAAAAAGTCTGAAAAACCACAGGTGGGACAGATGGATGAACAGGACGGACAGAAGAGGAGCAAACCTTTCGTCCCCTCCAGTGAAACCGGTAGGGGACTAATAATGCACCTGTGAACACTAACTCTGTCAAGACACATAGAGTCAGTAATCCAGGTCTGTCTCAGGGTGGTGGTGTGTGTCAAAGTACAGAAGAACAACTACCAGGAGTACCACACTGCTTGCTATGTGATAAAACTGGTGGAAAGAGCCAAAGGAAGGCTACGACATTTGGCCTTGATGCCAAGAAAAGAAGATCTTCTGTAATCATTGGGGACAGACTTTGATTGGGAAGCTCTCTGCTGGTGACATTATAGTCATAGATGCCATGTATCATTTTAAGTGCCTTGCGAAGCTTTACCGACAGGCTGTAAGCATTGAATCTACTGAAGCTGATAACCACCAAATTAGATTCCTGAAGGCACAAGCATTTGCTGACTTGATTGACCACATTGAATCCCAATGAGGCACTTGGACAGTTTTCAAGATGGCAGAGCTTACCAACTTGTATTCATTTCACCTTCTCTCCCTGGGTGTGGACGGCTATGTTCACACCACTAGACTTCGTCATAAAGCGACAGCTGCAGTTCCAGATTTTATCGAAGTAAAGTGTCCATCAAACTGCACTGAATTAGCATTTGACAATGACATCAGCAAGGCTCTATAGGAGATGCCAGATGATTGTGACACTGAGGCGATTATCTTGGTCAAATCAGCCAAGATACTGCAACAGCATATGCTAGACATCAAGTTTAATTTCACAGGATCCTTTTCACCTGAGTGAAGTCAAGTCAGCACCATCCATACTTTTGACCTTCCAGCAGATGTTGCTCGATGGTCCAGGTATCATGAAGGGGCAAGCTCCTCCAGCTACGGCTTCAGTACCTGCTGCAGCGCTGTCTCTCTCACAGCTCATCATGTACAACTCAGTGAAGCAGCGGCTGATATTGTATCATCTCTGAATGAAAAGGGCAATAAAACTGCATGGGCTGTGTGGCAACAAATCCCTGACGTAATGTGGGGACAAAGATGCATGTGAGCTGCTCCAAGAGCTCACAGAATCCATATTCTCCACCATCCAAGAGTTTGTGGTGAAAAGATATGATCTTGATGGCTGCGACTACCAAGTGGGTATTATGAAAGCCTAAAATTTCAACTATCACGTCACTGCTACAAGCATTGATAAACCTTATGTATATATTGTACATGTATTGTGTGTACTCTCTTTCTTTTTCAGGACCGTGATTTCGACCACCTGCCTCCAGGTAGTGACACTCCACCCAGAATGTTCTTCGAGCTTTCTACCGGGGGGGGGGGGGGGGTCATATATGGGCAATGCACTGATCCACTGCCCTGCTATACAGGATCCATCATTTTGGGGTTTACAGAAGGTCTCGAAGTGTTGGCAATCAGTTTGGATCTCCAAGCCAATTATCTCAAAAGTTCTGAAAAAGCTTGTGAGCTGCAGTTGCACAAAATTGTGCAAGGCCCTGCAAGTACTATGTGGCTGGTGTCCACTGTACTACACCCTGCAACTGTCATGGTCTTTGCTCTGGGAAGGCTCATTTCTGACACTGTTCAGAGCTGTAGAGATTACGTCCGATTTATGTTATGTAATCAGCATTAACGACACTTTTAACATGAACAAGGAAATGTGTTCATAATTTTTATGCCTCCACTGACGAAGTCACCAGAGGCATTATGTTTTCAGGTTGTTTGTACATCCATGCAAATTTTCTCTGTTTTCTTTGCAACCGCTTATCCAATTGACATAAAATTTTCACCAGAGGTGTGACTACTCGTGTAGAACGTTTTAATGATAATGACGTCACAGGTCACAGTGTGACAGCCATGTTGGAAAAAAAGTAAACACTTTGGATATCTATCTCCAAAACCACTTCATGTAAAACCAGAGAGTTGGTGTCAAAGCCACCCAATGCTCGCCTGTTTATACATTTATCGGACTAGTCTAATAATATTTTTTATAAAGCATTGCAGTGAAGTCCGATCCAAATAATTTTAAAGCAATATATGTATTTGTATATTGTAATCAGTAAAAAATAGTGTGGTAGATAAAAACATTAGAAAGGAAATAACTTGCACCAAAAACTTTAACATTTTCACGCTCACGCTGACGCTCACGCCGGGGGGTATCGTTATAGCTCTCTGTTCTTCGAACAGGCGAGCTAAAAAATTGAAACTTTTTTTTTTTTAAAGCCTTCAAAAATTTTCGCCAAAACTGCTGAATAGATCGAGGCAAACATTTACAGGTATGATCACCGATCCATGAGGAACAAAAAGTTCTCCACCAATGACGTCATAGGTCACATGGCTTGGCAGCTATGATTTTTTTGAAGAATAATCCTTTTCAAAAGAAATCTTCTCCAGAACGGCTGGATAGATCAAGGGGAACTTCACACATGTTCCCCAAACCTTGGGTATACCAGCGTGTTCACGAATAATTGATAGGTCACATGGTCTGGCAGCCATATTGGATTGAAAGAAAATCTTTTTAAAATGTAAATTTCTCTTGAACCGCTTCATTGATCGACGTGAAACATCACAGCTATGATCTAGTAGTCATGGGGAATATGTGTTTTAAATTTCAAGCTGATTGGATGCATGTTCTGGCAGCCAGAATTATTTAATGTTTTGAATCTGGGATCAGGGCTTGAAATAAAACTTGGTAAAAGTACGTATAAATGATATAATAATGTCGGCGGAGGCATATCTGTCAATGTTGAAGAGTGCTCTTCCAGTTTATTCTGTGTTGATTAATTCTCTCCTCCTAGGGTGTGAGCTTGACCTCACAAACCCAAGGTCACTTTTTAATTGGATATCCCATCATCAAAAACATACATATAGGGTCTAAGATCATGAAGATAAATGATCTAGAACCTGAGATATGGCAGCAATTGTGACATTTACCTCATGAAATATTACATTGACATTTGCTACAGGGTATGACCTTGACCTTACAGTCACATGGTTACTGCCAGTGGATAGCCCATCATCAGAAACATACATATAGTCTAAGATCTGATCTGGAACCTGAGATTTGGCCAAATTAGTTTGGATGCTGACCGCTTAAGGTGGCCATTTTGAATTTATGCAAATGAGGCTCAAAACGGGTAGACTCAACGTGTGTCCATTTCTTAAATGTTTTCTGGTATTATGAAGGACCTCCATGCCAAAGGGGATGGCTGTACTATGATTTGCAGGTTACCTTGGCTTAGAAAGCCAACTATGCAGGCAAAAAGCATCTCATGCCTTACCTCTGCTTGGCCACAGTTTTCTTCTCCCATCTTACACCGCATTGTTCCCACCAAACTGACCGTCCCGATCAGCACTTTACCTGTGCATCAGCAACTTGCATCTTCCGATCACATTGTGCCTTCAAGAGCTCACTTGCCCCAATGTTCTTCGTCACGTGAATCGGTATTGTCGGCGCCTTAGTGGGGTATATTTATTTATTCACTCATTTTACACAAGTTTGCGTGCCCCCTCATCCATATCTGTGTCCGTTGACCACTTGATCCGTACAAATTGAGTGTCTCGTGTAACCTCTTCCCTGTACTTTTTATAATAAACCTCATTATAATTATAAGAGACATCTTCCTGCCTGCTGCCTCTCGCGAATCCTGTGGCGGAATGCCACATTTTTCATTGAATGATCCTTGGGGAACGGTAACCACAAGTTAGAATAACTGAACGTAGTACAAAGCAACGTTTCAGAAATCCATGGAGGCATTTATAAGACCTCCGACGCAGATGTAAACACGTTGGTGAGCTTCAGACGTGACAACAAGGTAGTCGTGAAATTGAACCAGATTTGAATCTTTACAAGTCAAGGATGAATAGGAACATCACGTGTGTGTATATATGGCTTTTTATTTTGCCTTTTTAAGAGTGAAATACATGGAAGCAGTGTTACACAACCACACCCCCCCCACTCCACCAACACATCCTTTCCCAACCCCCAACCAAGCATGGTACACATAAAGTTTCAGCACTACTAAATCACCTGCACAAAACTTTCAGAAATTAAACCTTTTCAAAATGGCAGGCCACATTAACTGTGGTTGAATTAAGTAGTATCACCGGATGAATATCACAACACCAAATGTCTAGAACCTTCAAAAAAAGGATGGATTTCTTAACTTGGTAAAGGCTGAAGCTTATACTGTCCATCAATACAGTAAGTCCGCAAAAGCACCGCCATCTGGAAATCTTATCCTGAGTGCAAAATCTATTTTAGCTCTTATATGAGCCTTGACATTGTATATAGAAAAATAAAATAAAAAAACCAGGTGTGGAATTAATCTTTTAATTTTGGAGTGTAAGAGAGAGAGAGGAGAGAGAGAGAGAGAGAGAGAGGAAGAGAGAGAGAGAGAGAGAGAGAGAGAGAGAGGAGAGAGAGAGAGAGAAGAGAGAAGGAGAGAGAGAGAGAGAGAAGAGAGAGGAGAGAGAGAGAGAGAGAGAGAGAAGAGAGAGAGAGAGAGAGGAGAGAGAGAGAGAGCGAGAGCGAGTGCGAGTGCGAGAGCGAGTGCGAGAGCGAGAGCGAGTGCGAGAGCGGTGCGAGAGCGAGAGCGAGTGCGAGTGCGAGTGCGAGAGAGAGTGCGAGTGCGTGTGCAGAAACCCAAATCTTGCCATACCAAATGCCAAATGCATACTCGACAAATGTGCCAAGCTATGAACTGTTTAAAGAAACCTCAAAATCAAATAAATTAAACATCTGGATGAATTCCAGTTCCATTGTTGGATTCTCACCAAACGTCGTAATCGTTTAATATTAACACAAAAGTACAAAGCCCCTCTGAACACCCTTCATTAGCCATGCCGTCCCGTTTAACACAGAACAAAATAATTTAACAACAACCAGAGTGGTTCTTGAACCCCAATCATTGAGAGTCCGTTTTCATGTATTAGTGATGGTTTCCCAAAATGTTACGCGCAAGGAAATACAGTACAAACTCATCAAGTGGTACCGAGACCTTTGTAAGAGCACAAGGGATGTACTGGTCCAGAGGACAGGAGGTTGTGAAGACCAGGACTGGCAGAAATTAGTCATGGAAGGGTAGAATAGGATTTCTCTCCGAACAAGGCAGGTCAAAGGTCAAGCAAGACGAGCTCTTCCAAGTTTCTTTTGCCATTATATGTACAGGTATAAGCAAAGCTTGTTGTGGAATATTCCTTAAAAAGGCACAGCAGTAATAACCCCTCATTCGGTTGTGCACGTCAATCAACGTGGCGGCTTGAAAAAGGAAACTACGACCGACTACTCATCTCCATGAAGGCTCGCGTCGGTCTGCGTTAGCGGACAAAGTCGACGATGGACTTCATCAACTACAAATTCATAAGGAGAGCATGTTAACCGCCATGGGAAGCAAGGTGTGCCTAACGTTTGGAACGCTGCCTTTTGGTCCAAGGTAGGGCTGATGCTCGACACGCTAGCCACCACATCATTTCACACAGCGGTTAACATACTAGTACAAACCTGTGGTTGATAAAACCCATTGTTCTTCAATCAATGGTTCCCTAGGCAACAGTAGGCCTCATCACAAACCATACATCTGCCATTTTATACCCGATATAAAATTACATCATACCATACATAGCCTCTCCAGCAATTAAATTGCTTTCATCTCACAAATTACTTCCCTTTTCACCTTCTATCATAATTCCAAGCATCGTTTCAAATGTGAATACACTCTTCCCGATTCAAGGCCACCAGAGCCAGCCTTGCTATTTCAGTAGTTGTTAAAAATCGATTTGCTTATCTAGGATTCCCTACCAGAGGTTAGAAGTAAATACAAGGAACCGTATTGTGTTATGATCCCATGGACAAGCAGTCATGTGGCCCGTTTGACTGACAGTGCACTCATTTGGTTCTTTGTGCCGGATTCGATGACAAAAGCAACACTGGAAACACTGACGACATGCTGCGCAGGGGGCAAAACACCCAACCTCCTCGTCAGCACCGTCACGACACCACGTGCAATTCCATCATTTATGGGCAATTTTAATGCTTGCAAAACTACTGTGGAAGCTCACATGAGGAGGAAAAAAAAAAAAGAAATAAAGAAGGAATAACCGTATAAAATAGGAGTCTTATTGGTGTGGCGAAAAATTTAACGTTGGCGAGCCAATAAAGTATCCCTTTAATAAAATGCTTGACTCTATCATACAGCACTGTAACATGGCGTTACATCTGGAGAGTCAATCCATCACTGAACTTTGTCATGACTAAACCTCAGGGCACGACCAGCTTCCTGTACAACATACCCTTGCCTTCAAAATAAACGTTTCCATTCCACCTAACAATAATTGTAAACACAGCTCATTAGCAGCCACTTGCATCGAATGCCAACACTGAATCTAGAGATAGATGTTTGCATAGGCCCCGCACCTGTACGCCGACGCGACATGCAACACCATGAGCATGAGGGGTGCCGTCCCTCATGGCCGATAGAAACGCAGAGGAAAGTTCGAGCAAAAGTCTGTCATCGGAAAGAAATTAGGAATTCTCGAATTTCAGGCGTACTACACATTATCTGCGTCCCATCGCAAAAGGTGCGGCGTTTTGGTCAAAGGTCATTTTACATAAATATACCACAGTCAATTCGCTTACATTGTTCGTTTCCAAAATTATTGCAGCATTGTTCACCTTTGTAATAACCACCC
>CM068960.1:125611708-125636532 GCA_035128595.1 Eptatretus atami | reverse complement strand
TCCACCATTTCCTGATCACGGATGAAGCGAACGTAGCAGAGTCACAGAGCTTCAGTGTCACGCAAAGTGGACTCATCCAGCTGGATGGTGAAGTGCGTGCTTCTCAGCTCACAACACAGCTTATCTTCTACATCTGATGATATTTCATCAAATTCGCTGGCCACCGAATCATTGCTGGAGCGCAATCGACGAGAGAAACTGGATACGGATCCTGGCCCAAAAACAGTTTTGTATCACTTTCCCAACAGCCGGTTTGATTCAACTGTTCGCCGATTGAATACCGGTTTTCCAGATCTGGCGATGCAGCAATGACAGCTTATACGACGCTTTCCAGTCCTTTATCCACGAGCTTTTGGCTGGCTTTGAACATTGTCGTTTAACCGTGGATCGCTTCTCAAATTTCTTTCAGCGATTGAAATTAGCTGACCTCTGCGGTGAGCTATCACTGCTTTTTTACTTCAGGTGCTCGCCTCAGTCGAGATGCGTTTCATTGCTTCATTGAGACAGCCGTGATACCACACCAACAAAGACCACATCGGTAACTGTGTGTTCGTCAGGATGGAATGGATCCATACTTGATATGTATCAACGGAATACTGACGAACTTTTTTCTTTTGAGGCCGCATCTTGAAGCCGACGCGGACGTGAAGCTTTTTTGAAAATAATCAACATACGCCAAGATGTTCGAAAGACTAACACCAGTGATAAGGCCAAACAATAATTATATATTTCCGGTCTCTGGTCAGCACGCGCTTCGATTTTCACCCTGCGCGTCAAAAAAAATTTTTCTTCACATTTCCAACGGCAGCTACAACAGCGCGCGCCTAAAACACAATTCCGCGCCGCCTCAGTACTCGCGCCTCGCTGGGAATTTGCGCTGCGATCAATAAACATGTATATGGTATTCACACATGTGTGGTATTAAAAAAAACACTGACTTGGCCTTGTTGGTAAACAAGTCTGTAATATGCTTGAAGAACTTAATGATTTTCAGAATAAATACATTTTAAAATGTGTTCATTATTTACAAAAAGGCCTACCTGTCCCACTGCGTGTCTTTAATTTCTCTCTGGACGGCGCCACGGCAAACGAGGAGGACCGCAACGGGCATTGTATGGCCAATGCGAATGGCGCTGGGTAACCTGTCAGGACTGCAGGGAGCCTAATGAGCGCTCCTAATCGCCGCTGCTCCTCTAAATCGCCAGTGCCCCCCAAATCATTGCAGCGCCCCCCTGAAAGTTCCCAGCACCCACTGGGGGGCGGTAGGGACCACTTTGAGAACCACTAATTTAGCTTAACAATCCAACTATATTAAAATAGAACGGCACTTGGAAGAGCGCATACATCCGCCAGGCTGAACAGTTTACGTTTTGTGTCCCACTGACAGACCAGATCTACATCAAAATCAAATCAATTCGTCCTTGCGCACAGACGAACAGACAGACAAACAAAACGGTCCATCTTTGGTGACGGAGGTAATAAGGCAATTCTCTGTATGAATGCGTGCATGTACATCCAAAAAATCATAGAAAAAGAAAGAAAGAAAAAAAAACAGGGCTGGCCTGATCTCCACCAAGCTTTGCATACATATTGGCAGTACGCAGGGTAAACACTCCACCCCCACCCCCCCCCCCCCTCCTCCGCGCCGCCCCCCCCCGGGGAAGACGGCGACTTGTCAAAGCAGTCTTTAGTAAGGTAAAGTCCAGAAATTGGAAACACTTTCTTGCTCCTGAGCTAGCAAACGGCGACATGCCTTTAATGGCGTTGCTCAAATCAAGCTTCTTGCTTCCTATGGGTAGAGGAGACACGCTGGCCACATTCATTGGCCCAGAACGAGCGGATATTCTTCCTGGAGCTCCCGGTATTTCCTGCATGCATCAAAACAACAAATTACAAAAAGCGATACAAGCAATACAACCACCTTTCACCAAAGAGGTGACACCATTGAGGTGGTATGACATGTATGTACAGTCCATTGCAAATGTAAGGAACATTATCCCAAGCTCTTGGAACCTTTGGGTTTAAATCACATAAATATCGGGTTGGCATTTCACAGGCCGAGAACGGCATCAAAAAGTGTGCCATCCCTGGGATGGACGTTAAATTGGGCGTTCTGTTTGCCAGCATTATTTGGTGGATGTTAAGAGATCTCACAGTGTCCTTCTCAAAGAGTAGGAGAGTTATCGCCGGTAACCGAAACAAATTACAAATTCCTGTTCTAATCTACAGGAGGCAATGCATCAGTGGCACAGCTGGGCCCCCAGCAAATGCTACCTGCAGCCATGTGCATTGTGCAACATACGAAAGAAGAAGAAAAATAACTGCAGATTCCAAGTGGTGAAAATTCCAAATGTGCCATTATTTCAATGAAGTGGATGCGAGAGGATTTCTCATTGTTACAATCTTAGTCCTCCCAACTACTACTCTTCACATGGAGCTATGTTAAGGATCAGCGTTATGTCAACAGACCACAAAACTTTGCCAAAATCCATCATCATCGAATCAGTAATTATGAAAAAGTGCTCACAGATAAAGAAGTTACTTTTACACAGCTCATGAGCAACTGGCAAGCTGTTCAGAGCTACTCCTGCAAAGCTTTACAGGCCAAAGGATTTACCCACAACCGATTCAACTTCCTGTCCAGACAATGCATCTCAACAACATTGACAAGATCCTTCAACACCCCTGACAAGGGCCTTAAAAGCTTAATAACACGCTCAGCCTTTCTGAACGTTTTATAATGAAAGTACAAGCTCACGTCAAAACCAAATTCTCAACATCTACAAACCCTTTATCCACACCTTGAAGTGCTGCTCTTCATTATTCAATAGCGCCTCGACTTTTGTTGAATCCAAATATCGACATCATTGGCGTCTCACACCTGGTTGTTGAGTCACATGCCCCGCTACCTTTTCATTTGAGATAGGTTGGCAGACTTTAACTTTTTCCCCCTTCTGCTATTGCTTGCCCTACTCTTTCAGCCCTCTATCCAAGATACACGTGTTCCTCCAGTAAACCCCTCCAAGTTAACACCTTCCAAAATCTAGGCTTAATGCTCATCTATACCCATTTGTTTATCTTTTCTCCTCACTTCGACAAAAATCGGTACAAGGCCGCTCTTCCCTCTTGCCTTCAGGATGCCAGTACACCGCCATCTCGTGACATCTTCCATCCATACCCATTATATTTCTCAACCTCCCGTTAACCCTTACTGCAGCTACTTCTCTTGCCTGCAGGCTTCTCTCTCCCCCCCAATTTCTTAACCATTAATTCATCCAACTGCTCAACATCTGCCTGTTCCCCACATACATGCTTTCAATGGACAACTTTCTATCCTTTGTCCACTCAATAACCACACCATTTATTCATTTATAAAAATTAGCGGATTTTCCAGAAAGTCATGCACAAATCCGAGCCATGTTTAAAGGTGAAACTTACCCCAGGATAAGCCGCAGAAGGTTGCTTGGAAATGACTACCTGCAAAAGCAAAAGAGCAGACCAGGTGAGTTTATTAAAAATGTATCCAAATGTGCAACATCATGGGATTTACATTCCTGCCCACTGTGTGCCAAGCTAACATTGAAACGCAAGGGGCAAAGGAACACATTTCATTTCACGGGTGGAATGCTCCGCCATGCGCTGCTCAGGCATGAAAGTGCTTGCATTTGAAAAAAGTAACAACAAGAGAGAGGGAACTAGAACGGCACTCGGTAGAGCGCATAACTCCACCACGCTGAACAGTTTACATTTTGTATTCCACCGATAGGCCGGATCTGCATCCGGACCTTAACCAAAAACTAAACGGCATGTACTCGTCACCGAACCAAATAAACCACCAAGTTTTGTCATAATCCGCCCACAACTTTTTGAAATATCATGCCATATATCGGTTTTGGCCACATCTTTGTCATCTTTTTTCCCCTCCTATGGAACCAACTTCCACATTCACTTCCATCTCATTCTTCCCTCCAGTTCTTCACCACATCAGATGGTCACCAATCCAAAACCATGATCTTTTCTATACTCGTTAACCCCCCATCAAACCCCAATCCCTCCTCCTTCCAAATTTCCTGTTTTCCCTCCTGAAAGTTTCCTTCTGTATCCATCTTGTCCACCGCATGCATCCTCTCCTGCCCCCATTGTTTGTCCAAGTCTGGCTCTATCTTAGTCTTCAACTCTGCCATCGGTGTTTCCCCTCTCTCAACTGTTCCTTTTGTCCTGTTGTGTCCTCTTCCATGAGCCTCGACTGTAGATACAATTTTTTTTTTTTAAATCTCTCAAATGGTGAAGAGAATCACTGAAATAATTTAAAAGTTCTCGGATCTGGATCTGGATCTTCACCAAAATAGAATCAATATGGCCTCGTCACACACCCAACCTGTCCACTAAGTTTCGTCAGAATCCGTCCATAACTTTTTGAGAGATACTCACAGACAAACAAACAGCCAGTGGTGAAAACATAACCTCCATCCACCTTCAGTGGCGGAGGTAAATATTTAAGGTAAAAATTATTGGTTCACGAGCGCCAGCCAGAGTGACCACTATATTCGTTACGTCTGTGTGTCTGTCTGTGTGTCTGTCCAAAGCATAACTCCATGGACTTTGATCCGATCTTGATGAAACTTGGTTATGTGTTCGATATCAATGTCTAGTTGTGTTTTCCTGGATGAGAGCATGCTACGCCCATTGTGGGTGGAGCCACGCCCAAAAAAAAGCCATTTTTAGGGTAGTCGGATTTAAAAATCCATCTTCTCCGAGGGAATTGTCTGAATGGAATTGGTCTTCGGTATTTGAATAGCAAAATGAATTATCTAAAACTTGTCGTTGTCCGATTTTTCATTTTCATCCTAAGGTCAAGGTCACAAGGTCAAAAACTTAGAAATTGCGAATTTTGACATAAAAATCATATGACCGCCAAAACTTTGAGAGCCGAGGATGACAATATTTTTTATGCATAATCTTGGTCATTCCCCACCTAAAGTCTTGAAACCATTTTGCTCTATCTCGAACACCTTGCCCGTGGCGCCCCTTCAAGTTTGTTTTACGCATATTTCATCAAAGTATGGATAATCCGAGGAGTGCGAAATGCCATATAGCCTATATGACGTTTATATTGTTCCTGGAATGTTCCAGAGGAAGTTTTGCACCAAAGGTCATAATCCTTGACCTTTGACCTTGAATGGCCACAAAGGTCAAATTTTCAAAGTTGTGGGAATCGAACCGGGTTTTCGACCTTCTTCGACGAAGTAACTCATTAAGCTATAGCACGTATCCTGTTTCCTTATTTTAATGTCCACAACATTGTTTTGTGACCTTTAAAGGTTATTGCAAAGGTCAAATTTTGAAAGTTGTTTAACGAAACCGGGTTTCGACATTTTGCAGCTAATAACCCGTCACTCGTACCACATCAAGTTGATCATTTTTATAACTTGGTCAAACATTATCACATTGTCTCATCCTTGACTTCTGAAACAATTTACATCGTCAAATACCGCTCGGTGAACCATTGTATAGTCTTTCTGACTTGTTTAAATTTAAATTGATAAAAATAAAAATTTAAAATTTACCCATAAAGGTAAAAATTCCGACGTGGAGGTTTCCATCTTTTCATTGTAAAAACGTAGGCCTTATTCAACAGGAATATTTGGGTTACATGTACAGTATTTTTAATTCTATTGTTGAGCGGACAAAATTAAATAATCGTTGATCAGTTGTGAAGTTTGTAATTGGTTGCGTTGATCTTCCAGAGTTTTTTTTAGTTTTTTTTTTTAATTCTCTTTATTCTTCACATTTTGGCATCTTCAAGTGATCATCGATACACCCGTTTTCCACAGCTTCCATACCTGGACAACAATTCATAAAGCAAACAATATACCAGCATTATCAGTTTTCCACACATGCCTCCCCACAAGAGCACCTTCTATTTTAGTATCCACACATTTCCTTTTCCATTCCCTGGTGCTCACACTCGACAAAAGCACATCTCGCCATTGACACAATGGCTGCAAGCAAATGACAGCAAATACTAAACAGCTAACTCGTGGCAAAATGACTTCCTTTCAACAAATCAGCGATCACCTGAGGATGCATCAATGTGTGCGCGGTCCTTCAGATTGATGTTAAACTGGGTGTCCCATGTGCTAGCATTGGTTGTTGGACCTTATAGATCCCATGGTGTCCTTTGCAAAGAGTACGCGAGCTGTTGCTGGTACCCAGGAAAAATTCCCCGCACTAACCTATAGGTGGCACTGCATCAGCGGCACCCCCACACCCATGCAAGAACTGATGCTAACCCACAGCCACATGCTTTCTATGAATGACAACAAGCGATCACTTTTTTGCGATCACTTTTGCGATTCTACGCGAATCTCGGAAAAGACTCAGATATTCAGAAAAACGCAGAATCCGTGGAAATTTATCACACGTGATCGTGGTAGAAATCCATCGGGGATTCAATCACAGGGAGCGGGATTCTGGTGAAGGATCCTTCCAACAAACGCCGTGAATAGGTGTAACGTACACAGGTGCACATGTACCTGTTGCCTTGAAAGGAACGTTTGCTCATCTTCCGACGTCACTTCTTTCTCCTGGACCAACTGAGGCAAGAAAACTGGTTCAAACTGATTAATCTGATGCTGCATGTACAAACATTGTTAAAGTTACATTAAAGTTATCCAAACCGCATACTCGGTGCTGCCATAACTAATATCACGAACATTCCACTCCTTACATAGCCCACCCGTGTATAGCGTGCACAGGAATGTAATCGGCTCGAGTCTGCAACCTTTGACGTCGAGGCAGTCACAAGTAAAACAAAAACGAATCCAACTCCAGTCATACTTTCCTGATGGACGGCTGGACAATGACCTCCTCATACCGATCGTCCGATTTCACCGACTGCAGGCTCTCGTGCAGGATGGCCATCTTCTTCTTGTTGTCCCACCCAGCCGGTCTAAACAGAACATCAAAATTCATCACCACATGTGCACCCCTTGCAGTCTTAAAAGGATACACGACACTTGTCACTTTGGCAGTTCCTTCGTGAAGAGTAGGCAAGCTATCACCAGCACCTTGGACAAATTCCAAATTCCTGCCTGAACCCACAAAGGGCACTGCATCAGCGGCACAGCCATGCCCAAATAAAATTTTAAAAAGAAGAAGACTTGGTTAGTTGTAAGGTGCACACAATGTGGAACAACATGGCTATTAAATCTTAGTCCATAGAGCACTTTAACCATTCATCGAATAATTAATCCAAGTCGTGTGAATAAGAAAGCTTCAGCCATATTCAGTAATGCAAGCTTCATGGAAGAGCTGATAGATATAAACCAGAAAGGAACATTATGAGATATAAGTGGATTTTATATGGTATTTGTAGTCAAGGGACAAACAAACAGAAAGAATACATTCAATACGAGCCTGGAATCCTAGAATTATGAGATACATGCTCAGGTAGTAACACCAACTACAACATGCTTCTGCTGATGTCATCAACAGTCCACACCATAATCGTCTCGGGTGTGCGCTGCCTTGGAATGGATTTTGGAGCAAAGGACTCAACAAACAACGAGTTGCTTTTAAGCTGTGATCGTTCAGCTCGATGTTGAGTGAACATATAAAACAAGTTTGTTCTATTTTACAAACTACACAATCTCCATCATCCAATCCTCTCAAAGTGATCTGTCCATTTGTTGTCGGCAAAACCCCTTTTACATTTCATCATCCACATGCATTCGCTTCGTTGGTAATGCCGTCGTGCTTTCACTTTTAGTCCCATAAATGCTGGCATTCCATACTCCTTTTACATCACAACTACGCAGCTCTCCCAAGAGCATCGACTCGGCAGGCATACAAGGAAACACCTGTTAAAAGAGGGGAAGATGAGTATTAAAGGCAGGGAAGTACTCACATAAAGATAGACTCCTTCTCCACCACCTGTGCAGGTGTCCCAAAAGGAAAACCATACAGTCTGTGCACTAGGTATTTGTAGAGCAGCTGAACGTTCCTGTCTTCCTTGATGGATGTGTACACGAGAGCAGCACCATCTGGATGGTGTTAAGGAATGCCCTCTTAAGGACACATTAACCAAGAGATGGTGTACTTGTACACGCTTATGGGAACCCTTTACAAGGTGGGAGATTGCAAATAGTCAGTCTATCCATCAAGTCCATGCCATGATCCTCCATAAGAGTTGTGGAAAGACACCAGAGATAACACGAGCGCAAGACAACACAAGAAGGAAGCACGTGGTCCCTAAAGCCTCCTATCAGTAAAGTGATTCAGTTTCAGGGGAATTTAAGTGGCAATCCAGTTTCAAATTTCCTATTTTTCTGAAATCTTGTACATTTAATGTGTAAAACACGTTGAGAAATTCTCTGTGGAAAATAAATTATTTGGTGATCGAGGGCGTGGGGGTTGGGGAAATCTAAAATTAAACAAAGCTTAGCTTTTACATCATGACGGCGACAACTACTGCTGCTGCGACTACTACTACGACTACTACTGTGTGTGTGCAATTAATCCCACATTTTGTGGAGTTGACCATGAGGGCGGGTGGGGGGAGTTTGGCCTAAGTCCTTCACGAATCTTTCTGATGTTCGATCAAGCCAATTTGGGCAGGATGTTGTCATTTGATCCAGGGTGCCAGAGGTAACTCACCTACTCTTTGCTAAAGACAGCATGGGATCTTCGACATCCACCAATGAATGCAAGTAGGGACACCCAGATTAATGCCCATTTGAGGGACGGCGCACCTTGTGATCAAATTCTCAGCGCATCTGCGACGCACCAATCCCAAAGTCTATAGTCAGTTCGGGAATCAAACCTAGATTGGACAGCTCAAAGGTAAGTGCCCAACCAACCTATTGGACTGAACAAAAGATTTTACAAGCAGGCAAAAAAAAAGTTTTTAAAGTAAAAAGACTGTGGAACTCAGATGCCAAAGAAACCCCCCCCCCCCCCCACCACCCCAAAAATGAAAGAAAGGAGGGTGAAGGTGGGGCAACTTCGGAGAAGAGAGAGCATTTTAAAAGAACATCACCGATAACAAAAAATAAAATCCAGAACCAGATGTTTGTTTCCCAATTTTCATGATGTATTTACTCTTCCAAGGGTTCTATGAGACGACACTTGCCACAGTCAGGGTAACTAGAGGAAGGAAGCGATACGATGGGATAGGCCAAAAAGCATTTGCAGGCAGGTTTGTATCTTTCCCTGCCAGAAAAAAAGAAAACACTTAATCCAATCACAAAGTGTGATGCCAATGAAGGGTACATCTTAGGCAAAAGGTGCGAACATGGAACTGGATGATGTCAAAGTGTTCTTCTCGGTAATCATATTCTTTCTCCAGCATGCTCAGCGCGTCACTCTGGTTGGAGGAAAAGGGCAAAATGAAACAAACACGTCTGATGCTCGATATGTTGTACAACTACATAATAAACAACCACCGCCAACTCCCCGCGATGGTTTTCGGCAAATGTTCCACTCGTTTTAACTAAATGAAAGTTGGTTCACACCCAAACATTCTGCGAACATACAAATGTGAGTGAAGAGAGTTTCGTGTATGATGGAGTGGAATTAACTAACCAATCCCCGTTAATAGTTTCACACCCTGCAGATAACCGTTTAATCTGAACTACTAACTAACCGACTTGCACGAACAGGTATAGTTGCACAATTTAGGGGGGATTGTTCATTACAACGTCACTTGTGTGTTTGTTTGTTTATTGCATTCAAATCCAAATAATTTGATGAGAGGGCAAATGTGGGTGGCTAGCCTGGATTTAAAGTTGTATTCCAAACCAATAATGTTTGCAATTACCAGGAAATTACTGCCTCTGGGTGCCATAATGTGGATGTACACAAATGTAAAACAAAAACGTTTATAACAAATATCCAAACCAACCAATTGGAGCATTTTGTTTCAACTACACTACAGGCACAGGTGTGTGTTCAAAGAGGGGAAGACCTACTGATGTGGATCTGTGACCAAAGTTGTGGATCCGCTATTTGGAAAGGTTTTGGGCTGAAAGGATCGAAACCTCGAGGAAGAACAGTGCCCAGCTGATGATCCATGCGGTCGGGAAACCAGTCAATTACTGAGAGGTGAAGGTTCTTACTTTAGGCAAGCGAACCATGTTTTGAGGTTTACATGGTAAATCAAGTTGAATATAGGATGCTGTGAAATTTACATAATTTACAGAATTATCAGATGTGTGTGCATGCACACGTGTGCATTTGGTTATCATCTCCATAATTTGTGTTTCATAAGGTGGAATGGAGTCCTCCCAGGACTCGAAGTATCCACCTTCGGTTCGGTGAAAGATCGTGGTTCATGGACCAAGTTATGAAATTGTGTCGTTCTCATCGTTTTGTCCCGAGGGCTCTTTTCAGGAGCATCAACAAGCCACTGACAGCCTCCAACTGTAGCTTGTTTGTGGTAATGTTCCCATGGATTGTTTGTAGGATTGTAGTTTGTAGGATCCCATGGATTGCTTTTTATTAAGGTTCTTCTTTATTATTCCCGTTACTCCAATCATCGCTGGTACAATTTTTGTGCTCTTCAGCTTCCAGGATATTTTCACTTCATTCATCAGGTTTTGATTATATTTGGTCATTTTCTTGATTTCTGTGTTTGGACAAAAATCAGTACTGGAAACCTCAATTAGGAATGCCTTCTTTTCTTTTTTGTATCGAAGTGCGATATCCATTTGCAATGCTTTTCTATGTTCACGCTCGATGGGATCATCAGGTCATAGGTGAGCATTATATCCTTGTTTTCAACAATTGCTTTTGGTTCATGTTTCCATCAGCTTTCTGGGACTGGGAATTTGAAATTTTTGCAGATTGCTGGTGGATTACTCTCTGTACCTTGTTGTGCCTTTGTGTGTACAGCTGCTCCAACATGAGTTTCTAACATCGCGATATGAGGTGACTCGTGCTTTCTGTTTCTACCTTGCGGAATCTAAACCTGTTTGATTGACTCAGTCCCACAATCTTCTTAAAGCCATTTGTGTCATGTCCTTGGTCTTGGCATTTATTGTGATTCGTTCTCGGTTCCAATTCAGCTGACCTCTTCTTAGCCATTCCAGTGACCTTCTTTGTCTATGCCCAATCTGTCCAACAAATATATATATATTTTAATATTTCCATAATTTTGTCTTTCTTCCAGTTATATATATCTGTTGATATTTCATCTTGTATTTTTGCCTTCTTTGCAATTGTTGAGGCTGTATTGGCCGTTTCAGTTTGGTGAATGACATCTTCTATTCGCACCTGTTTTTGGAAGTTTTTTTTGCAAGGTGATCAAAATAAAGGCCAACAAGAAAAAGAGCAATCAGAGATTTCAGACCCTCGCCAGGACTTTTTTTGAGTGGTGTATTTTTACAGGTTTTAGGATAAATCCAATATGGCTGCCAAACCATGTGACCTATGATATCATACGTGTGAACCTTTTGTTCCTCATGGACAGGCGGTCATACGTGAAAAGTTTAGCCTCCATCTGTTCAGCCACTTCAGAGAAGATTTTTGAAGGTTTTTTATATTTATTTTTAAACAATATGGCTACCGAATCACATGACAGATGACGTCATTAATTTTTTTTTCTGTGGACCATTTTATCCCGAGATGACCCTCAATTTTTCATGCTGATCGGATGTGGTGTTCTGCATATGTAATTATGGCGTAAATTCTGAAGCAGCCATTTTGAGTTACCTTAGTGCACACAACCACGATAGGCACTCCCAGGTTGCAGGTGAGGGTGTCATCGTCTAGAGGTGTCAGCTCAAACTCGTCAAGCTCTACGCCCTGCGAGCCAGGCCCACCTCTGGGACCCGCGTCACCTCCTGGCTCAATGTAACTCTGGTACTCTTTTATGACTGCAGACATCAAATGGAAAGAAAAGCTCCCCCAAAAACAAACATCACACTGATGTGAATGAACCACATTTAAACTATGGTACTTAAAGATGGGCATTCACCTGAGATTTGAGTTTCATCAAGTTTGTGCTTTTACCTTACAAATTAAATAAGAATCCAACATTAGCACATCCTTGACACACTCACGTTTGTTCTCCATGTCCTTCCTCTCTTCAGAGGAAATATTTAAAGTGTGGATGTAATCCCGCAGCACGGTGCTCCAGCGATCCAGCGCCTCTGGAATTTGCCACGGCCTCGCCAAGTCAGCGACAAGCAAAACAAGTGAAGAATGCATGTTCCCAGACGTGAGCGCAAAGCGCAGCAAGTTGTGGTGGAAAGGATCTCCATCCATCACCCACACGCTGCAGCACGTACGTTCTGCACAGAAAAGAAAAAAGTAAACTCCGTCGGTATCGACTTTTTCTGATATCGATATAATCGGTGGGCTCGTACCAGTACATACCGGTATATCGAGCGACGCTCCGCCCGGGGGGCGCCGGGCGAGACACAATCCTGAATTTTCATTGCAAACTCTCATCGAAAATCAAGCTATTGGCACAGTAATGCAATAAAATAAGGCTGACAAAGGTTGATACGACATACACACACTCAAATTATTCATGAAAACCCTTAAAGAGGTTTGTTGCTTCCGAGCACAAGGTAAATTTCCAGGAGCTGCTGTGCAGTGAATTCATAGCAGCAAAAATTTCTGGTGTTTACGTGAGCATCTTACCATCCCTGTCTTCATCGTGCACGTTCAAGTAGCGATACTCCAGCCCACGGCCCTTATGTGCTTCGGTGGTGCCATTAAGTCGAGCTACCAATGTTGTCTTCCCAGAACCATCTTCACCTGAATAGCAAAGTTAATAACCGTGTTAAAAAAAGAAGAGAAAACCTTCAAACAAAGCACATGAATAATCCGTGCCTGCATGACCACCGAAATAGCTCATCCCAATTCTATTTTTTTTTAAATCCCATACATGTCTGCAAAGGCTAAACCATTCTGAAAGCACGTGTGACACATATATATGCAAATGCACCAATGACAACCCGAAGGGAATAAAACATGCAATCTTCATATTGACGTACACAAGATGAGCATTCATTAAAGATCTTCCATCCAACACACTGGTCGTTTTGTTCTTCATCAAGTGCAATCCAGATGTGATGCTCGAGGGGGATTATGCTGTTACAGGAATGGTGACGGTGGGTAACTGGCTTTAATAGGCTAGTTATGCTATTAATAAACGTGCACACATGCACATAATTGGGTGGTTTGTGTGTGAAAACGAGAGCATGTGTTTGTTGAGGAGATTACAACCATTACCATATCCCCTCCACCATAATGGGTCGAAAAGTTTCCCAATGGTCGCCCCTCATTAATCCTTTAAATTGTTCCCTCTGTAATCTGTCTCTTTTAATGAATCATTTCACCAGCTCTGCAAGCCCCAGCAAGAGGGTTCAGTGGGGATGGCACAGAGCGAGGAGCTCGGCTCAGTTAGAGTTCGTTTGGAGAGTTGAGCGAACAATTAAGACATGTCCTGCAGGGCCCAAGTTGGACACGGCAGACAAATGAGAAAAGAAAAGTTATGTCTTGCACAAGCGGCACGCCAGACACACGTGTGTGTGTGTCTCATTCAGCCACAACCAACCGCACACAGGCATCGCATGGGGACAAGGTTTTTATTGTGTCTTGTGACCTATCGACTATCGAAATCTGAATCTTCGTGGTGTGACTAAGTTATTGCATGAGCGTCGAGACATCATGGATGTGGGGGAAATTTTATAGAGAGCTATTACCATGTGTGTGTGCCTTGCCCTATTCTTATCACTCTTTTTCATTATTTCTAATAAACCTGTTTCGCACCGTTGTCAAGTCGGCCTGCGGCGCGGTTCGGAATTGGGAATTATAACCAGGAAGAGTCAAACTCGGCCGTTGGGAATTGGCATGAAAAGCCCTCATTATGAGGTTGTAAATGTGTGGAACCTTTCCCCAAGGCTGACGTTCGGTCCCAACCCTTTTTAAACGGGGAAATTACGGTCAGCAACAGGTGTCATTGGAGTTTCTGTGCATCAGAAAACAAAGAAAAGATCTGATCGGCTTTCCTAACAGACGACATAGGTCTCCAAGGACGATCTGCCGCTAAATTGATCGTCCAGGTGGGAGATTTGACCTTATGTCCACCCATGGTCAACCATTACATTGGCGTCAGTAAAATATTGCAACGGTCTTCGATACAAATCTGATGACTGTTACAATATTTTCACACCTGTATTATCGCACCATTGCATTATAATACTTTAACTAGTTTTCAGCTCATGATGGACAGGTGATGTGTTGCCGTGGTGTGCTCAAACACACATTCAGCCAACACGAGTCTGTTTACACTCCCAAAGGGGACCTGAACATGAGTTTTGTCCATGAAGGCCATGAAGCAGTTGCTAGTTTGGGATGTGATTGTACCAAGTCAGCTTGCTCTGTGATCCAGCAACCATGCAACATCAGACTCATTTGAGGGTTGAATTGAAGACCAAATGAGAGCTGTGACCATGACAAAAAAGGCAAACTGAAGAAGAGAGCCTATCGTCACCACATGTACATTGAAAGCAGGCAGGGGTGATAATCCACTCAAATGGCATTAATGAGCCAGATGGGTTTTGAATCGACAGATTGCAACATGGTATTTTCCAGAAACTGGCTCAATTTACACAAGCTTTGAATTTGAATCCTTAACACGATAATTGTCTTCTGAATTTGAACCCATGTCTGAGAAATCAAAGCAGTATACTGTATTCATCATTCGACCACGACCATCTTGGAATGATCACAACAATTGTTATCTCTCCAAGAGCCACGGCCCACCGAAAGCTGTCACAGAGACTCACCCTGGAACACTGAAAGACTCACCCCAAAGCCGACCGCAGGGCCCCACCCCACAGCAGTAGCCGACCACAGGGCCCCGCCCCACAGCAGCAACCGACCACAGGACCCCGCCCCGCAGCACCGGACCACAGGACCCCGCCCCGCAGCCGACCACAGGACCCGCCCGCAGCCGACCACGGGACCCGCCCCGCAGCCGACCACGCGGGCCCCCCGCCCCGCAAAGCCGACCACGGGCCCCGCCCCGCAGCGACCACGGGGCCCGCCCCGCAGCCGACCACGGGCCCCGCCCCGCAGCCGACACGGGCCCCGCCCCGCAGCCGACCACAGGGCCCCGCCAGCCGAACCACAGGGCCCCGCCCCGCAGCCGACCACAGCCCGCCCCGTAGCCGACCACAGGCCCCGCCCCCGTAGCCGCACAGGCCCCGCCCCGTAGCCGACCACAGGGCCCCGCAGCCGACCACATGACCCCGCCCGTAGCCGACCACAGGACCCCGCCCCGTAGCCGACCACAGGACCCTCCCCCAGCCGACCACAGACCCGCCCGTAGCCACCACAGGACCCCGCCCCGTAGCCGACCACAGGACCCTGCCCACAGCAGCAGCCGACCACAGGACCCGCCCGTACCGACCACAGGACCTGCCCCACAGCAGCAGCTGACCACAGGGCCCCGCCCCGCAGCAGCAGCTGACCACAGGGCCCCGCCCGCAGCAGCCGACCACAGGGCCCCGCACAGCAGCCCGACACAGGCCCCGCCCCACAGCTGACCACAGGGCCCTGCCCACAGCCAACCACAGGGCCCCACCCCACAGCCGACACACAGGGCCCCGCCCCACAGCAGTAGCCGACCACAGGACCCCGCCCCACAGCCGACCACAGCCAACCACAGGGCCCCACCCCACAGCCGCACCCAGGGCCCCGCCCCACAGCAGTAGCCGACCACAGGACCCCGCCCCACAGCCGACCACAGGACCCCGCCCACAGCCGACCACAGGGCCCCGCCCCACAGCCGACCACAGGACCCGCCCCACAGCCAACCACAGGACCCGCCGCCACAGCCGACCACAGGGCCCCGCCCCACAGCCGACCACAGGCCCCGCCCCAAGCGACCACAGGACCCCGCCCCACAGCCAACCACAGGGCCCCGCCCACAGCCGACCACAGGGCCCCGCCCCACAGCCGACCACAGGGCCCCGCCCCACAGCCGACCACAGCCAACCACAGGGCCCACCCCACAGCCGACCACAGGGCCCCGCCCCACAGCAGTAGCCGACCACAGGGCCCGCCCCGCTAAATTAACTCCCAGAGACCCACCCTTTCCACAAGCTCTCACAGCCCAAGCAAAGTTTCTCACAGAGCAAACCCCTCCATTCCCGCTCCTCCAGCGCGGCCCACAGCTCCTCCCTCCCTCCCTCCCTGGTCTCGTGGTTCACAGCTCACTTTGACGCCCTACAGTCAGTAATTTTTCAGATAAACAAACAGCCCTCCGAGAGCACACGATGCCCGAGACGAGTTGGTGGGTCGGGGGAGAAAGTGATGTTGAAAAACAAATCTCACCGAGAAGAAGAACATTTCGATCTCCCGGCAATTTGGAGCTCGAGCGTGTGGACACTTCCCCAAGGATGGAGAGCCTAGAGGTCAGGAAGGTCGGGGAGAGGCGGCAGCAAAGCGGGAAAAGTTATGGTTAAAAAAGGCAAAGAGGAGTAGATGAGGGACGGCGTGGTGAAACGGAGTCGTGTGCTGTCGTGCCGGATGTAAACGTGTAACGCGTGGCGGGTGAATCCAAGCCGGGAATGGACAAGGGCCGAGTTCCCCAAACGATCTTGAGCCTGGCGTCGCATCCAGACATCGAAGACGAACATAAACACAAAACCCTGACTAAACCCACCACAGATTCGGCGGTTCTTCTGCCTCAGCTCCTCCAGAACTCGGCACATCTTCCACCGGCTCCATGACACGGCTGCATTCGTTTGCGCGTGACGTCATGACGTAATTGCGTGTAATTACAATGCAGTGCAAACTTACGACGGCACAAGCTACGAAGATGTTCAACTGAGTTGTTGTACGTTGTTGAGATTTTAAATCCTTATATACGTCGATTACTTCTGGTTCGAATAATAAATATTTACCACACGCTCTTCGGTTATATTATAGTCGAGAGAGAGAGGAGTCTGTATTCATGGTTAATCATGGTAACTGCGCTTCCTTTACCATCTTTCTCATTGTTAATGTTTTCTAACAAATGTTTTAAACTTCGTTTTATTGTTTACACATTGTTATGAGTTCAGGTAAGCGGAACGTTTTAGGGTGTATCTCCACATAGATTCTCCCTTGGCTGGTTCCATCAATCTCTCGTTCAACGCAGTGGTTTCTCTTTGAGAATACAATCGATCTATATTCTCCATGCAACATAATATAATAATATATATATATACTGTTTTGCCGATAATTATTCAGTACGTTCAGTCCTGACACGTGAACTGACGAAACAATCATCAACCAAGACCACAACTGACATCCAAAGCAATCTCTTCCATCATTCCACGTGGTTCCTTGCAAAGTCAGAACTACTCTCACCGACAAGACATCTGTCCCAAACTCAATAGTGTGCACCACCATCCGATCCCAACCCACAATGCCTCTCAACCTTAACTAATCTTCACTAATCCTAACCCTCCAACTTGCAGGACCAGGTTACTGGTTCCTCCCATCTCTTTCTTGTTTTCTTAACTCCTGCCATCTTTAATAAGATTCCTGAAAGTGTACCCCCCCCCCCCTTTTTGAGACTCCACGGTTTGTGCCTCATGTATTTATCCTCCCATCTCTGGTTGGAAATTTATCATTAAATTTGCATACCTAATATGTAAACACGTCCTCTCCCGCCTCGTTCAGTCCTGGTGTTCCATTACCGATCTTGTCACCACTGATTACATACCAACCGGTTCGACACCCGTTGGGTGACTTAACCTGGTAGTGACGACACCACCGATGACCCAATGGCAACCTCGGCCATCCATCCCTTCACTTCCACCGGTCGCTCCCTGTCGCTACATGATCGTGAAAATGACGTCACAGTTTATTTATTTATTTTTATTTTTGAAGAACTTGACCAAGACATCACAGGTGATGTGAAACGAGCAAGTTTTAAATGAAACAAGCTTGTTGAGTTTCAGGAAGAGTGGGAAATGGCGGCGACGTTGTGTCGGCTGAACGGTAAAAGGATTGGGTTTCGCCATGATACCGGGCTGCCCTACACCTTCCATTCATGGGCGCTGTCCCACCACCGATCAACACGGGGACTTTGACCTGCTCCGTTACCGGCCTGGGTCGGTTCATCCCTCCTTAGGGGACCTGGAGAGCGCGGGACTACCCCCGGCTCACCATGTCTATGCTGAGCTTTGTTGCGGTGACGCACCAATCGACATAGCGAGGTGTAGAGCAGTGAATCCTCCTCATCCGGCTCACCATGTCTATGCTGAGCTTGGTGCGGATGCAATCGACATAGCGAGGTGTAGAGCAGGTGATCCGTCCTCATCCGGCTCACCATGTCTATGCCGAGCTTGGTGCGGACGCCCAATCGACAAGCGAGGTGTAGAGCAGGTGATCCTCCTCATCCGGCTCACCATGTCTATGCCGAGCTGGTGCGGATGCTCAATCGACATAGCGAGGTGTAGAGCAGGTGATCCGTCCTCATCCGGCTCACCATGTCTATGCGAGCTTGGTGCGGACGCCCAATCGACATAGCGAGGTGTAGAGCAGTGATCCGTCCTCATCCGGCTCACCATGTCTAGCTGAGCTTGGTGCGGACGCCCAATCGACATAGCGAGGTGTAGAGCAGGTGATCCGTCTCATCCGGGTCCCACTGTCTATGCCGGCTGGTGTGGACGCCCAATCGACATAGCGAGGTGTAGAGCAGGTGATCCGTCCTCATGCGATCCCTCAACCCAAGCCTCCGAGAAGACGGATTACAGGCGCACGCTACGACACCCGGCGATAGATGAATGGATTAATTTATTTATGAATTAATTTCACGGTTCAGTGGTTGGAAGCTTGAGCGGGTCGGTGGATGGATGGATGGCTGTGTCTGTTGTTGGAGAGATAATGGCTGGATAGTTGGGGGTGGATGAATGAACAGGTGGTGAGATGGATGAGTGGGTAAGTCTTCCATCCATCCATTGGGACCATACTCTGTGTGGAGCGTCGGTGCTGCCGAAGCAGTCTCCTGGGCTATTGGGCACAATCCTGGATGGGTCGCCACTCCGACACAGGATACTCGGACGGCTCAATCATCCCAGAAAGCTGGTGTTATTATGCCGATCTCAGAAGGATGACAGGTTGAGTCAACCCCACCTCATAATCCTCAGTTTGTATTTTGTATTACAAGCAAATAAAATTTGTCGCTGGCTGACGGGATTATTAATAGAGCGTGAGCGGGGAGGGGGGGAGTGAAGAGGTGGATGGGTAGAGAGAGGAGGAAGAAGGAGCGAGGAGGAGTGGGGGAGCGAGAAAGGGGGAAGAGAGGGAGGGAGAGTGATGAAGTGGGGGAGGGGAAGTCGGTTTGGTCCATCCATCCAACCCTTCCCTCCATCCCATTCATCCCTTCCCTCCATCCCAATCCTCCAAACCATCCATCTAATCATATCCATCCCTTCCCTCCATCCATCCCTTCCCTCCATTCCTCCATCCCTTCATCCATCTCTTCCCTCCATCCATCCATTCTCTTCATCTCATCGATTCCTTCCTTCCACGTAACTGAGGATAAGGAACGACACTGCGGAGCACAACACAGGCAGGTGGTCGTGCAGATGGACAGTGCAGAGGAACAGTGCGGCTTGCAGTGCGACCAAGTGGCTTAAGCACTCAAGCAAGCACTCCAACGAAACGGTTGATAAGGAACGGCGGGCTTGGCAAGCAATTAGCAATCACCGATCCATCATATTAATCACCTCCCAGAGACGCCCAGAATGTTAAGCAATGTCTCAATTGGACAAATTAAAAAATTTTTTTTTAGCAGTCGGAACTGTTGCTAAGTTCAATTCTGGAGTTTAAATTTTGTAATTTGGCTTAGTTTAAGAGATTCTCGAGGTTATGGCATGTGCGGAAATGAAATAAAGCTACGAACGCTGGAGTATAAGCCAGCGTATAAGCCAACTACACACAATGTATCCAGCGATTCGTAGGTATGATGATCAGGCAATCGATGATATAAATGAGGAAAGTGAAAAAATATATATTAGCGTTAAGAAACTGGTATTGCCTGTTCCATGTCAAGGTATTGCTTGACAGGCCAAACAAATGGTGAATTAACACCCCAGCGAGGGAGAGGAGGCTGACCAAGGATGAGCCTTGATAAAGGATAATTAAATAAGGTCGTTAATTATTAGCTCACCTGGACCTTAGTCAGGTGAGCTTATGCGATCGAGCAGAGTCCGTAGGTGAGTGAGTCAGTCAGTGAGTCCGTAAACACTTCAGTCATTATCGCTTGAACCAAACACACGATTTTGATGAAACTTGGCCACAAGCTTCATATCTCGTGCCTAACGAAGGTTTATTGACCACATCAAAATCTGCGCTCATGGGGGTCTAGGGGGTGTTTGACCCCTCCCCCAAAATAGGTATTTGCTCTCTTCTCCGAAACTACACATATGATTTTGATGAAACTTGACCACAACATTCATCACCCATGATGTACCATTAAGTGCATCAACCGCACAAAATCTGCACTCATTAAGGGGGTTTATGGGTTTTTTTTAACCCCCCCCCCAAAAAAAAAATTTGGTATTTGCTCTCTTCTCCGAACTACACACAGAATTTCAATGAAACTTGACCACAACCTTCATCATCAACCTTGATGTACCAAAGTTTGTTCACAGCATTAAAAAATTCAGGTATTACGAGGGTCTGTGGGGGGGGTTTGAGAGACTGTTGCTCCTGATCCAGGTGAGCTTCAGGACAGGCGGAACTATTTTTTTCAAAAGGGGTGTTTAAATTAACCCAAACACGCAATTTTCACTCCTGCACTCCTTTGGAGTTCCTTTAGTATGTGTCACAAATTAATTATTCCAGGTCCTCTGTACTGTAAGCCCGAGATCTTTCAATGACCTATGTTGTTACAGGCAAGTTCGACACACAAGTCCGTGCAGCATCCATCTTGAATATCGCAACGAACTATGGGAAATAGAAGGATCGAGGGCTTACACTCAGAAGACCCGGAACGACAATCCATGACATTACATACAGTTCCGACCTGGGAGCGAGAACATAGTGGCAGACGCATTATCGACAGCATACTGCTCGGCAATCAGTCCAGATATCTTGATCGAACTATACAATTCTCCCTGCCACCCCGGCATCACAAGGATGGTACATTTCGTAAGAACTGGGAAACTTCCATTCTCCGTTGAGGATGTGAAGAAGGTATCGGCCTCCTGTCCAGTGTGTGCCGAGTGCAAACCGAGATTCCATCGACCGCAGCAGTCACACTTGATAAAAGCTACCCACCCCTTTGAAAGACTCAGTGTGGATTTCAAGGGGCCCTAACCATCACAAATGGCCAACCGCTACATGCTTATTGTGATGGATGAGTTCTCTCGTTTCCCATTCACTTTTCCTTGTCCTGACGTGACAATTTGCGCCGTCATGAGATGTCTTTGTCAACTCTTTGCTATATTGAGTGTGCCACTTTACATACATTCTGACAAGGGAAGTTCCTTTATGTTATCAAAATTGAAGCATTTCCTCCACTCCCGTGGCATCTCGACCAGTCACACTACCCCCGAACAACGGTATCATTTGGAAGAATATTACTCTGGCTCTCAAATCAAGAAGCCTGTCAACCCCTCAATGTGAGGACGTTCTGCCAGATGCCTTACATTCGATAAGTTCATGACTCTCGACTGCTACAAATGTTACTCCACGCGAGCATTTGTTCAATGACCAACGTCGGTCTACAAGTGGCTGCTCAATTCGGACGTGGCTTTCCTCAGCTGGACCTGTTCTCTTGAAACGTCACGTGTGGCAATCAAAGTATGACCATGTCACTGAGGAGGTGGAACTGCTTGAGGCGAACCCTCAGTTTGCTCATGTGCCTTTCCCTGGTGGTAAAGAGACAACTGTGGCTTTGTGTGACATATCACCACACGTTGAAGTCCAAAACCCTGTCCATAAACCACCTGGTCTGGTTACGCACGCAACCAGGGAGGTTCTACCACACAATCAGTTCATGACTGGTCATGAAGATTCTGCTGGCATTCACAGATGTTGGAAGTACTCCGAAGAATGCTCCTGATGCGCCTCGACTGCGCAGATCTTAGTGCAACAGAAAACCCCCTGATCGCCAAGATCTGTAGGGGCTACCAGTTTTTTTCTAAGAGGGGATGAATGTCAGAGATCGTCATTCCTGTTCCTCTGTACTAGCCCTAGATCCTTCTTGATCCTTGATCCTTCTGAAAACCCTAGATCCTAGATCCTCTTGCTGTCTTGAACTCATAGTTCAAGTTGCGATATTCATGATGGATGCTGTACAGACTTGTGTGTCTTAATAGTCACAGAATAAACTAGAAGGGCACTCGGTAGAGCGCATACCTCCGCCGCGCAATGCCTGATCCATGAGAACATATCAGGCCCGTTAAATTTTTGAAATATCATACTATATATCATTTTTAGCTCCATCTTTCAAAGGTGAAGAATCACTTGAAAAGTTAAATAAGTCGCGTATCCAGATCCGGATTTGGACCTTCACCAAAATCGAATCAATTCGTCCTTGTCACACTCCCAACGTGTCCACCAAGTTTTGTCCGAATCGGTACATAACTTTTTTGAGAAATCGTGCTAGATATCGTTTTTGGCTCAATCTCTCAATGATGAAGAATGGTATTAAAATTGTTGTGGCTGAATCTGGATCCGGCTCTTCAACAAAATCTAATCAGTTAGTCCTAGTCAGGCACCCAAGCTGCCCACAACCTTTTTGAGATATCAAGAGGTCGCCAATAAGCCCCGGATTATTCTCTCCTATCTCTATCCCTCTTTCTCCTCGTGTTTCCTCCTCGTGCCTGTGGTGCCTGTTCATATCTGTGATAAGTGACTCGCTAAGAGGGAGCTTATGTGCTTAATATAAGTATTTTTTGATTGTGAAACTGCTTGTATGTACGTACTTTTTTCTAAATCATTATAAACCTTTTCCAAACTGTCCGAATGTCCGCTTCCATTGGTTGGACGTAGGTGTAACACAGAGTTTGGCCCCACCATTCTAACACGGGGAGTCATTAGTCAACATGCCCACCTATGGTAATGCTCGGCTATATCTTGATCAAGGTGGCACGTTCGTAAGCACAGTCCTTATCTGGGGAGTTTAATTTGCCTGGAAGGTAAAGTGGGATTTGGACACTGGACCGTGTTAAGACAGTGGTGTTCTACAAAGGCCGCTTCTCCAAACAAAATTAAAAAATAACACCAATGATAATTAATAGCACAATATTAATGTTATGACAAAACAATATTAATACCAATAATATCCCCTCTCCCCAAGGGGATGCGTATAAATAGCTTATCATGGCGTTTCGTGGGGCGAAGAGGAGGGAGAAGAAGTTTAAAATATTATAAAGCACAAACACTTATGATTCGCTTTTTATAGAGTCGCCACTGCCGTTTAACACCGACCTGAAAGAAATCTGGAGGAATCCCGACATCCTTGAGGCATGCTCTGCTTATCTCGTCCACCACAAAATAACGCAGTGGTTCTTAACCTTTTTGGCCCCACGACCCCATCAGACATTCTTGGTCAGTACCGTGACCCCCGAAATAAAAATCGAAAAAAAACAGCCCGAATTATTGAAACATGTCTGCCAATACTCAGTCAATGGGATGGCTGAAATTGCTCCGCAGCCATCAGGCGATCAAAACAAGGACGAATGCTCGACAGGCAGCACCTCATGTCAGCGTCGATCACAAGTCTATTGCGTGCCTTCGTTTTCAGAGTTACCATGGTTGAGAATCCAGCCTCACAGCCGATAGGTTGAGGGGACTGAACCCATAGTGTCAGGGCCCTCTTCGAAAGAAACAGGCGAGTCCTTCACTTTCACAAAACGTGGCGAGCTCTTGTTCCATGAAGTCACTCTTGAGCTGCGCCATCTTCACGAATTCGGTAAAATTCAACCTTCGCCAGCCACGTCAGTATCGCTGATGGCACCGTCTTCAACGGAAAAGGGTCGGACGATCCACTCATCACGAGAGCGGTCGTCCAGTCCGGGGAGTAACGTTCGATGCTTCAACTAATTGACAGAAGGTGGGTTGAGATCTCCTCGTGGAAGTGGCATTCAGCATCTGGCGCAGCATCCAGGAGAGTCGTCATCTCTGTGCGGAATATCAGAACAGTGAAATCGGCGCCCATTTCTTCACACATCACTTTGAAGATTCTTGAGTTTTGTTTGCGCTCCCACATCTGAAAGCACTTCTCGAAGACCAGGAGGGAGAGTCTTCAACGCTAAAGCACGGCGATGTATCATGCAATGGGTGAAGGAGACATGGGGAGCGACATCCTTCACGGAGGCTTTGAAGCCGGATCGCATCCGACCATGGAAGGTGCCCCATCTGTACACACCCGCAAGTCGTTCCCAGCCAAGCTCATGCTGATGAGGAAGGTTTCCAGCATTCTGAACACATCTTCTCCCGAGTGGTAGTGGCCAATGGCTCCAAGCACAGGTACTCCTCCTTCATTGGCTTCTCCGTCGAGGTAACCAAAGTGGACTAGCAGTTGGGAACATGAGGCAACATCTGTTGACTCGTTCAGTTGTAGTGAAAACACTGGACTGCTCTTCACAGCGCTCACTACTTGCAGCAGAATATCATTACTCATATCCGAGATTCGACTAGTTTGACTGTGTCATTCGAAAGGGAAATCTGCCTGAACTTCTTTGACTGCTGTTCCCCCAGCACCAACTTCACTGCTTCGAGAAGGCATCGCTTGATAAGCTCTTCACCGATGGTGTGAGTGTGTGGTGTACAAAACACCGATGGTGTACAAAATACTG
>CM068960.1:125570037-125589829 GCA_035128595.1 Eptatretus atami | reverse complement strand
AAAAGGAAGGAGAGAGGAGGAAAGAGAAGAGAAGAGCAAGAGAGGAGAGAGAAGAGGAGAGCAAAGAGAGGAAGAGTGAAGAGCAGAGAAGGAGGAAAAGGAGGAAGGAGAGGAAGGAAAGGAGGAAGGGAGAGAAGAGGAAAGGAAGAGAAGAGAGAGGAGGAGAAGAGAAAGGAGGAGAAGAGAGAAAAGGAAGGAGCAGAAGAGGAAAGGGGAGAGAAAGAGGGTAAAGGAGGGAAAAGGAGAGAAGAGGAGGAGAGGAGAAGAGAAGGAGAGAAAGAGGAAAGAGGAGAGGAAGAGGAAAAGAGGAAGAGAGGAAGGAATAGAGGAGAGTAGAAAGAGGAAGGAGAGAAGAGAGAGAAGAAAGAAAGAGGAGGAGAGAAAGAGGAAAGAGAAGGAGAGAAGAGGAAATGAGGAGGAGAGAAGAGGAAAGAGAAGGAGAGAGAGGAAAGAGGAGGGAGAGAAGGGAAAGAGGAAGAAAGAGGAAAGGAAGGAGAAAGAGGAAAAAGGAGAGAAGAGGAAAGAGGAGAGAGAAGAGGAAGAGATAGGAGAAAGAGGAAAGGGAAGGAGAGAAGAGGAAAGAGGAAGGATGAGAAGAGGAAAAGAGAGGAGAAGAGAGAGAAAGAGGAAGGAAGAGAGAGGAAAAGAGGAAGGAGAGAAGAAGGAAAGGGAAGAGAGAGAAGACCAAGAGGAAGGAGAGAAGAGCCAAGAGAAGGAGAGAAAGAGCAAAGAGGAAAGAGAAGAAAGAAGGAGAAAAGAGAAAGGAAAGGAGAGAAGAGGAGGAAAGGAGAGAAAGAGCGAAGGGGAGGGAGGAGGATGGCAAGGAGGGAGGGGGTGGGAGGCCAAGCGAGGGGGAAGCAGGGGCAGGGAGGGGAGCAAGAGGAGGGAGGAGGGGGGAGTAAGGAGGAGGGAGGAAAACGTGCAGTGGGATGGTCAATTTTGCTGCTTTCATACCCTTTATCATCAAAAATTATTCTGCCATAGAAAAAATAATTGTCTGAATCGTTTTTCTACTTGTCATATAGAAATACAACCCAGAAGCCAAACTTCCCCATCCAGGACATTTCACACCATCAAGAGACAAGACACACATCAGAGAGATGTGGATAGGGCAGTAATCAATCACAGTAGAAGATGTTATTGTTTGTAGGAGAGAAAGAACCACAACACAAACCATCAAACTTTCAGGAATCGACACGTTGGAGTCAGTTCATTCCGACGACACTATGTACTTGTATATAACCCAGGAACCTTGAGTGGCTTTCACCGAAAAACCGTTACATTATATAGATGTTTTCAGGGAGATGATTCACAACATAATCTTGTATGAAAACAGCTGCGTGTGATGGGTGGAAAAACAAAATTGCTCGTAATTATAAAAAAAACACTTAATACTGCAAACGGGCTCAAGAAATCAGGAAATACAACAATAGATTTTGTTTGAAACTTACAAAAAGAAACGTATAACCTTTTGTAGATCAAAATTCCAATTAAACCACATGCTTAGAAACCAGACAGAGGACAAAGGAAAAACCTGATAAAACCTCCATAAGATACGTGATGAAAGTTTTGCCACCACGGCAACCCGTAACAGGCATGGCATGTCCACCCACACCCATGGAGGAGTCCGTGGCAGATTCCAAAATCTACCCATATTACCATGTCCCGTTGTGTGCTGTTGACGTAACCTCTACCTGGTAGTAAACTATCGACGACACATCCCGATTTAGGACACGAACTGTGCTGTACCAAACCTCATAAAGTGCTAAAGCACCCAACGCGAACACCTGGCTCTGGCAAGCGATTACCCAATTGCCATCGATTTACTGTGGTAATATTGGGAACTACTTGCTGCGGAGGGATTGGCCGGAAAGGGTGCGGTGTGCAGGGAACCACGTGGCGTGCATGTTACGTGGGCCTAGGGAGTCTCCAATAAGCTCTCAACTGGTAGATGGGTCTAGACATTCTTCACAAAGAGATTTCAGCCTTTGCACCCAGAAACACCCGTGCAATATCTGAATTTGGACAAATTCAACACTTTTTTGGAGTCGAAACTGCTGATATTTTCAAATCTGGAGTGACATTTTGCTAATAAGGCTTAGTTTAAGAGATTCTATCAGTTATTTCATATATGCAAATAAATAAGCACTAACACTGGCGGTCCGGGGTAATAAGCACTGCAATATACCAGCCGATTATAGCTGATGATTGAACAGGCATCGATGAGTGAGGAAGTGAAAAAGCCAATTAATTAATTTATCGTAAGAATCTTGCCAGGCCCTGTTTCGCGATCCAACAGCATGCGTATTGAACAGGCCAAAAAAAAAGTGGCGCGTCAGACCCAGCGAGTTTACCCAGAAATGCCTTAAGACCCAGAGGCGAGGTGGCCGAGAATTCAGCTGATGATAAATACAATTAAATAAAAGGCCGTTAAATTATTTCAAAAGGGTGTTAATTAACACAAACATCCCAATTTTCACTCTTGCCACTTTTTTAGAGTATGCATGGCAAAGTTCAGGCCGTTAGGTTTATGTTTTTGGAGTTATGGCGGGAGACACCGACAGCCTATTTATTAGTTATAGCATGGGGCCCAAAAAAGAAAAATTTCAAAAAGTTGCTGGACTTGTAACAAACTTGGTGGTGAGTGGGGTTCAGTGAAAACACATTAGACTTTGGTTTAAGTGGATCCAGATCGGCCAATCACTGGATACAAAAATGTAAACTGTTTCGCATGGGCAGATTATGAAACTCCACAGAATGCAGTTATAGTTCTTGTAAACTTCCCAAACCAACTTTGCCTTGTTTATTTGGAAAGTATAGCATTAGGTGGGAAGGGGGTTAGGATCAAAATTCAGGGTGTCCTTTTTTCAAGGTTTGACATAAAAACCTTATTCCCAAAGCAATGAAGGAAATCATTACTATCTATGTATATGAGAAGTTAAGGGCCTGCTGATGAAGCATCCCTGCAAGGAGGGACCAAAAAACTGCATTTTCCAACACTTAAGTCCCTCCAGCAGCCAGAGGATGTTTCTTAAAAGTCGAATCAAAGAGCTTCAAGTCATTATTGCACCTTTAAACTCCGAGTACAACAACATAATCCCAAAAAATAAAAAGGTGAAAAGAAACCACCTCACCATGTCTTAGTCGAAAGCAGCCCCAATCAAAAAACAAACAATTGGTTGAGATGCCAGAAACCATGAGAGCTTCTCAAAACCTTTGTGGTAAGACTGGAGGGGAATTGCAGTAGAAAACAAGTCTCGTACAGGCCCAGGCAGGTCGAACCAAGGCCACCAAACATGGCATGAAAAGAACAGTCTTGCGCGATTGGTTAGCCTACCTCAAAATTACAACTTCAACCAAGCACCAAGTGGTGCTGGTTTGAAAAGGTGGAATTCTTGTTTTCTTGGGGAGAATTTCATGCCTAATCACTGGAAAAAATACTCCGCAGGAATTAAAAGCAAATTTCATCCATCAGTCTACAGAAGCATCTTAAAAAGCAAAACCAAAATAAGGTGATGAATTTTTTATATTTTTTATTTTCTTACTGCAGAACATAAATGAAAACAAACTTCCATTCAAACAGAGCAGGATCGCAGATACCCCCTGCTACAGAGTTTGCCCAAGCTGCAACCAATTTATATTCCTGTATCAAGTTTAGCCATTCCAAAGAGATACTGGTAGATGGGGAAAGAAAGTGGCGAAGTTGTGTCCAAAATTCCTAACCACTTCATCTACAACAGAGCCCCAAAAGCCATGCGAGTACAGATAAGGATCAAGGGAGGAATGATAAAAACGATGGCATATTACATTTTAAGAACCCAACCCACAAAAGCGGGAAGTACACACCTGCATTTCAAGGCCATGGAAGATTAAACAGGAATCACAAGAGGTGGGGGTTCACATGTAATGGGAAGGCAGCCAGTCAGGTGGTTTAAAGCAGGAGGCAAATAATTAGGATATGACAACAAGGTAAGTGTACAATGAGGCAGGAGAAAAAACAAAAAAAAACTGGGGTAACAAGGCATAGGGAATCACCGACAGTGTGAAAGAAGAAACCCGTCACTCAGTGCGCGGGCAAAATATACAACCCCAAAACCAACAAATGGCAAAAAAAGAAAGACCATTTTAACCATTTAAATTGATATTAAAACAACGTTGAACATATTTGCTTTAAAGGGCCAGAAGGGCAATTTCATTTCAAAACCGCTTCAATTGAAATACCAGAACACAAAACTTCAAAGCGTTGCCTGCCAGCCCATGGATAATGAGGAGAAACAACCAGAACAAATGGTTGACCCAACATCTAAACTAGAGAAACAAAAAAGGTATTTACAAGTTACATGACAATTATATATTCTAAAAAAAAACACAAAAAAAAACAAAACCAAGGCCAAAAAAGCTGTTATTAAAGTTGATCTACAAACAGGCTTGATGGCCAATGGCAAATAGATACATTGGAATGTGTGTCAGGGAGGGGGGGGGGAGAAAGAAAGATAGAGAGAGATATATCGAGATATACAAGGAGAGAGTATCGAGAAAGAATATCCCGAAGATCGAGGATTACAATCTATGAACATTGGTACAAATTGTTGCATGTGTTGTGGTGTATAATAAAATTCCACAATCACAGCAGGTGTGATTGATAGATTCAAAACTCTCCCAAGTTTTATTAAAGCTTCAGCCTGGGGAGCCACACCACCATCAACACCCACCAAATAGAACTTTTCCTGTTGCCACAGCAGAAAACTAGGTTCTATAAAGTTCACATGGCACAAACCCTTTCCACATTCATTCACTTCAACACAGGTTTTGCTTACCAAACCGCCAGCATTCAGGAAGCTTTCACCATGCGATTTGCTGTTTCTGTGACTATTGTCGATTCCCCACAGGAGAACCGAAACATCCAGTTCCTTTTTCTCTTCACTCTTTCACGGACCAACTTGCCACTGCAGTCATAGGGAGACAGGGTTGTTTGGTGCTTCCCATAGCTTATTTATCAAACCGAGCTCTAAACTACCAGAAAATTGACTTGCTCCACACCCAGGGACATTGGGGCGGTTTACCAGGTGAACTGGCTCTACTCTAAACCAGGGGGCTGCTTCCACGCCAGGACACGGCGGCTTATACCAGGTGACTGCCTCCATCGTCTGAACCAGGAGCTGCTTCCACCCCAGGACACGCAGCTTACAGGTGACTTGCTTTCTACCTCTGAAACAGGTGGCCGCTCCACGCCAGGACACGGCGGCTTACCAGGTGACTGCTCTACCCTATGAAACCAGGCAGCTGCTTCCACCCCAGGACACGGTTGCTTTCCAGGTGACTGCTCTACCTCTGAACCAGGCACTGCTCCACCAGGACACGGCGGCTTTTCCAGGTGACTGCTTCTACCGCTGAACCAGGGCGGCTGCTCCAGCCAGGACATAGTGGCTACCAGGTGCTGCTCTCACGCGAACTAGTCAGCTGTTCCACCCAGGACACGGCGGCCTTTACCAGTCTGACTGCTCTACCTTTCTCTGAAACAGGCGGCTGCTCACCCCAGGAAGACGGCGGCTTTACCAGGTGGGGACTGCTTCCCTCTGAACCAGGCGGATGCTTCCACCCCAGGAACACTGCGGCCTTACCAGTGGAACTGCCTACCGCTGAAGCAGGCAGCTGCTCCAACCCCCAGGGACAGGCGGCTTACCAGGTTAACTGCTCTACCTCGGACCAGGTTGGGGCTGCTCCACCCAGGAGACGGCGCGCTTACCAGGGACTGCTTCTACACTGAAGAAGGCGGGCTTTTCCACCCCAGACATGGCGGGCTTACCAGGTGACTTTGCTACTACCTCGGAACCAGGTGGCTTGCCCACCCCCAGGAGGACGGCGGCTTACCAGGTGACTTGCTCGACCTCTGAACCAGTGGCGGCCTCCCACCCCAGGGCCACTTGCGGCGTACTAGGTGACTGCGCTAACTTCTGACCAGGCGGTGCTCCACCCACAGAGATGGGGCCTTACCAGGTGGCTGCTCCCCCCAGGAAGATGGCGGCTTTCCAGGTTGACTGCTCTAACCCAGGACACGGGCACCTTACTAGGTGACTGCTCTACCTCTAAAACCAAGGTGTTGCTCCACCCTAGAACACGGCGGCTTACCAGATGACTGCTATCTACCTCCAAAACCAGGCCGGCTGCACCTCCCCAGACACGGCGTCTCTCAGGCGGCTGCAACCACCCCAGGACACGGCGGCTTCTCAGGCGGCTGCACCACCTCAGACACGGCGGCTTTCTCAGGCGGCTGCACCACCTCAGGACATGGCGGCTTCTGAGGTGGCTGCACTACCCCAGGACATGGTGGCTTCTCAGGCGGCTGCACCACCCCAGGATACGGGAGCTTCTCAGGCGGCTGCTCTGCCCCGCAATTTATCTCTCTCCTTCTGCACCACCATCTGGTGTCACCCAAGCAGTTTGACTTTGTCAGCTTTGTAGTCACCAGGCCGTTCTGCTTCGCATTCCTTCTGGTCGCATCAAGTTGTACTCCCTCGTTCCTGCTGAGCGCTGCCATTTATTGGAAGCTGGTGGCGTGAAAGGTTGGGGGGGGGGGTAGGTGTGGAGAGGCAGGATACACCTTTCACGCCACCAGCTTCCAATAATGGGCAGCCGCCTCAGCAGGAAACGGAGGGAGTACAACTTGAGCGACCAGAAGGATGCGAAGCCAGAACGGCCTGGTGACTACAAAGCTGACACAAGTCAAACTGCTTGGGTGACACCAGATGGTGTGCAGAAGGAGAGAGATAAATTGGCGGCAGAGCAGCCGCCTGAGAAGCTTTCCCGTATCTGGGGTGGTGCAGCCGCCTGAGAAGCCACCATGTTCCTGGGGTAGTGCAGCCACCTCAGAAGCCGCCATGTCCTGAGGTGGTGCAGCCGCCTGAGAAGCCGCCGTGTCCTGAGGTGGTGCAGCCGCCTGAGAAGCCGCCGTGTCCTGGGTGGTGCAGCCGCCTGAGAAGCGGCCGTGTCCTGGGGAGGTGCAGCGCCTGGTTTTGGAGGTAGAGCAGTCATCTGGTAAGCCGCCGTGTCCTAGGGTGGAGCAACCACCTGGTTTAGAGGTAGAGCAGTCACCTAGTAAGCTGCCGTGTCCTGGGGTAGAGCAGTCACCTGGAAAGCCGCCATCTCCTGGGGTGGAGCAGCCACCTGGTAAGCCACCATCTCCTGGGGTGGAGCACCGCCTGGTTCAGAGTTAGCGCAGTCACCTAGTAGCCGCAGTGCCCTGGGGTGGAGCGCCCCCTGGTTCAGAGGTGAGCAGTCACCTGGTAAGCCGCCGTCTCCTGGGGTGGAGCAGCCACCTGGTTCCGAGGTAGAGCAGTCACCTGGTAAAGCCGCCATGTCCTGGGGTGGAAAGCCGCCTGCTTCGTGTAGAGCAGTCACCTGGTAAGGCGCCGTCTCCTGGGGTGGAGCAGCCACCTGGTTCCGAGGTAGAGCAGTTACCTGGTAAGCCGCATGTCCTGGGGTGGAGCAGCTGCCTGCTTCAGCGGTAGAGCAGTCACTGGTAAGCCGCAGTGTTCCTGGGGTGGAGCACCGCCTGGTTCAGAGGGAGAGCAGTCACCTGGTAAGCCGCCGTCTCCTGGGGTGGAGCAGCCGCCTGGTTCAGAGGTAGAGCAGTCACTGGTAAGCCGCCGTGTCCTGGGTGGAACGCTGTAGTTCGCGGAGAGAGCAGTCACCTGGTGAGCCACTATGTCCTGGGCTGGAGCAGCCGCCTGGTTCAGCGGTAGAGCAGTCACCTGGTAAGCCGCGTGTCCTGGGTGGAGCAGTGCTGGTTCAGGGTAACAGTCACCTGGAAAGCCACCGGTCCTGGGGTGGAAGCAGCTGCCTGGTTCAGAGGTAGAGCAGTCACCTGGTAAGCCGCCGTGTCCTGGCGTGGAGCGGCCACCTGTTCAGAGTAGAGCAGTCACCTGGTAAGCTGCCGTGTCCTGGGGTGGAGCAGCCTCCTGGTTCAGAGATGGAGCAGTCACCTGGTAAAGCCGCCGTGTCCTGGCGTGGAGCAGCCCCCTGGTTTAGAGGTAGAGCAGTCACCTGGTAAACCGCCATGTCATGGTGTGGAACAGTCATTTGCTGGTGAGGAAGCTGCGGTTGATAAAGCTATGGAAGCAACCAACAACTCCCTGTCTCCTATGACTGCAGTGGCAGTGGTCGTGAAGAGTGAAGAGAAGGACCTGGATGTTTCGGTTCTCTGTGGGGAATCGGACAATAAGTCAACAGAACAGCAATCCATGGTGAAAGCTTCTGATGCTGCGGTTGTGAAGCAAACTGTGGTTGAGTGAATGAATGTGGAAAGGTTTGTGCACATGTGACCTTTATAGACCCTAGTTCTCTGCTGTGCAACAGGAAGTCTATTTGGTGGTGTTGATGGGACTGGGTGGGCTCAAGCTGAAGCTTTATAAACTTGGAAGAGTTTGATCTATCAAATCACACCTGCTTGATGTGAATTTTAACACCACACACACACTGAAACAACATTTGTACCATGTTCAAGATTGTATCTCTCGTTTTATATCTCTCGATCTCTCGATATCTCTCTTGATATATCTCGATATATCTCTCTCTATCTCTCTCCCCCCCCCCCTCCCTGACACACATTCCATGTCTGATTTGCATTTGGCCATCAGCCTGTTGTAGATCAACTTATACTAAACAGCTTTTTGGTCTTGTTTGTTTTTTTTTGTTTTTTTTTAGAAATATATAATTCAATGTAACTTGTAAATACCTTTTTGTTTCTGCTAGTTTAGATGTTTGTACCATTTGTCTGGCTGTTTCTCTCATTATTCATGGGCTGACGGAGGCACGCTTTGAGTTTTGTTCTGTCATTTTCAATATGAAGCGGTTTTGAATGAATTGCCCTTCTGGCCATTTAAAGCAAATATGTTCACGTTGTTTTAATCAATTATAAATGGTTAATGTCTTTCTTTTTTTGTCCAATTTGTTTTGGGGTTGTATATTTGCCGACGCACTGAGTGCACGGGTTTCTTCTTTCACCTGTCAGGTGATTCCCTATGCTTGGTTACCCTCAGTTTTTTTTTGTTTTTTCTCCTGCCTCTATAATTGTACACTTCCTTGTTGTCTTATCTAAATTTAATTTGCCTCTGCTTTAAACCACCTGACTGCTGCCTTCCCCATTACATTGTGAACCCCCACCCCTCTTGTGATTCCTTGTTAATCTTCCATCCTTGAAATGCAGGTGTGTACTTCCCCTTGTGGGTTGGTTCCTTAAAATGTAATATGCATCGTTTTAATCATTCTCCCTTGATCCTTACTCCTGTACTCGCATGGCTTTGGGGCTCTGTTGTAGATGAATGTGGTAGGAATTTTGACCACAACCTGTCGCCACTTCTTCCCCATCTACCAGTATCCTTTGGAATGGGCTAAACTTGATACCAGGATATAAATTGTTGAAGCTTGGGTCAAACTCTGTATGCAGGGGTATCTGCGATCCTGCTCTGTTTGAATGGAAGTTGTTTGTCATTTATGTTCTGCAGTAGAAAATAAAAATATAAAAAAATTTCATCACCTTATTTGGTTTGCATTTTTAAGATGCTTCGTGTAGAACTGATGGATGAAATTTGCTTTTATTCCTGCGGAGTATTTTTCCAGTGATTAGGCATGAAACCTTCTCCAAAGAAAACAAGATTCACCTTTTCAACCAGCACCACTTGGTGCTTGGGTTGAAGTTGATTTGAGGTAGGCTAACCATCGCCGCAAGACTGGTTCTTCATGCCATGTTTGGTGCTTGGTTCGACCTGCTGGGCCTGTACGAGACTGTTTCTACTGCAATTTCCCCTCCAGTCTTACCAACAAAGTTTGAAGCTCTCATGGTTCCTGGCATCTCAACCAATTGTTTGGTTTTGATTGGGGCTGCTTTTCGAACAAGACATGGTGCAGGTGGTCTTTCACCTTTTTATTTTTTTGGGATTATGTGTTGTACTCGAGTTTAAAGGTGCAATAATGACTTGAAGCTCTTGATATCGACTTTAGAAACATCCTCTGGCTGGCTGGAGTGGACTAGTGTTGGAAAATGCAGTTTTTGGTCCCTCCTGCAGGGATGCTTCATCACAGGCCTTCAACTTCTCATATACATAGATAGTATGATTTCTTCATTGCTTTTGGGATAGGTTTTATGTCAAACCTTGACAAAAAGGAAAACCTGATTTGATCCTAACCCCCTTCCCACCCTATGCTATACTTTCAATAACAGAGCAAGTTGGTTGGGAGTTTACAAGAACTATAACTGCATTCTGTGGAGTTCATACCTCTGCCATGCTGAACAGTTTACATTTTGTATCCCAGTGATTGGCCAGATCTTGATCCCTACCTTTACCAAAGTCTAATGTGTTTCACTGACCCAACTCATCCACCAAGTTTTGTTACAAGTCCACAACTTTTTGAAATTTTTCTTTTTGGCCCCATCTATACTAATAAAAGGCTGTCGGTGTCTCCCCCATAACTCCAAAACCATAAAACCTAACGGCCTGAAACTTTGCATGCATACTAAGAAAAGTGCAAGAGTGAAAATTGGATGTTTGTGTTAATTAAACCACCCCTTTTGAAGATAATTAACGGCCTTATTTAATTGTATCTATCATCAGCTGATCCTCGGCCACCTCGCTCTCTGGGTCTTAAGGCATTTCTTGGGTAACCTCGCTGGGGTCTGAAACCGCCACTTTTTTTTTGGCCTGTTCAACCATGCTGTGACTCGGAACAGGCTGCAACGATTCTTAACGATAAAATTAATTAATTGCTTTTTCACTTTCCTCACTCATCGAATGCCTGTTCATCATAGCTATGAATCGCTGGGTATATTGCAGTGCTTATTAACGCCCGGAGACGCCAGTGTTAGTGGCTTTATTTAATTTGCATATATGAATAACTGATAGAATCTCTTAAACTAAGCCTTATTACAAAATGTAAACTCCAGATTTGAAAGTATCAGCAGTTCCGACTCCAAAAAAGTGTTGATTTGTCCAATTCAGATATTGCACGGGTGTTTCTGGGTGCAAAGCTGAATCTCTTGTGAAGATTGTCTAGACCCATCTACAGTTGAGAGCTTTATTGGAGACTCCACTAGGCCCACGTAACATGCACCGCCATCGTGGTTCCCTGCACACCGCACCCTTCCGAGCCAATCCCTCCGCAGCAAGTAGTCCCAATTACCACAGAATCGATGGCAATTGGTAATCGCTTGCCAAGCCAGGTGTTCCGTTGGAGTGCTTAAGCCACTTAGAGTTGTACAGCACAGTTCGTGTCCTAATCGGGATGTGTAGTCGATAGTTACTACAAGGTAGAGGTACGTCAACAGCACACACGGACATGGTACATATGGGTAGATTTGAATCTGCACGGACTCTCCATGGGTGTGTGGACATGCCATGCCTGTTACGGGTGCCGTGGTGGCAAACTTTCATCACGTATCTTATGGAGGTTTTATCAGGTTTTCCTTTGTCCTCGTGTCTGTTTCTAAAGCATGTGGTTATTGGATTTGATCTACAAAGGTTATACGTTTCTTTTTGTAAGTTTCAAAGCAAAATATATTTGTTAATTCCTGATTTCTGAGCCGTTTGCAGTATTAACGTGTTTTTTAAATTACCGAGCCAATTTTGTTTTCCACCCATCACACGCAGCTGTTTTATAAAGATTAATGTTTGTGATCATCTCCTTGAAACATCTATATAAATGTAACGTTTTTCGGTGAAAGCCACTCAAGGTTCCTGGGTTATATACAGTACATAGTGTCGTCGGGAATGAAACTGACTCCAACGTGTCGATTCCTGAAGTTTGTGTTGTGTTGTGTTCTTTCTCTCCACAAACATAACATCTTCTCTGTGATTGATTACTCCCCTATCCCACATCTCTCTAGATGTGTGTCTCTGTCTCTTGATGGTGGTGATGTCCTGATGGGAGTTTGGCTCTGGGTTGTATTTCTAGTATGACAAGTAGAAAACGGATTTCAGACATTAATTTTTTTCTATGCAGAATAATTTTGATGATAAGGTATGATATGAATCGCAATTGACACTCCACTGCACGTTTCTCCCTCCCCTTGCCCCCTCCCTCTGCTCCCCTCCTCCTGCTCCCCCGCCTCCTTGCTCCCCTCCGTCCTTGCTCCCCTCCGTCCTTCGCTCCCCCTCCGTCCTTGCTCCCCCTCCGTCCTTGCTCCCCCTCCCTCCTTGCCTCCCTCCGTCCTTTCCTTCCCTCCTCCTCCTCTCTCTTGCTCCCCTCGTCCTTGCTCCCTCCCTCCTTGCTCCCTCCCTCCTTGCTCCCTCCTCCTTGCTCCTCCTCCTTCCCTCCTCCCTTCTCCTTCCTCTTTCCTTCTCTTCTCTCCTTCCTCTTTCTCTCTTCTCTCTTCTCTTCCTCTCTCTCCTTCTCTTCCTCTTCTCTCTTCCTCTTCCTCCTTCTCTCCTTCCTCTTTCCTCTTCTCTCCTTCCTCTTTCTCTTCTCTCCTTCTCTTTCCTCTTCTCTCCTTCCTCTTCCTCTTCCTTCCTTCCTCTTTCCTCTTCTCTCCTTCCTCTTTCCTCTTCTCTCTCCTCTTCCTCTTCTCTCCTTCCTCGTTCCTCTTCTCTCCTTCCTCGTTCCTCTCTCTCCTTCCTCTTCCTCTTCTCTCTTCCTCTTCCTCTTCTCTCCTTCCTCTTTCCTCTTCTCTCTTCCTCTTTTCCTCTTCTCTCCTTCCTCTTTCCTCTTCTTCTCCTTCCTCTTTCCTCTTCTCTCCTTCCTCTTTCTCTTCTCTCCTTCCTCTTTCCTCTTTCTCCTTCCTCGTTTCCTTCTTCTTCCTCTTCCTCTTCCTCCTTCCTCTTCCTCTCTTCCTCCTCTTTCCTCTTCTCTCTCTCTTCCTCTTCTCTCCTTCCTCTTTCCTCTTCTCTCCTTCCTCTTTCTCTCTCTCCTTCTCTTTCCTCTCTCTCCTTCCTCTTCCTCTTCTCTCCTTCCTCTTCTCTTCTCTCCTTCCCTCTTTCCTCTTCTCTCCTTCCTTTTCCTCTTCTTCTCCTCTCCTCTTCTCCTCTCTTCCTCTCCTTTCCTCTTCCTCTTTCTCCCTTCCTCTTCCTCTTCTCTCTTTCCTCTTTCCTCCTCTCCTTCCTCCTTTCTCTCTCTCCTTCCTCGTTCTCTTCTCTCCTTTCTCGTTCCTCTTCTTCCTTCTCTTTCCTCTTCTCTCCTTCTCGTTCCTCTCTCTCCTTCCTCGTTCCTCTCTCTCCTTCCTCGTCCTCTTCTCTCGCTTTCTCGTTTCCTCTTCTCTCCTTTCTCGTTCTCTCTCTCCTTTCTCGTTCCTCTTCTCTCCTTTCTCGTTCTCTTCTCTCCTTTCGTCCTCTTTCTCCTTTCTCGTTCCTCTTCTCTCCTTTCCTTCCTCTTCTCTCCTTTCTCGTTCCTCTTTCTCTCCTTTCTCGTCCTCTTCTCTCCTTTTCGTCTCTTCTCTCCTTTCTCGTTCCTCTTCTCTCCTTTCGTTCCTCTTCTCTCCTTTCTCGTTCCTCTCTCTCCTTTCTCGTTCCTCTTCTCTCCTTTCTCGTTCCTCTTTCTCTCTTTCCTCGTTCCTCTTCTTCTCCTTTCTCGTTCCTCTTCTCTCCTTTCTCGTTCCTCTTTCTCTCTTTCTGTTCCTCTTCTCTCCTTTCCCGTTCCTCTTCTCTCCTTTCTCGTTCCTCTTTCTCTTTTCTCCTCGTTCTCTTCTCTCCTTCTCGTTCCTCCTTCTCTCCTTTCGTTCGTTCCTCCTTTCTCGTTCCTTCTCTCCTTTCGTTCCTCTTCTTCTCCTTTCTCGTTCCTCTCTCTTCCGTTTCCTCTTCCTTCCTTCTCTCCTTTGCTCGTTTCTCGTCTGTTCTTCTCCTTCTTCGTTCCTCTCTCTCCTTTCTCGTTCTCCTTCTCTCCTTTCTCGTTCTCTTCTCTCCTTTCTCGTTCTCTTCCTCCTTTCTCTCGTTCCTCTTCTCTCCTTTCCTCGTTCCTTCTTCCTTCTTTCTCGTTCCTCTTCTCTCTTTTCGTTCCTCTTTCTCCTTTCTCGTTCCCTTCTCTCCTTTCTCGTTCCTCTCTCTCCTTTCTCCGTTCGCTCTTCTCTCCTTTCTCGTTCCTCTTCTCATCCTTTCTCGTTCCTCTCTTCTCTCGTGTTCTTCTTTTGTGTCCTCTTCTCTCTTTCTCGTTCCCTTCTCTTCCGTTCTCTCTTCCTCCGCGTTCTCTTTCTCTCTTTCTCGTTCCTCTCTCTCCTTTCTCGTTCACTTCTCCTTCAGTTCCTCTTCTCTCCTTTTCCTCGTTCCTCTTCTCTCCTTTCTCGTTCTCTTGCTCTCCTTTCTCGTTCCTCTTCTCTCCTTTCTCCGTTCCTCTTCTCTCCTTCTACGTCCCTCTCTCTTTCTCGTTCCTCTTACTCTCCTTTCCCTCGTTCCTCTTTCTCTCCTTTATGCGTTCTCTCTCTCCTTTCTCGTTCCTCTTCTCTCCTTTCTCGTTCCTTTCTCTTCCTTCCTCGTCCTCCTCTTTTCTCTTCCTCTTTCTCGTTCCTCTTCTCTCCTTTCTGTTTCCCTTCTCTCCTTTCTCGTCCCTTCTCTCCTTTCTCGTTCCTCTTGCTCTTCCGTTTCTCTTCCTCTTCTCGGTTCCTTTCTGTCCGCCTCTCTTTCTCGTCTCTTCTCGCCTTTCTCGTTCCTCTTCTCTCTTTCTTCCGTTCTCTTCTCTCCTTTCTCGTTCCTCTCTCTCCCTTTCTCGTTCCTCTTCTCTCCTTTTTTTAATATTATACTTTCCTGTTTACTTTCTTGCCTTATGTTTTTCGCTTTTTTTTTTTTTTTTTTTTGCTTTTTTTGGGTTTACGGTTTTTTCTTTTTTTTTATGATTGGTCATGATATCTTCTTTTTTTATTTCTTTCTTTAAATTCTGTTCTCTTTTACGTCTCTCTCCTTTCTGTTCCTCTCGTCTTTCTCCTCTCTCTCCTTCTCTTCTCTCTCTCCTTTCGTTCCTCTTCTCTCCTTTCCGTTCCCTTCTCTCCTTTCTCGTTCCTCTTCTCTCCTTTCTCGTTTCCCTTCTCTCTCCTCCTCTTCTTCTTGTTCCTCATTCCTTCATCCCTTTCTCCCTTCTCGTTCCTCTTCTCTCCTTTCTCGTTCCTCTTCTCTCCTTTCTCGTTCTCTTCTTCTCCTTCCTCTTCGTCTCCTTCTTCCTCTCTATCCTTTCTCGTCCTCTTCTCTCCTTTCTCGTTCCTCTTCTCCCTTTCTCGTTCTCTTCTCTCCTTTTCTCGTTCCTCTTCTCTTCCTTTCTTCGTTCACTCTCTCCTTTCTCTTCTCTCTTCTCCTTTCTCTTCTCTTCTCTCCTTTCTCGTTCCTCTTCTCTCCTTCTCGTGTCCTTGTTCTCTTCTCTCCTCTTCTCTCTTTCCTCTTCTCTCCTTCCTCTTGTCTCTTCCTCCTCTTCTCTTCCTTCTTCTCTCCTGTCCTCTTCCTCTTCTCTTCCTCTTTCCTCGTCTTCCTCTTCTCTTTCCCTTTCCTCGTTCCTCTCTTCCTTCCTTTCTCGTTCTCTTCCTTCCTCCTTCCTCTCGCTTTCCTCTTCTCTCCTTTTTCTCTTCTCTCGCTTTACCCTTCTCGCCTCTTCTCTCCTTTCCTCGTTCTCTCTTGTTTCTTCCTTGTTCCTTTCTCGTCCTTGTTTCCTCTTTCTCTTTCCTTCTCTCGCTTTTTCTCTTCTCTGTCCTCTCTCTCCTTTACCTCTTCTCTCCTTTTCTCGTTCCTCTCTTTTCCTTTCTTCCTTATCCTGCTCTCGTCCTTTATTCCTCGTTTCTCTCTCTTCCCTTCTCTCTCTATCCTCTCTCTCTCTTTCCTCTTCTCTCTTTATTCTCTTCTCTCCTTTACTCGTTCCTCTTCTCTCTGTCTGTTCCTCGTTCCTCTTCTCTCCTCTTCTCTTATCCCTCTATCTTCTCTCCTCTTCCTTCCTTCCTCTTCCTTTCTCCTTCTCACTCTTCCCTTCCTCTTTCTCTATCTTTCTCCTTCCTCCTTCTTCCTCTTCCCTGCTCTTCCTCTTTGTCCTCTTTCCTCTCCTTCCTCTTCCCTCTTTCCTCCCTTCCTCTTTTCCTCTTCCTCTCCTTCCTCTTTTTTCTCTTCTCTCCTTCCTCTTTCCTCTTCCTTCTCCCTCTCTCTTCTTCTTTCTCTCTTCCTCCTTTCTTCTCTTTTCTCCTTCTTTCCTCATTTCCTCTTTTCCTCCTTCTCTCCTTTTCCTCTTCTCTTTCCTTGACTCCTTTCTCCCTTTCCTCTTCCTCTCTTGCTCTTCTCTCTTTATCCTCTTTTACTCTCCTATTTTCTACTCTTCTCTCCTTTATCCTCTTCTCTCCTTATCCTCTTTCTCTTTATTCCTCTTCTCTCTCTTTATTCCTCTTCTCTCCTTATCCTCTTCTTTCCTTATTCCTCTTCTCTCTCTTCCTCTTCTCTCCTTATCCTCTTCTTCCTCTTTCTCTTCCTTCTTATCCTCTTCTCTTTCCTCTTCTCTCTGCTTTCCCTCTTCTCTCCTCTTTCTCTTTCTCTCCTCTTCCTCTTCTCTCCTCTATTCCTCTTCTCTCTCTTTCCTCTTCTCCCCTTCCTCTTTTTCCTCTTTCTCCCTTCCTCTTTTCCTCTTTCTCTCCCCTTCCTTTTTCCTCTTTCTCTCCTTCCTCTTTTCCTCTTTCTCTCCCTTCCTCTTTTCCTCTTTCTCTCCCTTCCTCTTTTCCTCTTTCTCTCCTTCTCCCTCTTTTCTCTTTCTCTCCTTCCTCTTTTCCTCTTCTCTCCCTTCCCTCTTTTCCTCTTCTCTCCTTTCCTCTTTTTCCTCTCTTTTTCCTTCCCCTCTCTTCCTCTTCTTTCCTCTTCTCTCCTCTTCTTTTCCTCTTCTTTTCCTCTTTTCCTCTTCCTTCTTTCCTCTTCTCTCCTTTCCTCTTTTCTCTTCTCTCCTTTCCTCTTTTACTCTTCTCTCCTTTCTCTTTTCTCTTCTCTCCTTTCCTCTTTTCTCTTCTCCTCCTTTCCTCTTTTTCTTTTCCTCCCTTCTCCTTCCTCTTCTTTTCCCTCTTTCTCCTCTCCTCTTCTTTTCCTCTTCCTCCTTTTCTCTCTTTCCTCTTCTCTCCTTTCCTCTTTCTCTCTTCCTCTCTCTTTCCTCTTTTCCTCTTCCTCCTTTCCCCTCTCTTTCCTCTTTCTCCTTTCTCTCTTTTCCTCTTTTCCTCTTTCTCTCCTTCCTCTTTTTCCTCTTTCTCTCCTTCCTCTTTTCCTCTTTTCTCCTCCCTTCCTTTTTCCTCCTTCTCTCCTTCCCTCTTTCCTCTTTCTCTCCTTCTCTTCTCTTTCTCCCTTCCTCTTTCCTCTTTCTCTCACCCTTTCCTCTTTCTTTCTCTCTTTCCTCTTCTCTTTTTTCCTTCCTTTCTCTCCCTCTTCTTTCCTCTTCTCTCGCTCTCTTTTTCTCTCTTTTCTTTTTCCTCTTTCCTCTTTCCTCTTTCTCCTTCCTCTTTTACTTCTTCTCTCCTTCCTCTTCTCTTCCTCTTTCTTCCTCTTCTTTCTCTCCTTTCCTTTTCTCTCTTCTCTTTCCTCTTTCTCTTCCTTCCTTCTCTTCTTTCTTTTCCTCTTCTCCTCCTTCCTCTTTTTTCTCTTCCTCTTTTCCTCTTTCCTCTTCTCTCCTTTCTCTTTCCTCTCTCTCCTTTCCTCTTTTCCTCTTCTCTCCTTTCCTCTTTTCCTCTTCTCTCCTTCCTCTTTCTCTTTTCCTCTTCCTCCTTTCCTTCTTCTTCCTTCTCTCTCCTTTCCTCTTTCCTTTTCTCTCCCTCCTCCTTTTCTCTTCTCTCCCTCTCCTCTTTTCTTTCTCTTTTCCTCTTTTCCCTCTTCTTTCTTCCTTTCTCTTCCTCTTCTTTTCCTCTTCTCTCCTTCCTCTTCTTTCCCTTTTCCTCTTTCCTCTCTTTTCCTATTCTTTTCTCTTCTTCCTTTCCTCTTTTCTTTTCCTCTTCTGCTCCTCTTTTCCTCTTCCTCTCCCTTCCTCTTCCTCTTGTGTTCCAGTCAGTGAAGCGACAGGTGGTATTTTGCTCGTCTCTTAATGTTGAATAAATCATTTAAATTATTATATCTGGCATCTGAATTTTCACTAAAAATAGAAATAATTTCTTCCTTGTCATACATCCCAACGCGCTCCCTTATTTTGTCCCAAATCATCCATAGACATTTTGAGATGTCCTGTTAACAGGTATAGGTAGGGTTGAAAAACGGAACTTCGCTCGTGGAGGTTAATAATGAAGATATATTTGTATTATTTACGCCTCACCATGGGTTAAATACAAGTGGCCACTAAAGTGCTGAAACAGATGATATGTGTCAGCACACTCACCAGGTCTGAACCCCCCTTGATGACTTCTTCTGCGGTATGCTGAAGGTGCAGGTAAATCTGAGGCAACGCATCATGGATTCCAATGTGCAGGGATTGATGGGAATGCTGCATTAATCACCCGCGTTCATTGCACTTTTCCCAGCGCAATTGAACTGTGCATTTCTCCTCGAGGGACCGCACATCTGAGCTATAATGTATATTCGCTATGTTTCTAGACTTAATGGCCAACCTGTATAAGATATTTTATGACTGTTCAACATTTAAACTAGTTGCTCAACCTATATATATAAATATATATATATATTATAATATATATATATATATATTATATATAATTAGAAGGTGTCACCAGTTCGAAGATCCTCTGAACACACCACGTAACCCAACAGGTCTGTCTCATCCATTCCATTATAGCGGTAATGTAACTGGTAACACAATCAACGAGGTTATTTTAGATTGCGTCAACCCATCTGCGCGTTTTGATTGGACACTCTTGTACATCAATTCGGTCAATCACTTTTCCTTAACGCACCTCATTGTTCAGATTGCTCGTTTGCTAATTGTCGTGCATCCTAGTTGTGTACCATCGTTGAAATATCGCACATGGCCATCTCCAGGTGAAATAGTATGTGTTGAAACATCTATTTATTATGTACATGGAAACCACATCTTCGTCGTTTCGCATTCCAATCGATCCTTTCCGTGTCTTCTTTTCGCCCTCATTTAGCCCCAGTAACGTTATTAAATATACTGACTGGTTATTGTCATTCTATCAAAACGTTTGTTTTACCTGATTTTACCTGAACCAATGACATTGAACTTGCTTTTGCAAGCCCAGTATATGAATGGAGCTCCTCAAGTTAACATCCCATGCAGACCCCTTTACCTTGAGAAAATGATGTCGTTGTCGCTTCCTCCCCCTTCCTCAACACGAACATTCCAAGAACTCAACTTGCATTCACACAAACAACCAGCAACCCAACATGTGACGTTCGTATGTGTCACCAATGGAAAATCAGTGGTTTTTTTGCGTACGAGTCGATACCAGCGTCACCACCGGCAACAGCAGTGTAAAAGGTAAGCAGCGACATGTGCACTGCATGGCCTGCTGATCTCTTCCTTTGTACATAAACCTTAGCAATTGTAATGTCCACCAGTAATATTAGATGTTGAGGTGACAACTGATGGTACAGTGCAGGTGCACTGCTCATTGGAGATTGGTCGGTTTGTTTCTGGGGAGAGCCAAGATCGTGGGTTATCTACATATGACGTACTGAAGACATAATTTCCATTTTAAACCCCCATTCCTCCATCCTGTTTCCTTTTGCTTTCTCCCACTTCTCAACTCAGGGCTCGCCTTTTTATGAGTTTATTCATTTTATGAGCTGGTTCCACACCCCAACCCACACTATCCCCTTTTTGAGACCATCTCCTGATAACCAAAGACCAACTGCAGTTTCGTGCTTAACGACTAGGGTTGCTTTTTATTAACATTGGGATCCACTACTTTACT
>CM068960.1:125555598-125570012 GCA_035128595.1 Eptatretus atami | reverse complement strand
CCTTTTCCTTCTCTCTCTCTCTCCTTTTCTTCTCTCCTCCTTCCTCCCTTCCTCCCTTCCTTTCCTTCTTTTTTCCCTTTCTCCTTTCTCCTTTTTCTTTTCCCCCTTCTTTTTCTTTCTCTTTCTCCTCCTTTTCTTTCTCTCTTCCTCTTTCCTCTTTGCTTTCTTCTTTTCTCTCTCCTCTCCCTCTCTTCTTCTCTCCTTTCTTTCTCTCCTTTTCTCCTTTTTCCTCTTTCTTCTTTTCCCCCTTCCTTCTTCTCTTTTTCTCCTTCTCTTCTCTTTCTCTCTCTCTCCTTCCTTTCTTTTCTTTCTTTTTCTTCTCTTTTCCTTTTTTCTTCTTCTCTTTCTTTTTCCTCTTTTCTTCTCTTCTTTCCTCTTCTCTCCTCCTTTCCCTTTTTCCCTTTTCTCTTTCTTCTCCTTCTTTCTCCTCCTTCTCTTTCTATTTCTTCTCTTCTCTTCTCTTTCTCTTTCTTCCCTTCCTTTTCTTCCTTCCTTTCTCCTCTTCCTTTCTTCTCTCCTTTTTCCCCTCTCCTTTCTCTTTCTTCTCTTTTTTTCTCTTCTCTTTCTTTTCTTTCTTTCTTCCTTCTTTTTTTCTTTCTTCCTTTTCTTCTCTTCTTTCTTCTTTCCTTCTTCCTTTTCCTTCCTTCTTCTTCTTTCCTCTCTTTCCCTCCTCTTCTCCTCTTTCCTTTTTTCCTCTTCTTCTCCTCTCTTTTCTCTCCCCTTTCTCTCCTTTTTCTCCTTTCCTTTTCTTCTTTCCCTTTCTCTTCCTCTTTCCTCTCTCTTTTTTCTCTTTTCCTTTTCCTTTTCTCTCCTCCCTTCTTTCTCCTCTTCTTTCTCTTTTCCTCTTCTCTTTTCCTTCTTCTCCTTTTCCTCCTTCTCTCTTTTTCTTCTTTCTTCCTTTTCTTTCCCCCTCCTCTTTCCTCTTTTTTCCCTCTCTTTTCCTCCTTTTTCTTTTTTTTTTTTTCTCCTTCCTCTTTCTTCTCTTTCTTTCTTTTTCCATCCCCTTCTTTCTTCTCTCCTTTCCTCTTTTCCTCTTCTTTTCCTTCCCCTTCTCTTCCTCTTCTTTTCCTCTTCTCTCCCTCTTCTTTTCCTCTTCTTTTCCTCTTTTCCTCTTTTCCTCTTTCCTCTTCTCTCCTTTCCTCTTTTACTCTTCTCTCCTTTCCTCTTTTACTCTTCTCTCCTTTCCTCTTTTACCCTTCCTCCTTCCCTCCTTTCCTCCCTTCCCCCCTCTCGCCGTCTCCTCCTCTTCTCTCCTTTCCTTTTTTCTTTTCTTCCCTTCCTCTCTTCCCTCTCTTTCCCTCCATCCCCCCCTCCTCCCTTCCTCTTCTCTTCTCTCTCCTTCCTCCCCTTCTCTTTCCCTCTTCCCTTCCCTTTTCCTTCCCTTCCCTTTTTTTCCCCCTCTTCTTCTCTTCTTTCTCTTTCTCCCTCCCTCTTTCTCTCTTCCCTTCCTCCTCCTTTCTCCTCTCCCCTCCCTCTTCCCCTCTCCTTTTTCTTTCCTTCCTTTCTTTTTTCTCTTTTTCCTCCCTACTCCTTTCCTCCTTTTTCTCTTTCTTCTCCCTTTTTTCTCCTCTCCTTTCCCTTTTCTCCTTCCTTTCTTTCCTTTTCTCTTTCCCTCTCCTCCTCTCCTCCCCTTTCTTCCCTCCCCCTTTCCCCTTCCTCTTCCTCCCTCCCCCCTCTCCTCTTCCCCCTCTTTCTCTTCTCTCCTTCTTTTTTCCTCCCTTCTTTCTCCCTCCCTCCCTTTCCTTTTTTCCCTTTTTCTTTCTCCCTTCTTCTTCCTCTTCCTCTTTTTTTCCTTTCTTCCCCCTCTTCCTCCCTTTTTCCCCTTCCCCCTTCTTTCCTCTCTCCTTCTCCCTCTTTCCCTTCTCCTCTTTCCTCTTCCTTCCCTTCTCTCTTTTCTCTCTCCCCTTTTCTTTCTCCTTTCCTTCCCCTTTCTTTCTTTCTTCTTTCCCCCTTCTCCTCTTTCCTCTTTCCTTTTCCCTTTTCTCCCTTTCCCTCTTCCTCTCCTCCTTTCCTTCCTTTCCCCTCCTTCCTCCCTCTCCCTTTCCTCTTCTCTCCTTTTCTTTCCCTTCTCCCCTTCTCCCTCCCTTCTCTCCCCTTCCTCTTTTTCTTCTTTTCCCCTTCCTCCTTCCCTTCCTCTCCCTCCTCATCCCTTTTCTGCCTCTCTTTCCCTTTCTTCCTCCTCTTTCCCCTTCCTCCCTCTTTGTGTTTCCTTGCCCCGCCCCCTCCCGCCCCCTCTCCCTCCTCTCCCCTCTTTTTGTTCCCCCTGATGCCCCCTGGGTTCTCCCGTCCTGCCCCGTCCCCTCCCGCCCCCCGTCTGTTATTCCTTTCGTGCCCTGCCCTGTTCCCCGTTGCGCTGTCCCCCGCCCGCGTGCCCCTTGCCTGCAAGCCGGCCTCCCCTGCCCCGCCCTGTCTGTGTGGCTGTTCCGTCTGGCCGCACCTGCGCCCCCTCGCCCCTCATCCGCCTATGCCGCCGCGGCTGCCGTCCCGCGCCCCCGCTCCGCTGCGCCGCGCGACGCTTTGGCTGCGCGCTGCCTGGCCCTGGGCCTTTCTCCTCCGTCTGCCCCTCGGGTCGGGTTCCTTTTGCGGTCTATCTCGTTGCCTTCTCCCGTGCATGCTCTGTCTCTCCCCTCCCCAGCCTCGTGTCCCCTCGGTCGGTTGTGCCCCTCTTCCTTCGCTCGCTTGTTGCGCCCCCGTTTGCGCCCCCGGTCTTTTGGTGCCCTGCGGGCCGTGGCCTCGCCGTCGCCTTTGGTCCCCCTTTTGCCTTTTTGTGTGCTTTCTTCCTGCTCTGGCTCCTCTCTTGCCGCCTCCATGACTCTGAGGTCTGCCGCGGTTCCTGGCCGGTCCCTTTGCTCCCCCCTCTGCCCCCTGGTTGGTCTATGGCGGGGTCCGGGTGCCCTTCTGTCCCTTTTTCTCCCGCGTCCCCTGTCCTTCTTCACCCCCTGTCCTGTGTTCCCCCTCCCGTCCGCCCCCCTTTTCCCCGCGTGCCCCCCGCCGCTTTTTTCTTCCTCCATTCGCGTCCCCTTGCCCGCGTCTCGCCTGGTGGTTTGCTTTCCTCCCCCCCCTCCACGGGCCTTTCTTTGTGCCCGACTGCTGCCTGACTCTCCTCCCCGCCCCTTTCCCGCCTGGCCTCCCCCGCCACGTCCCCCTGGCCTTCTCCCTCGTGCCCCGTCCTTTCTCGGCCCCCTCAGCTCTCCCCCTCCCGCTTTTTCGTCCCCCGTCTGCTGGAGTCCTCTCTCCCCGGGCTAGTGCTGCCTCTCGCCTTTCTTCTCGCTCCCGCTGTGCCCCCCCGGCCTTTTGCCTCGTTGGCTCTCCCGCGGTGCGCTTGCGTCTTTGGGCCTCTCCCTTTCTCCCGTCGGCCGGTCGTTGGTCTTTGCTGTTTCCTTCTGCCGTCTCCTCTCGTCTCGCCCCCCCCCCCCCCCCGTCTGTCTGCTCTCTGTCCCCTCCCTACTTTCTGCCGGCGCTCCCGTCGCACCCCCCCCCCCTTGGTCCCTCCACCCTCCCGCCCCCCCTGTTCACCCTTACCCTCTTTCCTCTCCTCTTTTCCACCGCCTTTGGCTCCCCCTCTAACCCTCTCTTCCCTCCCCTTCCATCCTTCCCCCCCGCTGTTCCCGGGCCCCCTTTTTTTTCTTCCCCCCCCCCGACGCTCTTTTCCTTCCCGGTTTTTTCCCCCCCCCCCTCCTCCTTCCCCTTCCCTGCCTTCCGCCCCCCTTCCCTCCTGTGCGGTCCCTGCCCGTCCTGTGGGGTCCCTCTTGCGTATCTGTGTCTCCCCCTCCCCTCCCTCCCCTTCCCCGCTCTCCCCCCGTCTCTTGTTCCACCCTGATTTTTTCCTTCCCTCTCCCCCCTCTGTCTCCCTGCCTCCTTGTTGTGAGTTGTGTGTTCGCTTCCCCCGACCTCGCCCTGTCTCCCCCCACCCCACCGTCCTTATGGGCCTGAAATTCTGTTCCCCCCTGCCCGCCCCGCCGGCCTGGCCTCCCGGCCCTGACCGCCTCCTGCCTCCGGTGCCTTCGGCTGTGGAGGCACGACGCCCATGCCACAATTGGTCCACTAACTTGCATTGGGCGCATCTTTCCCTACGGCACTATCCATTGGAACAATATTACCTTTGGCAGATTGCCTGGACCTGAACCTGGCATCACACTTGTATTTGGTAATAGTTAAGGCCATTGGTTGTAGTTAGTGGTGTCGTTTTAAACTTATCACAATGGTAGCAGAAAGATTGATCATCCTCATCTACGAACTACTACTATTTTGTTTTATCCAGCTCCAATTGTTGTCATCTTTCTTGCAGGGTCAGCCAGAGAAAGATTTTGGCCCAAGTCTTTCATGAAATGGAGGCCAAGCATGACATTAATGAAGGTGGCAGTAATTAGGAATCTAAGCTCGGATACGAGAAATACCAATATACAGTACAATTCACAAGGATACGAGTGGAATATTTAAAGGTCCAGTACAATCACAAAGGATAGAGTGGAAATATTTAAAGGTCCAGTGCAATGGGTGAATAACAATTTGGTGATGGTTTCTTCTTCCGATTTGGACGGTCCACGCACCGAATATTAGCTCCAATGAAAACACTGAGCAAACAATTAGAACGCCATTGCTATTTGTGATACTGTTCGTAATGTTGTTGTGTATCTGACCAATGTCCGTTCAATTACAAAGATATTTTAGTGACGATGCTGAACATCATTTTAATGAGGACGTGAAATTTTAAATGTGATTCGGGCTTAAATGGTGTCTGCTTTGTAAGCATCAAGCAGATTTTGGATTGACGATCCCAAGACATGGCCCAACATTAATATGCCGACATGTAATGCCGACTTGGTAGAACCACTGGTGAAGTTATTTGTTGATATTCGCATTCCTGAAATAATTTCCTTCTGCGTAATAGAATATCGGTACTCCATATCTCTGATAATGCTCAGGAAATGTTTTCAGAGGAGTGAGCAGGCGGTGCAACAGTATATAGCATTGATGCCTTGCCCTGCCTGTGAAACATCAGGATGACAGTTTAAGGGGGCTGAGAATTCGACCCAGGTTACAGAAGTCGAGTGCAACATAATACAAAAGAACTCTAAGGCTAACCGGAACACCATATACATTTTTTTTATTTGGGAAGGGAAAAACAGGAAAACACAGGATTATAATCCACATTCTGAAATCTTAGCCTGAGATATGTCCTCAATTATTTTCGTTCCATTCGCCAACCACATATCCCGGAAATAAAAGAAGGCAAAAAATGTCCAATTTTTAAATCATTGTCCTGCCAATGAAATCATCTTCGTATCTAGGTAATTGAAATTTGATATTAGGGATAACATTCTCATGATTAGAACTTGATCAAAGGGACATCAGAGTTGTCATCACCAACTTCTGCGACGTTGAGGACCAAGCGAAAAAACTCTCTCCATTTGTGTATCTTTTGTGTATCATTTCCGTGCTCATTTCTCACTCTTCTTCGAATCTCAAGTTTATGCATTTGACCTGCTAATGAAGTGTCATTTACCCTGAAATGTGGGCGCACTGGAGAGGTAAAATCAATTCACTCAACTGCAGACAAGTACTGCCAAGGTAAAGTGTGTTGCCGTCCAAGTACAATGCCCGATGGTGGTGGTGGGTTCCAGTAGAAATCGCTTGGCCCTGTTGCACACAACGGTGATGGTTGGAGCTTCCATCAAGCTTGATAACCTGGGTCATCACTGAAAGTGCAGCGTGTCAACCGGGAGACGTCCTGCTACAATGGCGCGTTGCCATTCTGTGGAACTCAGCCTCCCTGCACTCAGATACTTGCAGCTGTGCGCATGCCAGGAGGTGCAAATGGAACATAAAAAAGTTACAAAAAAAAATCAATAACTCTGAAAACAGTACATTCATAATATATTAAATGTCAATGTACAAATTAAAATTACAACAACAAATATCATATATAATGTGAAATACCTGGAACATGTTAAATGCATGGTACCTTTCGTAAATGACCGCAAACGTTTAGATGGATAAGATGCGTTTCCAAGAATTGTTTGATCGTAAGAAGATGGAAGAATAAGAATTGACTCAATAAGTAGGAACAAGTGTTAGCTGAAATTCGATGTATGCTTTCTGTAAAATGTATGCACAAGCTTTGGAGTATAAATGAAAGGCAAGGTCAAATTAAGCATAAATCTTGAAAGCAATGCAAATTGGGTAAATAAGGCCATGCAGAAAAATCCGCCATAAAACGTAATCTGCAAATCAACACATTGAAATGCTCTTTGAAATCACAGACCGAATGATAACTCCGTGGCACACACGACGCATATGTGACCAACCTAGTCGTTAGTATGCACATTTTAGAGCTGTGGTTCATAGACATTGACAGAGAAGATGAGAGAACTCCTCCATGGTGATTGATAACAGTGCTTGGCGCTCACACACAGACCAAGCTGCAGTCCTCCAGTCTCATGGACTGCCCTTTCTCCATGCTTGCAACAGTTCTCCTCAACATCAGCATCAAGAAGCTGTTGTCAGGGGACAAGGCATCAAACACATCCACCAATGATCACATTCAACACACAACCTCTGGAAGGGGTCATACAGATTCTGCTAACTGGTTCACAGTGACAGACAACTCGTCACTTGATAAGAACTGAACACGCATTGGAAGGGCAGTCCACCGACTTTTGCCACTGTGCAAAACGTGCCTGAAGCACAGCAAAAGGTGACCCCCTCAGGACAGAGATGCTGACTCCAAGCTTGCATTCCTCGAGCACCCTGTTGAGATAGTGAAACATGGACAACGAAAGTTGGCAAGAAACAGAAAGCAGAACAAGTTTTCCATCTCCGCTGCTTCACCATATCCTCCGCATCTCATGGAAGGACAAAGACACAAGAGCTCAAGTGAGCAAACAATATACGCCCGAACAAAGAAGGTATATACAGAATTGTGCTACTACATGGAAAACAGCATCCTGGTTTGCCATGGCAACCACTTGAGATGAAGACGTATGGCGTGACAACACCGTCTCAACACAGTCTGTACTATGTACAAATAATGAAACGTGAAAAGTTGAAATCTTTGGGAGTTAAGAGTGCGGACAGGAACGGAGCCGGACGGACAGACGGACGGACGGACGGACGGAACGGACGAACCGGTAATCACATTAATACGCACCATATATATATATATATATATATATATATATATATATATATATATAATATATATATATCGGGCATATAAAAATGCAAAAATCTTGCCGCAGGTAAACTGCCAGCATCTTGCACTCATCAGCAGAATGGCTTCAACTGCCTCAAGCCATGTTTCACAGGCTGAAGCCGAGGACTTATCACCAAAGGACGTGTGTATGGGGAGTAGCTGAACGCAAAAGGCATGAGCAGGATGCCCAAAGCTTCAGTTCAAGGGCATGCAAACAACACGGCACAGACTCTCAAATGTCAGCAGAGACTGGGTGTGCAATAAGAAATAATAATGGCAGACCAACTCTGGGACTGCTGTGCACCGCCCTGACGAAAATGTTCAGACAGTTGCAAAACAGGTGCCAGGTAAAAAAAGGCAGAGTAACGGTCAGGAACAACCACAGCCGACAACAGGCCTCAATTGGCAGCACTTTGGTGAAAGTCTGTCGGTCATTAAATTTGACTGCTTGGCCAGTAAACAAAATGTCGCACAAAGTTGAAATGGCATCACCAAGGATGCTGAGTCCATCACTCACAAAGATGAAAGAATGCTACAGGCATTCACAGAGACATTCAGAAGTAAACTAGTCCTAACTAATTCCGCAAATGATTTTTTAATCAAGAGGAGTATTTTGGTGTTCACAAAGAAAATATTCAAAGAGAACAGGAGAGCAAACTATTTGGGTTCATGAAATTTGGGTGGTGGTTGATCACTAGACAACTGTTGCCACGAGAATTGTCATTAGAATTGTCCGAAGACAGCATGCGCCTCATTTGCAACTTCGCTGGACTATAATGTAACGTAGTGTTCTGCATTTCAAACAAATTTAATCAGACTACGAATCAATCGCAACATATGGAAAAATTAAAGTCAAAAGCATTGAATGTAATAAACTTCAGTTCACAGAATCCCAGCCCTCGACTTATGCGAACCACGCCTAGCCTGAGAATTCCATTCCACAGGCAGTACAGTATCATAAGATCGATTCCAAGAGTGTTGGCACTCTCAAGGCCACCCTTCTTGAAAAATTAGAGAGCTATTGTCAGTCACCGTCAGAGCATGGACAATTCTGTAATTAGGTTTCAGAAAACTCCTCTGCATGGCTGACACACTCAAAGGGCCTGAGTGAGGAACTATATGCAAATTGCATTTTAATACAGTATATAACAGCATGATTACATTTTGTTAAATAATGCAGGCTCCAACTGAACATAGCTGCCAGGCTGGATCTTTTACACGTGGCCCTAACAGGTAAATTTAGGCATTTGACGGGATGGTGGCAGGAATACTGCACTTGCTGATGGAGACTAACATCTCAGTTAAAAAAAAAAAATTAGGTAACAAAGGCGTGGTACATGGGGATGCAGGGGGAAGGGGGTAGGTAAACAATTTTGTAAAAAGCCAGATTAGAGCCATGCTGTCTTGTCTTTGGAAAACAAAAATAAATAATTAGTTGGTTAAATCTTCGATATGTTCCAGCAATGATACATTCCAGCAATTGACTCCATGCTTACAATAAATAATTGAGAGTATTTTGCACATTAATTTCGAGGCCGAACATTCATAAACAAAAAGAACAGCCTTCAAGGTGGATATAAACAAACAGCAATGTGGGAAAGATTGCCTGCCCCCTCCGCCGATTAATATATATATATATACTGCGATCTATCTATCTATATAACAGGTGAGTCGAAATAGCGCCCGATTTCTGTTTTTTCGGCTGTCAGATTCTTTCCTGGAGAAGTCATGTTGTTAATAATTGTCTGCAGATGATAATTTTCGTATTTATTTATTTTTTAATTTTGTTTTGCAGGTTATGCTGGCGATTTGGAAAGTTACTGAAATTTGCACCAAATTGAAACCATTAATTACCTTTCAATGAATGACGCATTGCGGCCGGAAACATTACTAAACAAATGTAATGAACAACCACCGATGGGCGGCACCCGTTTTGGCATGCAGGAATTCGATATGAAGCCCACCCTCAGGGAAGAAACATAACGCTTGATTGTCCGAGAAATTTGAAGCCAACAGGGTCGGTTAGCCTACTGGCAAAGAAGTCCCGGTCGTCCGAAAACGGCAACGAATGTAGCTAAGGCTGAAGAAGCCATCAGAAAGACTGGAACAAAGTCCCGCAAAAGTCAACTCGCCTGTTTATCTGCAGAGTTGGAAGTGATCCAATCAAGTGTGTATCCCGTATCCTTCACCAGAAAAAATGGAAACCTTTACATTCACGCTTACTGCATGCCCTTCATGATGGAGATGACGACCGCCGTCTTCAATTTTAGGAAGTTCTTAGCTAAACTTCAACGAAAGAGGAACACAATGCTAGACAACATCTAGTGGTCAAATGAGACATGTTTGAGGTGGTCAAATTGATATCGAAAACTCCTTGCAAGATGTGTGTGCCTCTGTGCTGCTCGCTGCAATTGTGCATCGATCACGAGGGAGGGACTTTGAAAATTTGCGTAAAACAGCTTGGTACAGTTCCGTAATAATTTTTCTTGAATAAATGGTTAATAAACATGTCATTCATTTATTTCTACTTCTTGTACACTGTAATAGCAAATGGCAAACAAACAATCAACTGACGAAATTGGGCGCTACTTCTGACTCGCACCCTGTATATATACACATTTTATCTAATATATCTTTGGGTTTAACTATATATATATATACACATATATCTATTATATATGTGTATATATATATAATAAAATATGTGACTCGGCATGACCAAATGAGTCGGAAGTCGCGCGGCTCCATTGTGAGAAATCCAGGCAAGAGTTTGACGTCCGACGATGGCAAAAAATATCGATTTCTCCATCTCTACGATTTTCGATCGTAAATATCTGTGATTTATCAATCCTACAACACTGAGTGCGATATTCTGACATAAATGATGTATTTCTGGCCCAAACGCATCGAGAACCTCCTCAATAGCCCAGAGAAAGCCCAACACACCGATTTTCCAGCGGCCTACCATCCGGTGTCGACTCACACCATAACACAGCGCATACCGATGGAAAAGGTGACGTCACGGAGTTTCCCCTTCATGATAATGCCAACGCGGGCAATGGCCAATCAGAATCGCTATCTACTGGGATATACGTAAACTACGAAAGCTCTTTGTTGCTACGAAGCGGTCACGTGACTGGAATCTGGCTCGCTGATTGGCCCGCCGCCGCCGCCAGAAACACCACATCAAGATGGTGGCTCCAGCTAACAACGATTCATTTTCTGCGACTTATCTTGCGACATTAACTCCCTTTGTGATTGTTTTAGAGCTTGTTCCTTCGTACAAACATTGGCTACGACGTCGTCGCGGTGAGAATGGTAGGAAACGCAATGCGATTGTGCGCGCTGTTAATGAGATTCGGAACTTTAAACTCTTTCTGCAAACTACGCCGATGATGATTCAACTTCGCTCATCATGACTACTTCCATAACAACGTGAATTCTGATCGTGAGCTATCGTCTTCGAGATGGTGATGCAGTGAATGAGGAAGTCCCGATCTGCCATCGATTGTGAGGTCAAAATGAGAAAACTAACCCGAACTTCATACATGATATCGTGTGACGATCAAGTCGAAGACAGCGATGATGGTGTGGTGTTTGGCGGTGAGTTTCAATTCATGTGGGTCTTCCAATTAATTAGCCAGCTTAATTAGCAAGACGCACCGAGATAACTATGTCAAATTTTGTAGAGACCGAGATAGACGGTCTCTTAATACTGTGTCCCAAAATTTCAGTTCTCTATGGTCGACGACCAATATATGTTGCTAAGGAAGTTTATGACTGACATTGTCCTGATTGTGCAATGAAAGTTTGACCAAGATTTTTCTCAAGCTCTGACTTAAGAACTTGTTGAATCTCACTTTGCGCCACCATTCTTTCGGATCACTTATCCGATTTACTTCATCTGTGTATTGATGGAAAGCTGATGATCTGTTAGAAATCCGAAATGCTATCAGCTAGAAATCCCCACCTAGCGACTTAAGACTGCATTTGTATGCCGAGTCACATATTAACATATATAATTATATATATATATATATATATATATATATATATATATAGAACTATATATATATATATAATACATATATATTGTTTACGGAAATGGCCCTTATTGGAACTAAAATATAGGATTAGCTCAGATGCCCGCCATTAAAAATGGCCCTGTTTTGCTATGGTTGTGTGGTAAAAGGGACGTTAGATGTGTGTCGGGAGGTGTAAGAGGCTGTTTTTTTATCGTCATGACGGTGGTGAAACAAGGGCTCCATCTTCTTCTCCCTCTACGGAGATAGACCCCGTCCAATCGGCTGGGAGGTGTGGCCGGAGAGAGGGTGTGGCTAGAAGAGAGGAAGTGATGCGAAGGGGAGGAGTTTGGTCGGTTTCGGAGAACGGTCACAAAGAGAGGGAGCTTCGTGGGAAAAAGAGAACAACAAAAGGCAAAGGAAGGCGAGGCTCGTGGAAAAAAGGAACAACAAAAGGCAAAGAGAGGGGAGCTCGTGTGGTCGAGCGGCAAACCGAAAGGCTTCGTAAACAAGGTTCGGTGCGTGGAAAACTGCAGGCGGTTGAGAGGTTGCTCATGTTTCGAAGCGAGCGAACGTAAGAGAGGCTGCCTGCACGTATCGACGATGCGACTCGTATGGGAAGGTGAATCGACAGGTTCGGGCTTCGCGTCTGGCCGTGGAGCTCCGTCCTTTACTCACCTCATGGAACGACACGTTCGTCGTCCGCGCTGCGGAGCTCGGACCTTGATTTGGGGCCTTGTCTGGTGAACGGGCGCAGGCCTGGATTTGTATTCTAACCCTGAAAGAGATCGGCTGAGGCCCATCGTTGATCTGGCGGACTTGTGCCCGTCGACATTGCGCCGGGCGGAACGCGCTGAGGAAGAGCGTGCGCACGCGGTGCTTGAGCAGAGAGTAACGGTGCCGCCATCTTGCCGCGCGGCGCATTCGAGCTTGGGAGCTCGAATCCGTGACATGCCGCCTGTTGGCGGGGACATTCTTGCTTTGGACACTTTTCATCTCGTCCATGAGACATCACAGTATCTGTCTTCATGCATGCTGTCTGTTTTGTCTGCAGCGTGTTGTATAAGGCATATTCAGTAGGGACCCTCGAAACCTGTACTCCGTAAGTCCCTAGTTTAAGAATTGGGTTGAGAAATGGTAATAAAAAACATTGTCGTGATTTTGCTTGTGCTGTGGTTTTCCCGATGTCCCAACTAAATCTGGTTAAATCGTATGAAGTTGCCGTATGGAATAATTTGTGTCGCATTCGAGGGAACGATCCGTTCGATTGGCATATAAACCAAAAAGTGGTTACAGACTGGAGATTCCTCTCAGTTCTGACAAAACGGTCTGTAAACCAGGGGTTCTATTTCCCCAGCTGGCAAGGTACAGGATTACGTTGGTATCGCGATTGAAAGCGGGTGTGACCCGAGGCTGTGCTGAGTGGCCGGCGTTATAAACCCGGAGAAACGGTGGGGTGAGGGTGGCGCCTAGGACCGGGTGAGAATCCCCGCCACCCCGATGCCGTACAATATATTATATATATATATGTAGTAGCGGGGGATGACTGCATATATATATATTATATATATTATATATATATATATATATAGCGGGGGATGACTGCATATATAGTATATATGATAGCGGGGGTACTGCATTTATATATATATAATATATATATATATATATATATATATATATATATATTATATATATATATACTGTGGAAAACTCGAAAAAAACTGCCAAATATGTGAAGCAGCAAGAACGCGAATGTCAAAGCAGGTCGCGTTTTTATAAACAGCGAAAATGCGGGGTCTGTGAACAGCACAATCCACCGAATAGCAGGGTCAACAGAATATCCAATTACATGTATAAATTGTTTTGATGTGTCTAATTTAGCTGTGATTTTGGTGCTTTTTACATTATTTTTAACGTGATGATTTGCTTGCTATTCTGATGCCAAGACTTGGAGAATCAGTCTTCTGACGTCTTTACCAAGGATTTTTCTTTAATAAACCAAAGATGATAAGATATGATCCAAAAAACATCAAACATACTTATTTCTGAAAAAAATAAAAATATAGTAATATATACATAAATAGCATACATATTCCATACAATTCCCTTCTCAACCCGATAAATTACGCAATGAGCGCATGCCTACCACTTTCGCTTCTGCCGGATAGCTTCAGCAGCACACACTCAAGTTTCATTATAAGACCGAGGATTTAAAGGTCACAAGTAAAGGACTCAGGTACATAGTCACATCACTCAATACAAGATCACAAGTAAAGGTTCAGCTGCTTCTGGCCTCTACAACCACCGAAGGAGGAATTGTGTTGTTTTTTCGTGAAAGTCATCGATGTCCATCAAAACACACATGACATTGCAATGACGTCAGCTGCAATGACAGCTGCAGCATTAACAATCCTACCTATTAAATGCGTTGTTTTTGCAAGTAAATAAAATAATGAAAGGACACTGGCAGGGCTCATGATTGCCTATGTTGTGTGCAAATGTTTTTTTGTTTTTTCCAGATTGAAAAGAGAGAGCTTGTTATTTCCACGTCGATCAATAATATTGTAGCAAGTCAACAGGAATTCTCGGTCCTTGTTTTGAAAGGTAACGTCATGGTGATTCATGAGTGTGGACTTGTGATGGTAATTCGTGACATGCATGGTGGGGGGTGGTTTCGGGATGTGGAATGGAAAAGGAAAAAGTGGGAAGTTTGAAAAGCAAAGAGGGAAGGGTTGTGAGGAAGTTTACAAGGATTTACAAGTTGGAAAGGCAAACAATGGTGAAAGGGAACAGGTGATAGGTGGCAGGCTGGAGCCAGAGAAGGATCCAAAGATGGATTAATAGACAGAGGGACTAAAGAGAAGTTAAACATTCTAACTCACGGCAAATCAATCCCTTCAAAGGTCCCTCGCACAGTCCCCCTTGACACATATATATATATATATATATAAATATATATATATATATATATTACAATATATAGTCCAAAACGTAGACAATGAATACATCATCAAAACGAAACACCTTGGAACCTCCAAGAGAAATGCCAGATGAAGCCCTTGCTTGCTGATGAAGAAGTCTGATCGAAGTGCAGCAGTGAAGCTGACTGCATGTACCATGCACGTCCTGCACAGGCCGCTGGACCGCTCAGCTCAACAAGCAGTGTTGCAGGGCCATAATGGTTCAACCTGAGG
>CM068960.1:125544610-125555573 GCA_035128595.1 Eptatretus atami | reverse complement strand
CATTTCCTCTTCTCTCCTTCCTCTTCCTCTTCTCTCCCTTCCTCTTTCCTCTTCTCTCTTCTCTTCTCTTTTCTCTCCTCTTCCTCTTTCCTCTTCTCTCTTTCCTCTTTCCTCTTTCTCTCCTTCCTCTTTCCTCTTCCTCTCCTTCCTCCTTTCCTCCTCTCTCCTTCCTCTTCCTCTTCTTCTTCTCCCTTCCTCTTTCCTCTTTCTCTCTCCTTTCCTCTTCCTCTCTCTCCTTCCTTTCTCCTTCCCTCTTCTCTCCTTCCTCTTTCCTCTTCTCTCCTCCTCTTCTCCTCTTCTCTCCTTCCTCTTTCCTCTTCTCTCCCCTCTTTCCTCTTCTCTCCTTCCTCTTTCCTCTTCTCTCCTTCCTCTTTCCTCTTCTCTCCTTCCTCTTTCCTCTTCTCTCCTTCCTCTTTTCTTCTTCTCTCCTCCTTTTTCCTCTTCTCTCCTTCCTCTTTTCCTCTTCTCTCTTCCTCTTCCTCTTTCCTCTCCTTCCTCTTTCTTCTTTCCTCTTCTCTCCTTCCTCTTTCTCTTTCCTCTTCTCTCCTTCCTCTTTCTCTTTCCCTTCTCTTCCTTCCTCTTCTCTTTCCTCTTTCTCTCCTTCCTCTTTCTTCTTTCTCTCTTTCCCCTCCTCTTTCCTCTCTCTCTCCTTCCTCTTTTCCTCTCTCTCCTTCCTCTTTCCTCTTCTCTCCTTCCTCTTTCCTTCTTCTCTCCTTCCTCTTTCCTCTTCTCTCCTTCCTCTTTCCTCTTCTTCTCTCCTCTTTCCTCTTCTCTCCTTCCTCTTTCCTCTTCTCTCCTTCCTCTTCCTCTCCTCCTTCCCTCTTTCCTTCTTCTCTCCTTCCTCTTCCTCTTCTCTCCTCTTCCTCTTTTCCTCTTCCCCTTCTCTTCCTCTTCTTCTCCCTTCCTCTTTCCTTCTTCTCTCCTTCCCTCTCTCCTTCTTCTCTCCTTTCCTCTCTCCTTCTTCTCTCCTTCCTCTTTCCCTCTTCTCTCCTTCTTCTCTTCCCTCTTCTCCTTCTCTTTCCTCTTTCTCTCCTTTTCTCTTTTCTCCTTTCCTCTTTTCCTCTTTTCCTCTTCCTCTTCTCTCCCTTTCCTTCTTCCTCTTTCTCTCCTTTCCTCTTTTTCCTCTTTTCCTCTTTCTCTCCTTTCCCTTTTCCTCTTTCCTCCTCTTTTCCTCTTCCTCCTCTTTTTCCTCTTTTCCTCTTCTCTCCCTTCCTCTTTCCTCTTTGTGTTCCAGTCAGTGAAGCGACAGGTGGTATTTGCTCGTCTCTTAATGTTGAATAAATCATTTAAAATTATATCTGAATTTTCACTAAAATAGAATAATTTCTTCCTTGTCATACATCCAACCGCTCCACTTATTTTGTCCGAATCCATCCATAACATTTTGAGATGTCCTGTTAACGGATAGGTAGGGTTGAAAACGGCCTTCGCTCGTGGAGGTAATAATGAAGATATATTTGTATTATTTAACCCTCACCAATAGGTAATACAAGGTGGCCATAAAGTCTGGAAACAGATGATATTGTGTCAGCACACTCACCAGGTCTGAACCCCCTTGATTACTTCTGCGGTATGCTGAAGGTGCAGGTAAATCTGAGGCAACGCATCATGGATGCATGTGCAGGGATTGATGGGAATGCTGCATTAATGCACCGCGTTCATTGCAACTTTGCTCAGCGCATTGAACTGTGCATTTCTCATGAGGGACCACACATTGAGCATATAATGTATATTCGCCTATGTTTCTAGACTTTATGGCCACCCTGTATAACTATTTATGAACTTGTTCAACATTTAAAACTAGTTGCATCAGCCTATATATATATAATTAGAAGGTGTCACCAGGTTCGAAGAGCCTTGAACACACCACGTAACCCAACAGGTTCTGTCTCATCCTTCCTTATAGCTGGTAAGTAACTGGTAACCAATCAACGAGGTTATTTAATTGCTCACCCATTTGCGCTGTTTTGATTGGACACCTTGTACATGCAATGTCGTCATGCACTTTTTCCTTAACGCACCTCATTGTCTCAGATTGCCTTCGTTTGCTCTATTGTCGATGCATCCTGTTGATGTACCATCGTTGAAATATCACACATGCCCATCTCAGGTGGAAATAGATGTGTTGAAACAATCTATTTATTATGTACGTGGAAACCACATCTCGTCGTTTCCATTCCAATCGATCCTTTCCGTGTCTTCTTTCCCCTCATTTTAGCCCCACGTACGTATTAAATATACTGACTGGTATATTGTCATTCTATCAAAACGTTTGTTTACCTGATTTTACCTGAACCAATCAACATTGAAACTTGCTTTTGCAAGCCCAGTATAGCAATGAGCTCCTCAAAGTTAACATCCCATGCAGACCCTTTCCTTGAGAAATTATGTCGTTGTCGCTTCCCTTACCTCCAACCACAACATTCCAGTACTCAACTTGCATTCACACAAACCAACCAGCAAACCCAACATGTGACGGTCGTATGTGTCAGCCAATGGAAAATCAATGGTTATTTTGCGTCACGTAGTCGAACCAGCGTCACCACCCGGCAAGCAGGTGTCAAAAGGTAGCGGCGAACAGTGCACTGCATGGCCTGTGACTCTTCCTTTGTACATAAACCTTAGCAATTATAATGTCACCAGGTCAATATTAGCTGTCTGAGGTGACAACTGATGGTACAGGTGCAGGTGCACATGCCTCATTGGAGATGGGTCGGTTTGTTTCCTGGGGAGAGCCAAGATCGTGGGTTATCTACATATGACGTATGAAGACAAATTTCCATTTTAAACCCCCCATTCCTCCACTCCTGTTTCCTTTTGCTTTCTCCCACCTTCTTCCCAACTCAGGGCCTCCCTTTTTATGAGTATTTAATTTTATGAGCTGGTTCCACACCCCAACCCACACTTCCCTTTTGGAGACCACCCTGATAAGCCAAAGACCAATGAGTTTTGTGCTATAGACTGAGGTTTGCTTTTTATTAACATTGATCCACTACTCAGGCAGAAGCGTGTACATGAAACGTGAGATCAATGTGAAATGCATGGACATGAGTAGACCATGGATAAATACATGTACATACTATATGGGATTTGAAGATGTTCCCTATATCAGTCAGCGGTGTGGATGGAAACACAAGCAAAACCAAGGTAAGGAATCTAATCTAATTGGCAGGAACACTGTGAACCATTTTGTGGTTGTGACTTAAGCTTGGAGGTGGTTGAATTGTGATCCAAGCATGGAGGGGTTAGTGGCCGTTTTGAAGTAGAGTAGCCGTTGGTTGTTGGGTATTTCGCTGTTCAGGGGTAGTTGTAGTCCATGGTTATTATGTACAGGTGAGTATAGGATTAAGGTTGTGACCTAAGCATGGAGCTAGTTGGGTTGTGATTCAAGCTTATAATTAGGTGGTTATGTTATGATCCAAGGTTGGAGGTGGTTGTGACCGAAACTTGGAGGTGGTTGGGTTATGAGCCAACTTCACCCAAGCGAAAGCCCCAGCAATACAAGAAAGCGAGGAAAGCTTTTGTGCCACACGGGACCAAACTCAGACTTTGAGTCGGAGATAACCGAACACCGTGTACGTGAGAGTGCAGGTAATGTGTTCCTCAATATCTAATAAGGGTGAGCACACTCCGATCATGGTTGTCGAGCAGCATCAGGATTCCAAATGGTGACGCTTGTTCATCAACCGGAACCATTAAGTACTGAAGAAACCGAAGTCTGTTCCAGGGGATTTAGGGACGAGGTTGGGAGAGAATCCGCATTTTTTGAGCTTCATTGATCCTTTACCATGGAGATTGATCTTCACATTCACCAGCAATCACTGCCTCACGTTCAGCACCATTCACATGCTTGGTTAGTACAGGGAACGTTTAAGAGATGGTTCAATTCGTGGAAAACGTCTGAGCTACCTGTGTATTGTGGCCGCAATTTTCGTGTCACCGATTTCCAAAAATGAGAAGTAAAGGAAAGTCTGTTGCGCTAGGATATGGAGTGCCAATTAGGATGTCCTCGTTAGCATCAGGTATTAGACAATTACATTAAGGGTCAACACATTTGCATTGCATTGTGACATAATCAGTGATTATATTAAGGGCCAACACATATGCATTTTACTTTATGACCTCTTCTACTGAAGGTGGGTGGAGGTTATGTTTTCACCCCCGTCTGCTTGTCTGTGAACAGGATATCTCTCAAAGTTATGGACGGATTAGGACGAAATTTAGTGGACAGGTTTGGTGTGTGACAACAAAATGATTAGATTTTGGTGAAGATCTGGATTCAGATCCACAAATTTTTCCAAGTGATTTTTCACCATTGAGAGATGGGGCCAAAAACGATATATTCCAAAAAGTTGTGGACGAGTTGTGACAAAATGAGATGGATGAGTTGGTTTGGTGACGAGAACAAGCCGATTCGATTTTGGTTCAGGTCCGGATTCAGATCTGGCCTATCATTGGGATACAAGATTTAAACTGTTCCGCCTGGCGGAGGTATGCGTGCTACCGCATGCCGTTCTAGTTTTATTTTAGTACTCTCAGTGGTACCTGGCATTTCCCGGTGCTGTTCTAAATCAATTTTTTTTCTTCTAACTTTTGGTGAGGGCCTAAAACACCTCTCTACACCTGCAAAGAATGGTGTAAGGTGATATAATAGCACGCAGTGAGCTTCATACTTAACGCGTGCACATGAGAGAATAGGAAAAACAACACAAACACAAACATGGCAATTTGGAATCCGTGTCGTTGGCTATGACCCTTTTGCTTCCGTTTTTTTTTTGCTTCTGATTTTTTTTTTGTCTTCTGTTTTTGTCATGGGAATGATGATGCCGGGAGATAAAGCATCGTCGGAGACATGAAAGACCCAAATAATATCAGACATGGTGTATATTTCCTCCACTGATTTTAATAAAGATATCTCCCGCATATCAAAAAATAATTTTTAATCGTGATTTACATTATTTGATCCTGTTCGAATCCAGGCCGAAGTAACCGGAAATTGCGTATACAGTTGTGACAAGTAATAGTAGTCAAAGGATGTAAGAAGAATTCTACGTTCAATCTCGTATTTATTTTTTTAGATGAGATCCTGTTCTAGGCGGGTGTCGTTGTGTTGTGAAGGTAATGTTGAGTATTATTATTTTTTAGTGAGATCCTGTTCTAGCGGCTGTGGTGTAGTTCGTTGTGAAGGTAATGTTGAGGTAATATTATTTTTTTTTAGATGAGATCCTGTTCTAGGCGGTGTAGTTGTCATTGTGAAGGTAATGTTGAGGATTTTTTTTTCAGATGAGATCCTGTTTATCGGCGGTTAGTTTCTGTGAAGGTAATGTTGAGTAATATTTATTTTTTTAGATGAGATCCTGTTCTAGGCGGTGTAGTTTTTCTGTGAAGGTAATGTTGAGGATTTTTTTTTTTCAGATGAGATCCTGTTCTAGGCGGTGAAGGTAATGTTTGAGGTAATATTAATCTTTTTCAGATGAGATCCAGTTCTAGTGGGTGTAGTTGTCGTTGTGAAGGTAATGTTGAGGTAATATTTATTTTTGCAGATGAGATCCTGTTCTAGGCAGTGTAGTTGTTGTTGTTGAAGGTAATGTTAAGGTAATATTTATTTTTTCATAGCAAAAAGACTGTTTAATTTGATATATGTAAGAAGAACTCTACGTTCGCTTCTAGGCTTTGCCTATTCCATATTATTACCTTTAACATAGCTACAAAGGCTTAGACACTATTGAAAAAAATCCCCAAAACTTCAACTTTTTTTGATTTTTTTGCCTAAAACGCTATTTGACACTCACTGATGAACCTCAGAGTTTGACGAAGATCCATTTGGTTTGGTCATCTCTGACAAAAATGGTGACACGGACAAACATATCTCTAATAGTACATAGACAGGGCCCAGCCAAGGAAACACTGCCACATTTTCCTGTCAGTCATCTCAGCAGTCTGTCACCCTGATGCCATATACTTTCAATTTAGCAGACGGGCCACACTGGATTTTGCCTCAAATCCAATATGGCGGACAAAAACCAAAATGGCCACCAAATGCCATTGAATTTGAATTTTAAAGTACCATATTTCTTCAGCTCGGATATCAAAGGAGGTGTAAAGTGCCGCTCCCTTTATATTGGACGGTTTCTCTGTGTGCAACTTTAACACAGGGACTGAAAGTTCGTTTCTTGGCTTCTCCTGGACAAAATCGGCTGCAAATTTCAGAAGTAAATCCTTTGTCCGTCGAGGTAATGTGTTCCAAATTTCAGCAATGTCCATTCCCGTCTAAGTAATGGCTTTCAAAAGACATTCCACCTCAGTGCCATAGTTTTTGCTTTTTTTGCTAGTTTTTTGCTCATTAGCCATTGGTTTGAGTTCTGTTCTTGTGTGGTACAAGTATGCAACGCGCGATGTTGTTAGAAGCAGGGGCTCCTGCAGAAATTAATGGAAGTGTGAAGCGCCCTCCCTTTATTTGGAATGGTTTCTCTGTATGCAACTTTAACACAGGGACTGAAAATTCCTATGGGAAGTTGGGGGGGGGGGGCATTGTCCTCCAAAATAAGTATTTGCTTTCTTTCTCCAAAACCACACACAATTTTATGAAACTTGACCACATCCTTCATCATCCATGTTCTACCAAAGTTTGTTTGTGACCTTAAAAAAATCGGGGTCTAAGAGGGTTTATGGAGGGCAGGGGGGGGGGTTGCCCCTAAAATAGGTATTTGCTGAAAGATTGGTTTGTTTGATCAATTTTGCTGCTTCCGTCCCACATTGACTTCCTCCTCAGTAACATTATTCTACTAGACGAGCACCCAGGGGTATTGCCCCAAGTTTTGCTCATTGGGGCGAACCCCAAAAACTTGGAGATAGAAAATTTTTGACTCCTGTCGTAAAATAGTCAAACGCGAAGGGCTCATAACTTATGAACTGTTGGATGAAAGTCCGTTAAATTTTAAATATGAATAGAGGGGCACTTGTTGAGACTTCAAAGTTACTCGTAGCCACATAATTAGGGACATAGCAAAAATTATGGACACCGTAAAAGTGGACTTTGGAAAAAATATCGGTTTTTCAAGTGCTCTAATTCTAGAAGAAAACTGGCTGAAACATAGAACTCTACATTGTATCGGTTAAAAACCCGTCAGTACGTAAAAAAATTTTTGTGTACCTTGAAACCGAAAACCCATAAGATAATGTGCACGTGGGTGATTAATTTGATTTAAAAACTTGGCTCCTCTTTGTATGAACTTTTTTAGAGCGTTACTTGATTCCTCCTAAGAACACAAGGGTAGTACAACATGTACACGAGATTTTGTTGATTGTGCCTTATTTTCTCTCTTCTGGCATTTCCCACAAGCCATGGCATGTCCCTTCATTTCTATAGTTTGCCACATGCCACATACCATGTAAAAGGGCATTTTCTATGCCCCTGGCATTTTCAGCCAATAATCTATTATTTGTGCTTGAAATGAGATATTTGCCAACCATATGCTGGAACTATGCACAAGTAGCTCATTTTGGAGTAAATTTGCATTCGATCACAAATCCAAGATGGCCACCATGATCTTAAATGGACAACAAAAGTCCAAAAATTGAATATCTGCAGTTTTTAATCGTCCAGGACCAAATTGTTTGCCCCAAAATAATGAGATAATTATTTACTGGATAGATAATGTCACATGGCGTAAGGTTAGGAAAGATGCTGCAACCCTCTCTCCCCCATTCTCTGCATAAAACATCGCGGATACTAGCTATGTGTTCATTTAGTATTTTAAAAGTTCAAATCACAGGGCTCTCTGGCTGATAGTGTAGCGGGCAATTTCCAATGAGCAATGCTCAGTATACTGAACAAAAGCACAGAGGAGGATATAGTGTGTGTACATATCTGTATAATCATCATACTAAAATATGCAATTTGGTGTCTGTATGTCTGTCTTTTTGACCACGATACATTCAGTGGTTACTCATCCAATCTCAACCAAACTTGACAGCAGAATTAAGGGTCACACGATGGAGGTTGAAGCATCTCAATTTGCCTCCCCAAAGGGAGGTTTCCACCTTTGGCGAAATCCGTGTTAAGATTGCCAATTGTGGTGTTTTTCCAAGGCCGCTTCTGACAACAAAAATAATAACAACACTAATGATAATAGCGTAATATTAATGTTGTTACAAAACAATAGTAATACAAAATAGAAAGCATCTGAAAATGCAAAGCATGTCTGTGTACGTTTTGCATTCCGACCTCTTCTTCTGCCGTACGCTAAACATGACAAACATCTATTTTGTTTTTTTAAACAAAACAATTGATTTTAGGTGAATTTGTCCTTTTGACCTCAAAAGCAAGAGGCTCCAGTGACCCAATATGCAAACCCTTCTCAAATTTCAAGTCAATCGGATGAAAATTGAAGATTTTATGTGATTCTTTGACCTTTTGACCAAAGAAATTTGCCTTCTCCGTATTCTCATAAAAAAGCTTTGTTGAAAATTTGATGATAAAAGCTCAACTGGTAAAAAAAAACAAAAAAAAAATTACGGCTCGGACAGACACACACAGACAGACACAAGTGATCTCATTCTGCGCGGGGGTATGGGCTGATAATTATTATTCTCAAAAAGAGCAGACGAGGATATCCCAAAAAGTTGTGGACAGATTCAGATGAAATTTGGTGGGCAGGTTGGGTGTGTGACAAGGACAAATTGATTCGATTTTGGTGAAGATCCGCATCCAGATACGAGAATTAAAAAAAAGTGATTCTTGGTCACCACCGAGAGATGGAGTCAAAAGTGACGTGCAGCACGATATCTCAAAAGGGTATATAGGTCGGATTATTTACAAAACTTGGTGGATGAGTAATGAGTTGGATCGGTGAAAAGAACAAGATCAGATTTTGGTTTGTGATTCGGGCCAATGGTCCGGATGCGGACCCGGCCCATCGGTGGATACAAAACGTAACCTGTTCAGCCTAATGGAGGTAGACGCTCTACCGAGTGTCGATCTAGTCAATGGCACATTCAATTTCACAAAAAATTGACCTGAAGGAACTATTTGGAAAACTTAAGCACAGAAAGAAAAACTCTAATAATGATCAACTTTGTCGTAGGAACCCAGTATTACATCACGTGAACCTTATTACATCATGACGATGTGCATTTCATCTAGTGCATCGTGTGAAAAGTGTCAAACAATGACAATGCACAATCGGTTTCCTTTTCTCCTTTTTCATGTAAAATAAACCTAATATTATAAATGCAGAAGTTTTATTCATACTAATACGTAATAATATTTATTGTGCAGAGGGTGTAAAGCTGGAGGTTCACCTAGATCCTAAGACATCCAACACCCAATTGTATCAGCCCATCTGGTCACCATGAGCCTTCAGAAAGAAACAAACTGGTTTTAAGGAATGATGCTCATGATGCTGGAACCTCATGTCCAGATCCCATAAAATTCCGTCGGTTTTATCCAATAATTTCTGATTTTGTCTCATCAATAAATTGGTGTTTATTGGGACATCTCGTTCCAAGGATATGTGAACTCGCACTTATCCTTGAAGCCATCTTTCCGGTGTTGCTATCTGATGGAGAAGGGTCATTGATACCTTTTAGAATCGAGAGTAAAGGTGAAAGGTGTTCGGTAAACGTGATTTTAATCCTACAGAGCAGGTCGACACCAGTTTTCCTGTACAGAGTATATGACGTCGTCTCGATTCCCTTCGCTAAAACAATATTTATTTTCTCATGAACGTGCATTATTAATGATGAACCTATTTTGCTGAGTGAAGAGAGGGTGTGATTATTGAGATTCTATGTTTGAGACATTAAATGTACCAATTGTTCATGTCTCCACTCCATTCTTACAGGCCAATCTAAGCACTGCACAAGTATTATCTGAGATCTTCTCCGCCACATAATTAACACCATGGACATCGTCTCCTATCCGAGGTTATGGCAAAACAAGCTTGGGGTCGAAAGGTCACACCGCTGCTCATTTGTAGTCTTGGGAACATCGCCCGGGATCAGATGAACCACAGGTGCAGAAAGTGTTCCGATCAATAAATGTAACTTTGTGCTTCCAAAGCAAATTCGAACTACAACGGCACTTAGTAGAGTGCATACCTCCGCCAGGCTGAACAGGTTACGTTTTGTATCCACTAATGGTCTGGATCTGGGTTTGAACCTGAACCAAAATCGACTCGGCTTGTTCTTGTCGCCGAACCAACTCATCCACCTAGTTTTGTCATAATCCATACATACCTTGAGATATTTGGATACAGTATACGTATATCGTTTTTAGGCAGATTTCTCAATGTTGAAGAATAACTTTAAAAAAATTAATTCAGAAATTCCAATAGCCGGAACCGGATCTTCACCAAAGTCGAATCAATTCGTCTTTGTCACACACCTAACCGCTCCACCAAATTTCATCCGAATCCATAAATAACTTTTTTGAGAAATTCTGTGTGCAAAAAAATAGACACACAGGGGTGAAAACAAAACCTCCATCCACCTTTAGTGGCGGAGGTAATGAATATACGGGACAATGTGATGTAAAAAATCGCGTGATGATGTCACAGCGGGAAAGACACTTTTGGGGAGAACATGTTCATCTGCCATTGGAGATCAAATACAATTCTCAGGATGGACCGATAAACATCATGGAAACTCCTTGTTATAATGTGCACATTAAATGGGTTTCTGAACCAAAATTCAGACCTTTGAGAGAGTGAGAGGCCCAAAGACTCAGCCTCACCACAGGAGATACCAATGATCATAAATGCCTTGGTTTCCACAGCGTGAAGCAGAGAAAGGTGGGAGGCGGGAGCACCAGCCCAGAGGAGAGAGCAGTACTCCATCAGGTTACGGACGAAAGCTTTGTAAGTGGTCAGGAGCTCAGGTGAGCTAAGGAAGGACTTTCCATGACGGAGGATGCCCAGTCGGCAACTGGTTTTGGAGGCCAGCTTAAGAAGAAGGGTCCCGG
>CM068960.1:125527706-125544600 GCA_035128595.1 Eptatretus atami | reverse complement strand
GTTGTTAATCTGGGTGTGACGTGCACAGAAAATATGGTGGGGCTGACCCCAAAACTAGGAGTAGTCCTATGTAAAATCAATGTACCTCTTATGATGATGATGAAGCTGATAACACGAAGGTTTACTGAACCAGCGAATGTGTTTGCACATGCAGTAAATGGGGAAACTGCGAATGCCGAACCTGTGAATGTCTTCACAAATGAGGGAGATAGAACAGCTTCGTGCGGGTGGAAAATCAAAATCATAATTGCATTGAGAAATTTATGAAACCTCCCACCCCAACCAACTTAGGACACCCGCTGGGACCCCGAAAAGGTTCCCCAGAAAGTTTGGCAGGGGTAACCCCTAAACCGAGGGAGTAGTTCGGGGACTGACAAACAAATACAGACACCACTCCTGCTTTGTTATTACAGATTATAAAAGAGTAACAAATAAAACGATGAGAAAAAGAGACAGAAGCTACACGTTCATTTCAGAAGAGAGAAAACAAAAACAGATATTTCAAGGTAATCAGTGGATGATTCAAAAGATGAAGAAATAAAACTCAATGTGTTAAATCAACCATCGATGGCAGTGCAAAGTGCATTATGTACTTTATATACACCATACACCATACACCATACATGCCTGGTGTTGACATAATGGTTAGGTGGTGGGTTTGGGATACATGCCTGGTTGGTGTTGACATATAATGGTTAGGTGTGGGTTTGGGATACATGCCTGGTGTTGACATAATGGTTAGGTGGTGGGTTTGGGATACATGCCTGGTTTGTGTTGACAATAATGGTTAGGTGGTGGGTTTGGATCCTAGGGTCCTGAGTTCAAATCCGCTCATCTGTTGAATTAATACCAGGTGGGTTCACTCGGCCTGTCATCCTTCTGAGGTCGGCAATATGAGTGCAGCTGCTGGGATACTGTGTCAGAGTGGCGACCCATCCAGGATTGTGCCCAATAGTCAAGGAGACTGCTTAAGCAGCAGCAACGCTCTGCACAGATTATGGTCCAATGGATGGATGTATATATATATATATGTACAGCATTCAAAAACTCGTGTCTTATCCATAGATTAATGAAAACATTTTTTTTTATTTGGGCAAATACGAATACCTTCAACGAAGCCAAAAGACTGTCTGTATGTCTCAAAATAATTCTCAAGTTTCATTTTTCCTGTGTGATTATAAGATAGACCTCTTTGTAGGGTAATGAGAAAATTGTCAAAAAATCCTTTTTTTGATGTGTATTGGAGAGAGAGAGAGAGAGAGAGAGAGAGAGAGAGAGAGAGAGAGAGAGAGAGAGAGAGAGAGAGAGAGAGAGAGAGAGGAAGAGGGGAGAGAGAGAGAAAGAGAAAGAGAAAGAGAGAGAATGAATTAGGGAGAGAATTCGGACAGTGAAGACACCATGCCTTGCAGGCCGCTCACGTCCTGCCTCTGTTGCACGGGAATGTGGTATTGCTATGGAAACATCATTTCTAAGGTGGGAAAAGTGTGTTTAGGGTAGTGCTGCAGGCTCTCTGAAGGACATTCCCCCTTCCTTTTTCTCTCTCTGTGTGGTTGTGATATAATTTTGCAAGGTTGAGGAGTAGGAGACTGATTTGAGCAGATATCAGTTGTACATCCATCAGTGTTGAATTGTGATGACCTGGAACCTGTGCAGCAGGAAGTAATGAAGTGGAAATTCAGACAATACTTTCAGAAGTAGTAGAGGTGGTGAGAGGACGAAGAGGTCAATTTGAAGCATCTGATGGATGAGGCACTTATAGTGTAGTAGATAGTAGAAAAATCGTGCAAATTATGATACAAGCATCAAATTTGGCATTTTCGTTGTGCAGGGCTTTCTGATCAAATCTGCCCGATTGCCATTTGAAAATCCAAATTTTGAAAAATTTGAAAAAAAAAAAAAAAACTTCAAAAGAATTTGAAGTCACAGCTGGCTGAAATTCTTGAAGTGCAAGTGAACATCCCAGACAGAGAACCAAGGGGAGATGCAGTCATCATTGATGGCTCAGCACATTATCAATGCCCTACCTCCACGCACTTCAAAGATGTTTGATGACTGCTAAAGAAGACATCATCCCAAAGGTGGAATCCTATGGTGCCAGGTACGAGAGGGTGGACGTAGTGTTTGATGTGTACAAGAAGTCAAGTCTGAAGTCCGAGGCAAGTCGAAAAGCGGGCAAGGAATCAGAAGAAGAGTGACAGGAACCAGTAAGACCCCAAGTAACTGGAGAAGCTTTCTTCGAGATGACAGCACAAGACTGAGCTGTTTCACTTCCTTGCGGAAAAGATGTGTGAAGCACAGACGACAAGCACAGTCATTGTCACAAAAGGAGAAGATGCCATTAGCAACACAGGAAGTCACTGGATGCTGTGTCTCCATGTTGTCATGAAGAAGCTGACATCGAATATTTGTACACGCCAGGGATGCAACGACGGATGGTAGCAAGTCCATTATAATTAAGGCTAATGACACGGACGTACTAGTCATAGCAATATCTGTACTGCCATCCTTACAGGAACTAGGTCTTGAGAACATGTGGATTGCCTTTGGCCAAGGAGCCAAGGCCGATGGATTCCAGTCCATGAGGTAGTTTCTGCAATAGGGCCTGAGAAAGCTAGAGGGATCCCATACTTCCATGCGTTCACTGGATGTGACGTCGTGTCTGCCTTCGCGGTAAAGGGAAGAAAACTGCATGGCAGACTTGGAACTCTTTGATGATGTTTCTGAAACATTCCAATCTCAGCCAGCATCCGACATTGATTCGTGATCTTGACTTTTTTGAAGTTTTTTTTTTTTTTCAAATTTTTTCAAAATTTGGATTTTCAAAGGGCCAATCAGGCAGATTTGATTAGAATCCCCTGGAGAACAAATGTGCCAAATTTGATGCTTGTATCATCATTTGCACGATTCCTCTCAAAAATTGGCTGTTATCTGCCCCACTAGATGTGGTACAGCCATGAGGAGCACAACTTACCGACGGCATGGTCCTTATGTTTCATGAAGAGTTTGGTCTGCATCTGGCCATCACTGTCTGAAATAATTTTTTAATAAATTAGCGAAACCCCCCTTTTCAGCCTCTTATAAGGGGTGAATCAGGATGGGGAGCACAACCCGATGAGACCTTACTGTTCTGATGTATAATACCACATTTGGTGCAAATCGGTCATGTAGTTTGTGAGGAAAATATGGTTTAGTGAATACGATGGATTAGGGGAGGGAGGCCATGGCCCCTTTCAGTCGAGGTACAGCCATGGGGAGCACAACTTAAGGTTAGGACATGGTCACGATGCCGCATGGCCAGTTTGGTCTGGATCTGGTTGTAAGTTTCTGAGAAGAAGATTTTTGAATGAAATACCAATATTTGGGGCAAAACCCTCCTTCAATCCCCTTTATTGGGACCGCGTCTGGATGGGGAGCACAACCCCATGAGACATTGTTGTCCTGATGCATCATACCAAATTCGGTCCATATTGGTTAGGTAGTTAGTGAGGAGAAGATGTTTTAGTCAAATGTTAAAGGACGTACGTACGGCCGGACACTGGGACCCGCTGTATGAGATTATTTTTGGAGAAATAACCTAATAAGAAGGAATATTTCCAGGTTGTGATGTTTAGGTATGTGGGTACCTTGAATGTGACCTAACTTTTTGTTTACAACCATGCTTGTGTATAACTCCCCACTGACCTCCCACTGTGCAGCCAATCTCCCCATTGTGAAACCTCTTCACTGCAAGAAACACGTGACTACGGACTCTACTTTTGATAATCTAGTAAATTTAACTAGATAATCTCCCCACTGTCTGTGCAGCCAATTGTGTAAAATTTTAAAAGGCTGGAGGCTCTATTTGAACAGAAACTTCATCAGTATTTGCTATGACATCCTCTCCGTTCTCTCCGTCGCCGCCATCTTGATTTTCAGCACGTGCAGGAAACACGTGGTTATGGACTCTTTATTCTTTCGTAGGCAGTTGAAAAACAACAGACAGTTTATGGACGTTTGTTGAGCTTGGAAAGCTTTTCTATGGCACCTTTCCAGGTGGATACCATTGTACCTCCCGCCAAAGCATACGTCGGGCAATAGTTGCTGATACGAGTGATGGATTGGACTTCACCATCGTCACAATGACGTGATTCCTTTATCTCGCCGCTTTTGGATAAGGTAGACACCCCTCCTGCTCCCCCCATGAGTTGTTCTAACATGGTTAAGGTCAATCCAGTGTGTCAATGGGACAAGGAAAAGCCAGGTGGTTCTTTTTGGGTCTTCAATGAGTGTCTTGGGATGGACATAACAGAGTAGCCACATATCTCATCAACAGCTGAGAAAACCCGGCAGAGTGAACGGCACCGATGTGGTATATGGAACTCGTCTTACCCCAATCACACAAGCATCCGAGATCAAAGCATGGGTTCAGAAGTTTCCTCGACTTTCGGTGCGCCAGGTGGCTGCATGATGCTGATTTGATGTCTTGATGTATCTATCGAAAGGTGCTTTCAAAGTATAGCAGCAGGTGATGCTTCATGTGGAGGTGGTAAGATGCTTGATATCCACCTGATGCTTGTTGGTGGGATATTGGAGAGTAGTGGTATAGTTATGGTGGTGATGTAGATGATATTTTTACAGTCATCAGACTCGGCTCAGTTACCTGGTCCGAATCTTGATAAACCACGTCAAAGAGGTCATGCCGGCAAACTGAATTTGGTTATCCGAGCAAGGCCTTGGGTCTGTTTGTGCTGTTACCTCCTGTGGCGAAACGTCCGAATCAGTTAGGTGACTCGCTGGGAGGACCGTGCGCCCGATCACCATACCAGCAACCTGAGCGGTGGTCACCCAGACGCAGGCACGTTTAGTATTGGGTGCTGACAGACACAAACCCAATGGGTCCTTTAACGAGCATGTATAGCCAACATGGCTCACGATCAGAACAACTCGAATCACTCTGAGACCAAGTGAATTTGTAGTGAAACAAACGGGAGGGAATACAAGAAGTAACTAGTATGGCACTCTGTGGAGCACATACCTCCACCAAGCTGAATAGTTTGCATTATGTATCGAACTGGTGGACCGGATATGCATCTGGACCTCAACCAAAATATAATTGGCTTGTTCTTGTCACTTACCAAACTCATCTACCAAGTTTAGTCATAATCCGTTCACAACTTATATTGTGCTATATATTGTTACGGAAATGGCCCTTCGTATGCTGCTAAATATAGGATTAGCTCAGATCCCCCATTAAATGCATGTTTAGCTAGGTTGTTTGGTAAAATGGACGTTACATGTGTGTCGGGAGGTGTAAGAGGCTGTTTTGTTGTTTGTGCGGTGGTGGTGGAACGAGGGCTCCCTCTTCTTCCTCCACTCTCCAGACGATAGGCCCCGCCCAGTCGGCTGAGGGGGAGTGGCCTGGAGAGGGAGGTGGAGCTGGGGGGAGGAGTCTTGTCGGCTTCGCTGAGAGAGGCGTGCTCGGGGTAGAAGCGGGGAACTAAATAGAAACTGGAGAGAAAAAGAGTTGAGTGTGTGGAAACAGTCGCTCTCGAGGCGTGCTCGTGGTTCGAAGCGAGCGAACGAAGGAGGGACAGTGTGGAATCTGCCGGGAGAGACGCTGAACCTGAGCGCGCCGAGTCTGCCTTTTTGGGCAGTGAGAGAGGCAGCCTGCACGTCGAGTCGGCGATCGACTCTTATGAGGAGGCGATTCTGCAGTGAGAAAAACGGCAGCCGGCTTTGAGAGGCGAGCGTGGAAAAGGAAAGAAAAGGTGATTCTGCGGAGGAAGAACCTGAGAGGACGGAGTTGAGAAGTCTGGCTTCGAGGCGGGAAGGCAAGAGAGGAAACGACGGAGCCTCTGACGGTCCTTGCTCACCTCACGGCTCGACGCGTTTGCCGATCCGCTTGACGGAGCCCGGCACCTCGATTTGGCCTTGTGCTGGTGAACAGGCCAGGCCTGGATTTGTGTGCTGGACCTTGGGAGAGATCGGCTGAGGCCCATCGTTGATCTGGCGGTCTTGTGCCGTCGGCCTTGCGCGGGTCGGAGCGAGCGGAGACCGCGTGCGGTGCGGAAAAGGAAGAGTACGGCGCCGCCATCTTGCCACGTGGCGCGTTCGAGCTGGGGCTCGAATCCGTGGACATCCGCTTGTGTGCGAGCGACATTCGTGCTTTTGACACTGTCCTCTCGTCCATGAAACATCACCAAGTACTCTGTCTTGCATGCATGCTGTCTGTCTGTCTTTGTCTGCACGTGGTTTAAGGCATATCTCGGTAGGGACCCCCCCGAAACTGTTATAGTCCGTGGTTCCCTAGTTAAGAACGGGTTAAAGATTGTTAATAAAAGCATTGTTGTGAATGTGTTGCTTGTGTTGTGTCCCCCGATGTTCCCCAATAAATCGGGTTGGTCCGTATGAAGTTGCCGCTATGAATTAATTCGTGTCGCGTCGAGGAACGATCCGTTCGATTGGCATATAAAACCATGGTTACAGACTGGCAGAAAACGCTCGCATCTGACACAACCAGTCTGTAACTGGGTTCTATTTCCCCAACTGGTAAGGTCAAGGATTACGTTGGTATCGCGATTGAAGACGCGTGACCCGAGGCCTGTGCTGAGCCGGCCAGCGTTATAAACCCCGGAGACGGCGGTGGAGAGGGTGGAACCAAGAGTCGGGTGGGAATCCCGCCACCCCGGATCCGCAACAATATTGTTTTTGACCCTATCACTCAATGGTGAAGAATCACTTAAAAATTCTCGTATCCGGATCCAGATCTTCACCAAACACAATCTAATCAATTCATCTTTGTCACACACCCAACCTGTCTGAATCCGTCCATAACTTTTTGAGATATCCTGCTCATAGACAGATAGACAGACTGACAAAACCTGCATGACTGCTATTGGCTGGTGAGCCAAATTAGTGGGTGGGACATCCTGCCATGACCTCTCACCCAGACAGATGGTGCTGGTGATGGGTGAAGGGTGAGGGGGGAGGGTGGAGGTTACTGCAGCATTTCCCTCCAAGTCTCGCACCTGCGATCTGGTTTATCCTCATAACCTATAGGACAGATTACAGGGGGATAATACGTTAATAAGGGTTAAGGGGAAAGCAGTTTTAGACATGCACATGTGGGGAAAACTGACAGCAGCTTGCTATACAAATAACAACACATTTCCTAATATGGTCAATTGGTCATTTTACCTCTCTTATACAAAACAATCATCGTGGAAATAACTATTGTTATCCTGTATTAATGCAAAGATACCCCCGAGAAGGCATTCCTGCAACAATATAAATGCACCGTTACCAATTTCAGAGCATTGTTGATTGCGTGGAGACAAACATTGAGTGCAGGCTGTTGCACCAAATGAGCTGCCAGTACTCAGCCGTTGATAAGACCAATGATGTTGGCATCACAACCCGCTAAAGTCAACATGGGTTTCTGGAAGACATTGACCATATATATGGTCTTGTTGCGAGTATTTTTTACGTGCTGGCAGGAGCTGAGGGTCCGATCTATTAGAACTGCTAAATATGTATTTGGTTTGAAGTGTGGTAGAGGGGACACAGCACAACCACACATTGAGTGGTTTCGTGGCTCAAGCATTGCTCAGATGTATAGCAGAGACGACAGTTTTGACTACAAAGGTTTTAAATGCTAGACCCTCACCTAGTTCTCCTTTTTAGGGTTACACATGTGCAGAACCCCCCACCAACAACTGTCATCGGACAGCGAACGTATATTTTGCAGGCCAGGTAAGGATTGTTACCTAAAATGGCTCACAAAGCTCATAAAAGGCCGAAAATACTTGGAAAAATACCGAAGAGAAAGGGGGTGTGCCTCTGCACAACGAAAGATTTGGAGAACTTTCTGATCAATTCACCCAAAAAGTTGATATCTTGCAACCCGTACTGCAAAAACTCCCAATGATGTGCGCCCACGCAAGGCCTGTAGACGGGCTGTGGGTGGTGCGTTCTACCTGACCTCCTGGATTATCCATGTCAGGGAGTGGACTTTGAACTTTGCAGGAGAGATTACCTCGCCTGAACATGGCAGGCTTGACGATTTATTTAATGGCCGTCTGCAATATGCAACTTTCGAAATGACGTCATCTGCACCAGAATGCTCAATGCACATGTGCAGAAACCCATAGAAAATGCAGTGTTTGGGGAACCATAAAGTATATTGTGTATGTGAGATATGGATTGTTACCTAAAATGGCTCACAAAGCTTCTAAAAGAAGCCAAATATACTTGGAAAAGTAGCTGAGAGAAATGACTGTGCCTCAGCACAATGAAGGACTTGGAGAACTTTCTCAGATTGTTGAATCGACAGCTGTCCGCACTCCAAATCCCCGACCATGTGGGATGGTGCAAGGCCTGCGTGGACGTGCGTGTGCGATACAAACCCCTGAAGGATCGCCACCGGTGAATGGACTTTGAACCTTGTGAGAGTGCCTGGAAAAAGTCTGATTTAATACAATTTAATTCCAGGTTATAAGGCAACAAAAGGTGAAAATTTTGAAAGGGGCTGTAGACTTTCTATAGGCACTGTATATACATATATATCAGACGCACCTCCTGACTGTTATGGTGAGTATCGCTGCGGATTACGTCTCACGTGGTAAAACTGCATAATCTGCAAAGAACAACCGTCCGTCTGCCACCAAGACGATTGTTCCCACAAATGCAAACTATTCAACCAGAAGGCACGTGATGTGATCGGCGGGTAAATCAAAACATGTGGAGTGTGACGAGCACTCCCCCGATCTCCATTGGACATAGTCCCACACCAAAACGTCATCTCTCACTCGGAGGCCTCGGCACGGCAACTCTGTCAAACAGCCAAAGATTACATGGTCAACATCAGGTAAACATCAAATGGAGCCAGCAATCCGGATTTTGGGCTTATTTGCCCTCATCAGGACGGCACTGGCTCGGCCGGGTCGCGGGCCATGTAGGGCTCGGGCCACCCTTGGGCTGGACCATCAGCCAATAGCAAGCGAGCGGGGAAGGGCGAAGTGTGTCGTGGCTTGGGGTGGGGGTAGAGCAAATATAGGTGCTCACAGCGGGCGGAAGTAGAGGAGATGCTGAAGAGACAATGAGGCGATCGACCTGGGAGGGCCACCCCCTCTCTCAATGGGGAGGCCGGACAATGCCCTGCACCCCTCTCAATGGGCCACACCGAGCTTGTCAATGCCACGTCTGTTACACAAGCAGTGCGGCTCCTCCCCCTCCTTGCGATCAGGGAGCTGGACATCAATGATCTGTTCGTAGGTGCATATCAGATTCAGGGTTATCGATTGGGTTTATTAGTTTTGTTGCATTGCAATCGCTGTTTTGTACATACCTGCTGTTACACCACACACACCAATATATTTGTTGAATTGACTTGGTCTTGGCTCAAACTACTTTCTCATGATGGTGCTATCTGGTGGATAAGTGGGGAAATCTGTTTGAGACAGAGATTAGTGCGGCCACGAACCACTGAAAGTTAATCACCATGGGGACACTGGTTGCTCGGCCAGACGAAAAGATCCATCCCCTGTTCGCCTCGACACCTCACTGGCCCAGCACAAAGATTCCAATCGGTATGGTATTGTGACGTTGGGCACGGGGACCCACCGGGAATCTCTGCGGTGGGAGACTGATGGACGTGGTCACTATACGACTCGCTGGATTTGGACTGGACAACCAGACCGACAGACAGACCATTACAATATTTACTCTTAATGCTGTGTGGGAAGAGGGACGAGAGGAGTGTGGGAGTGGGAGCTGTATGGGCTGTGAGCGCCGTCATATACAGGGTGTTTCAAAAAGAGAGTGATGCAACTTATTAAATGTTTATTTACAAAGAAACAGAAACCTCAGGAACGTGAACCAAACATTTCTTGAAAGCTTATGACACGGTATTTTATATCACTGATTGCTATTGCAGTAAGTCACTGCTCGAGTTAATGAGAGCTCAAGGTGTGAAATTGGCATTTATGCAAAATCCTTGTAATTGATGTTTTGGATGTGTGCCCCTCCATGGTTCAGACAGGCATTGATCCTGAGTCCAAAGTTCTGTCCAACTTTCCTGTAGGTCTCATGTGGCACTGCCCGGAGGTAGTCTGACACCTCATGCTTCAGATCATCCAGTGTGGCAGGGCGGTTGGCATAGACAGAACCCTTGGCAGCCCCCCAGAACCAGTAGTCCAGAGGGTTCAAGTCTGAGCTATGGGGTGCTCAGTCATGAGTGGTACCCAGGGCAACAAGGCAGTTTCCGAAGAGCTGCCACAGAAAGTGGTGGTGTCACCAGCTGTATGCGGGGGTGCATCATCCTGCATAAACCAGATCATGCTGAGCTGGTTTGGGGTGACCTTTGGGGCTAGATAATTATGGAACTTCTGGAGCACGGCCCGGTAGCACTTACCGTTGATCGTCACCGTCCTGCAGTTGTCATTCTCAAACCAGTAAGGCCCGAGCATTCCCCATCTGGCATTGAAGGCGCAGAAGCATGTGACCTTCAGATACCTCTCAGTGATCTCAGGTGGTTCTGCCCCCCCAGAAAATATTGTTGTGGTTGATGATGGCACCGTTCAAGTGGAAATGGGCTTCATCACTGAACTAGATCAGGTTGATCCAGTTTGGGTACCGCTCCATCCTGTCACTGAACCAATTGCACATATCAAGTGTCCTTCTCATGTCATCTTGACTCAGTTTATGCCTAATTTTTTTTAATTTTTTTTAATGTTGAAGGCTTCAGTCATGGACTAAATAGTCCTCATCGAGGCAAAGTCTTAATCTCAGTCAGGTCCATCAGGTTTCTTGACTGCCACTGGTAACATGTAACCCAGTGCTACCTGCCTCATGGTCGGGTAGTCAGCGACTAAACCGACTATCCTCACTGGCTTGCCAGTGGGGAGGGTGACTATGACACCCTGCAGGACTAAAAACAATACCTGCCAAAGGGCAGATGAGCTCCTAATCGAGATGATGTGTGGGAAAAGCTTCAGTTCCTTAGTGAGGATACGCCAAACTGATGTTGGTTTGATATCTAGCTCCCGGGAACGCTGGCGGTGGGACTTCTTGGGACTGTCCACTGCAGAATCCCCCACGGTGTCTATGTTGGTTTGGCTCTTGGTTACTGTGTCCCCGATGTTCCCCAATAAATCGGGTTGGTCCGTATGAAGTTGCCGCTATGAATTAATTCGTGTCGCGTCGAGGAACGATCCGTTCGATTGGCATATAAAACAAAATGGTTACAGACTGGCAGAAAACGCTCGGCATCTGACACAACCAGTCTGTAACTGGGGTTCTATTTCCCAAACTGGTAAGGTCAAGGATTACGTTGGTATCGCGATTGAAGATGCGTGACCCGAGGCCTGTGCTGAGCCGGCCAGCGTTATAAACCCCGGAGACGGCGGTGGAGAGGGTGGCACCAAGAGTCGGGTGGGAATCCCGCCACCCGCCCGGATCCGCAACAATATTGTTTTTGACCCTATCACTCAATGGTGAAGAATCACTTAAAAATTCTCGTATCCGGATCCAGATCTTCACCAAACACAATCTAATCAATTCATCTTTGTCACACACCCAACCTGTCTGAATCCGTCCATAACTTTTTGAGATATCCTGCTCATAGACAGATAGACAGACTGACAAAACCTCATGACTGCTATTGGCTGGTGAGCCAAATTAGTGGGTGGGCATCCTGCCATGACCTCTCACCCCAGACAGATGGTGCTGGTGATGGGTGAAGGGTGAGGGGGGAGGGTGGAGGTTACTGCAGCATTTCCCTCCAAGTCTCGCACCTGCGATCTGGTTTATCCTCATAACCTATAGGACAGATTACAGGGGGATAATACGTTAATAAGGGTTAAGGGAAAGCAGTTTTAGACATGCACATGTGGGGAAAACTGACAGAGCAGCTTGCTATACAAATAACAACACATTTCCTAATATGGTCAATTGGTCATTTTACCTCTCTTATACAAAACAATCATCGTGGAAATAACTATTGTTATCCTGTATTAATGCAAAGATACCCCCGAGAAGGCATTCCTGCAACAATATAAATGCACCGTTACCAATTTCAGAGCATTGTTGATTGCGTGGAGACAAACATTGAGTGCAGGCTGTTGCACCAAATGAGCTGCCAGTACTCAGCCGTTGATAAGACCAATGATTTGGCATCACAACCCGCTAAAGTCAACATGGGTTTCTGGAAGACATTGACCATATATATGGTCTTGTTGCGAGTTTTTTTACGTGCTGGCAGGAGCTGAGGGTCCGATCTATTAGAACTGCTAAATATGTATTTGGTTTGAAGTGTGGTAGAGGGACACAGCACAACCACACATTGAGTGGTTTCGTGGCTCAAGCATTGCTCAGATGTATAGCAGAGACGACAGTTTTGACTACAAAGGTTTTAAATGCTAGACCCTCAACTAGTTCTCCTTTTTAGGGTTACACATGTGCAGAACCCCCCACCAACAACTGTCATCGGACAGCGAACGTATATTTTCAGGCCAGGTAAGGATTGTTACCTAAAATGGCTCACAAAGCTTATAAAAGCCGAAAATACTTGGAAAAATACCGAGAGAAAGGGGGTGTGCCTCTGCACAACGAAAGATTTGGAGAACTTTTGATCAATTCACCCAAAAAGTTGATATCTTGCAACCCGTACTGCAAAAACTCCCAATGATGTGCGCCCACGCAAGGCCTGTAGACGGGCTGTGGGTGGTGCGTTCTACCTGACCTCCTGGATTATCCTTGTCAGGGAGTGGACTTTGAACTTTGCAGGAGAGATTACCTCGCCTGAACATGGCAGGCTTGACGATTTATTTAATGGCCGTCTGCAATATGCAACTTTCGAAATGACGTCATCTGCACCAGAATGCTCAATGCACATGTGCAGAAACCCATAGAAAATGCAGTGTTTGGGGAAACATAAAGTATATTGTGTATGTGAGATATGGATTGTTCCTAAAATGGCTCACAAAGCTTCTAAAAAGAAGCCGAATATACTTGGAAAAGTAGCTGAGAGAAATGACTGTGCCTCAGCACAATGAAGGACTTGAGAACTTCTCAGATTGTTGAATCGACAGCTGTCCGCACTCCAAATCCCCGACCATGTGGGATGGTGCAAGGCCTGCGTGGACGTGCGTGTGCGATACAAACCCCTGAAGGATCGCCACCGGTGAATGGACTTTGAACCTTGTGAGAGTGCCTGGAAAAAGTCTGATTTAATACAATTTAATTCCAGGTTATAAGGCAACAAAAGGTGAAAATTTTGAAAGGGGCTGTAGACTTTCTATAGGCACTGTATATACATATATATCAGACGCACCTCCTGACTGTTATGGTGAGTATCGCTGCGGATTACGTCTCACGTGGTAAAACTGCATAATGCGAGCGACATTCGTGCTTTTGACACTGTACTCTCGTCCATGAGACATCACCAAGTACTCTGTCTGCATGCATGCTGTCTGTCTGTTTTGTCTGCACGTTGTTTAAGGCATATCTCGGTAGGGACCCCCTCGAAACCTGTACTCCGTTATCCCCGAGTTAAGAACGGGTTAAAGATAGTTAGTATAAACATTGTCGTGTTTATTGCTTGTGTTGCTACTTTCTCATGATGGTGCTATCTTGGTGGATAAGTGGGAATGTGAGACAGAGATTAGTGCGGCCACGAAGCGACTGAAATTAATCACCACGGGGACAACTAGGTTGCTCGGCCAGAGCGAAAAATCCATCCCCTTTTCGCCTCGACACTCCTGGCCCAGCAACAAGATACCAATCGGTAATGGTATTTTACGTTGGGCACGGGACGCCACCGCGGAATCTCTGCGGTGCGGAGACTGAATGGACGTGTCACTATACGACTCGCTGAATTTGGACTGGACAAGACCAGACCGACAGACAGACCATTACAATTTTACTGCTTAATGCTAGTGTGGAAGAGGACGAGAGGAGTGTGGTGGAGCTGTATGGCTGTGAGCGCGCGTCATATACAGGTGTTTCCAAAAAAGAGAGTGATGCAACTTATTAAATGTTTATTTACAAAGAAACAAACACTCAGGAACGTGAACCAAAACATTTCTTGAAAGCTTATGACACGAGTATTTATATCACTATTGCTATTGCAGAAGTTCACTGCTAGAGTTAATGAGAGCTCAGAGGTGTGAAATTGCATTTATGCAAAATCCTTGGTAATTGATGTTTTGGATGTGTGCCACGCTCCATGGTTCAACAGGCATTGATCCTGAGTCCAAAGTTCTGTCCACTTTCCTTAGGTCTCATGTACTGACCCGGAGTAGTCTGACACCTCATGCTTCAGATCAATCCAGTGTGCAGGGCGGTTGCATAAAAGAACCCTTGGCAGCCACCCCAAACCAGTAGTCCAGAGTTCAAGTCTGAGAGCTATGGGTGCTCAAGTCATAGAGTGGTACCCAGGGCAACAAGGCAGTTTCCGAAAGAGCTGCCACAGAAAGTGGTGGTGTCACCAGCTGTATGCGGGGGTGCATCATCCTGCATAAATAACAGATCATGCTGAGCTGGTTTGGGGTGACCTTTGGGCTAGAATAATTATGGAACACTTCTGGAGCACAGGCCCGGATAGCACTTACCGTTGATCGTAACCGTCCTGCAGTTGTCATTCTCAAACCAGTAAGGCCCGAGCATTCCCCATCTGGCATTGAAGGCACAGAAGCATGTGCCTTCAATACCTCTCAGTGATCTCAGGTGGTTTCTGCCCCCCCAGAAAATATTGTTGTGGTTGATGATGGCACCGTTCAAGTGAAATGGGCTTCATCACTGAACTAGATCAGGTTGATCCAGTTTGGGTACCGCTCCATCCTGTCATGAACCAATTGCACATATCAAGTGGTCCTTCTCATGTCATCTTTGACTCAGTTTTATGCCTAATTTTTTTAATTTGTTTTTTAATGTTGACTAAATAGTCATGTCATGACTAAATAGTCCTCATCGAGACAAGCCTTAATCTCAGTCAGGTCCATCAGGTTTCTTGACTGCCACTGGTAACATGTAACCAGTGCTACCTGCCCTCATGGTCGGGTAGTCAGCGACTAAACCGACTACCCTCACTGGCTTGCCAGGTGGGAGGGTGACTGTGAACATCCTGCAGACTAAAAAACAATACCTGCCAAAGGGTAGATGAGCTCCTAATAGAGATGATGTGTGGGAAATAGCTTCAGTTCCCTTAGTGAGGATACGCCAAACTGATGTTGGTTTGATATCTACTCCCGAGGAACGCTGCGGTGGACTTCTTGGGACTGTCCACTGCAGAATCCCCCACGGTGTCTATGTTGGTTTGGCTCTTGGTTACTGATGCTGGCCTGCCACTGTGGCCGCTTGCTCTGGTTGTGCACTGTACCCTTGTGCTCAAAAATGTTTCATAATACTGTTACGGAATGGCCCTTTATGGACTACTAAATATAGGATTAGCTCAGATCCCCCATTAAATTCATGTATAGATAGGTTGTTTGGTGAAATGGACGTCATATGTGTGTCGGGAGGTGTAAAAGACTGTTTTTATGTTCGTACTGTGAGTGGTGAAAACGAGAGATCACTCTTCTCCTCTCCATCCCGGACGAAGCCCCGCTTAGTCGGAGAGAGGGTGTGGCCTGGAGAGGAAGTTGACGCGAAGGGGAGGAGTTATGTCGGCTTCGAAAAGGTGGGAGGAGCGAGTGTTCGAAGCGAGCAAACGTAAGAAAACTGTAAAGAGAGAAAAGGGTGAGTGTGTGGAAGCGAGAGAAACGAATGCTTCGTAAAAACGGGCTCATGGGTCGATGAATGGAATGATGGCGAGAGGGAAAGCGAAGACCTCAGGTGAGGCTCAGTTTTGCAGTTGGGGAAACTGCAGTCGGTTGAGAGGCTGCTCGTGTTTTGGAAGCGAGCGAACAAAGGAGGACAGTGTGAAATCTGCCGGTACCAAACACGGCAGTCGGCTTTTGAAGAGGCTGCCTGCACGTGGGTCGACGATCGAACTCGTACGGGGAGGTGATCGACAGATTCGGCCTGCTCTGGCCGTGGAGCCTCCGTCCGTACTCACCTCACGGCTCGATACGTAGTCGATCCGCCTGCGGAGCTCGGCCCTCGACTTAGGCTTGTCTTGTGAGCGGGCCAGGCCTGGATTTGTGTGCTGGACCGTAGAGGAGATCAGCTGAGGCCGCATGTCGACCCTACGCGAGGTCAGAGCGCGCGGAGACGCGTGCGGTGCGAAAGGGGCAAAGGGAGGACGAGCTCCATTTCACCACGCGGTGCATTCGAGCTGGAGTTCGAATCCGTGCATTCGCTCTGTTTGCGAGCGACATTCTGCTTTTGACACTGTACTCTCGTCAATGAGACATCACAAGTACTCTGTCTGCATGCATGCTGTCTGTCTGTTTGTCTGCACGTTGTTTAAGGCATATCTCGTAGGACGACCCTCGAAACCTGTCTCCGTTATCCCGAGTTAAGAACGGGTTAAAGATAGTTTAGTATAAACATTGTCGTGTTATTGCTTGTGTGTGGATCCTATGTTCCCCAATAAATCCTGGTTAATTCTTATGAAGTTGCCGCTATGGATTAATTCGTGTCACGTCGAGGAACATCCGTTCGATTGCATATAAATCCAAAGTGTTACAGACTGGTAGACTCCGCTCGGTCTCATGACAAAACAGTCTGTAACCAGGGTTCTATTTCCCCAACTGGTAAGGTTCAGGATTACGTTTGGTATCGCTGATTGAAGGTGCGTGACCCGAGCCTGTGCTGAGCCGGCCGGCATTATAGACCCTCGGAGACTGGTGGTGTAGGGTGGCGCCTAGACCGGGTGAGATCCCGCCACCCCGGATCCGCAACAATACGTTGAATGGCCAATTTGTGGGTCCATCACGTGTTCTGTGGTCGTATTCCCCGACAGAACCTGTTCCAG
>CM068960.1:125526423-125527681 GCA_035128595.1 Eptatretus atami | reverse complement strand
CGGGTGTCTACATATGATTTAGTCTCACACCACAGAGCCACCACTGTTGTCTTCTGCTTCACTGCCAATGGCATACTTGAGATATGGAGCTAGAAATTCCAGGGAATAAATACCACGATAACACCAACAAACCCTGAAAAGGAAAACTGCATCGGTCAAAAAACAAAGAAATGGCGGAAAGTCAAAGTTGTATCAATCTTTTTGAAAGTTGTATCAATCAAAGTTGTATCAATTGTATCATTGATACGTCAAAGTTGTATCAATCTTTTTGAAACACCCTGTATATGTGTACATGTGTGTGTATATATATGCAATACCCCTGGGCGCTCACCTGGTAACAGCTGGATAAGAGGACCAGGGAACCACTGGTTGGCATGGATGACCCACAAAATATATAATGCAGAAGAAAGCAAATACAATCATATTTTTGGGGGAAACCCCCATAGTAAACTCGGTCCGGAGACCCCCTCAGGGCCTGGTTTTTAGCTCACCTGGATCTATGTTCCTGGTGGGCTTACGGGATGGCGTATCACCCGTCTGTCCGTCTATCCATCTGTCCGTCCGTCGACAAACACTTGCAACTTCTTCTCCAAAACTACACACACAATTTCGATGAAACTTCACCACAACCTTCATCACCCCCCTGATGTACTGAAGTTTGTTCACTGTATTAAAAAAGTCGGGGTCTTCATGGGGGTTGAGGAGGGAGAGGGGATGTTGCTCCCCAAAATCGGTATTTGCTATAACATCGGTTCATTGGTACATTTTGCTGATTCCATCCCATTCTGACTTCGTCCTCAGTATCATTATTCCACCAGGTGAGTGCCCAGGTGTACTGCCCGTACGTTTTCATTAATTATTTTGCAGGATTGCTGGAAAGTGTGAACCAAATGAAATGACTGTCGAGTAGCTCTCCGAAGTAGCTCTCCGAAGACATTGGGTAGAGTCCTCGTTAACATTCATGTTCATGTGACATTGGTAAAGTGGCCTATGATGGTTACATATCGGGTATGGTCCACACTTAGCTTTGAACTATCAATCTGGGTTCGATTCCCAACCTGACTGTAAACTGCTTGACTGGTGCTTTGTTGGCATTAGCTGGTGGATATGAAAGATCCCACGGTGTGTCTTTCACGAAGAGGGCGGCAAGTCATCGCCGGCACCCCAAGCTAATTACACATGCACGTCGAAATCACCTTCAGTGGAACATCAGGCATGGCCAGCTGGTTCGTGAAAGACTTTGGCCAAAAACTGCCTC
>CM068960.1:125513923-125521423 GCA_035128595.1 Eptatretus atami | reverse complement strand
AAAACTGTGATGATTACACCATATGTTTAAGCATGTGATGATTACACCATGAGTTAATTAAAACATGTGATGATTATATCATGTGTTAATTAAAACATGTGATGATTACACCATTGAGTTAATGAAAACATGTGATTGATTACACCAGAGTTAATTAAAACATGATGTATATAGTTAATAAACATGTGATGATATATCATGTGTAATTTAAACATGTGATGATTACACCATGTGTTAATTATAAACATGTGATGATTACACCATATGTTAAAGCATGTGATCATTACACCATAGATTAATTAAAACATGTGATGAATTATATCATGTTGAATTAAAACATGTGATGATTACACCATGAGTTATATGAAAACATTGACGATTACACCATGAGTTAATTAAAACATGTGATGATTATATCAGGTGTTAATTAAAACATGTGATGATACACCATGTGTTTAATTTAAAACATGTGATGATTACACCATTGTGCTAAAGCATGTGATGATTACACCATGAGTTAATGAAAACATGTGATGATTACACCATGAGTAATTAAAACAGTGATGATTATATCAGGTGTTAATTAAAACTGTGATGATTACACCATGTGTTAATTAAAACAATGTGATGATTACACCATGTGTTAAAGCATGTGATGATTACACATGAGTTAATTAAAACATGTGATGATTATATCATGTGTTAATTAAAACATGTGATGATTATATCATGTGTTAATTAAAACATGTGATGATTACACCATGTGTTAATAAAACATGTGATGATTACACCATGTGTTAAAGCATGTGATGATTACACCATTAGTTAATTAAAACATGTGATGATCTATATCATGTGTTAATTAAAACATGTGATGATTACACCATGAGTTAATGAAAACCATGTGATGATTACACCATGAGTTAATTAAAACATGTGATGATATATATCAGGTGTTAATTAAAAACATGGATGATTACACCATGTGTAATTAAAACATGTGATGATTACACCATGTGCTAAAGCATGTGATGATTACACCATGAGTTAATTGAAAACATGTGATGTTATATCATGTGTTAATTAAAACATGTGTATGATTACACCATGAGTTAATGAAAACATGTGATGATTACACCATGAGTTAATTAAAACATGTGATGATTATATCAGGTGTTATTAAAAACATGTGATGATTACACCATGTGTTAATTAAAACATGTGATGATTACACCAATGTGCTAAAGCAATGTGATGATTACACCATGAGTTAATGCAAAACATAGTGATGATTAACACCATGAGTAATTAAAAAACATGTGATGATTATATCAGGTGTTAATTAAAACATGTGATGATTACACCATGTGTTAATTAAAACATGTGATGATTACACCATGTGTTAAAGCATGTGATGATTACACCATGAGTTAATTAAAACATGTGATGATTATATCATGTGTAATTAAAACATGTGATGATTATATCATGTGTTAATTAAAACATGTGATGATTACACCATGTGTTAATTAAAACGTGATTATTACACCCATAGATTAATTAAAACATGTGATGATTACACCATGTGTTAATTAAAACGTGTGATGATGACACCATGTGTTAATTAAAACGTGTGATGATTACATAATGTGTAAATTAAAACGTGATTATACATATGAGTAATTAAAACACTGTATGAATAACACTAGTGTTTAAAGCATGTGATGATTACACCATGAGTTAATTAAAACATGTGATGATATATCATGTGTTAATTAAAACATGTGATGATTATATCATGTGTTAATTAAAACATGTGATGATTACACCATGTGTTAATTAAAACATGTGATGATTACACCATATTGTCTAAAGCATGTGATGATTACACCATGAGTTAATTAAAACATGTGATGATTAATCATGTGTTAATTAAAACATGTTGATGATTACACCATGAGTTAATGAAAACATGTGATGATTACACCATGAGTTAATTAAAACATGTGATGATTAATCAGGTGTTAATTAAAACATGTGATGATTACACCATGTGTTAATTAAAACATGTGATGATTACACCATGTGCTAAAGCATGTGATGATTACACCATGAGTTAATGAAAACATGTGATGATTACACCATGAGTTAATTAAAACATGTGATGATTATATCAGAGTGTTAATTAAAACATTGTGATGATTACACCATGTGTTATTAAAAACATGTGATGATTACACCATGTGTTAAAGCATGTGATGATTACACATGAGTTAATTAAAACATGTGATGCATATATATGTGTAATTAAACAATGTGAATTATATCATGTGTTAATTAAAACATGTGATGATACACCATGTGTTAATTAACATGTGATGATTACACCATGTGTTAAAGCATGTGTGATTACACCATTAGTTAATTAAAACATGTGATGATTATATCATGTGTTAATTAAAACATGTGATGATTACACCATGAGTTAATGAAAACATGTGATGATTACACCATGAGTTAATTAAACATGTGATGATTATATCAGGTGTTAATAAACATGTGATGTATTACACCATGTGTTAATTAAAACATGTGATGATTACACCATGTGCTAAAGCATGTGATGATGTTACACCATGAGTTAATGAAAACATGTGATGATTATATCATGTGTTAATTAAAACATGTGATGATTACACCATGAGTTAATGAAAACATTGATGATTACACCATGAGTTAATTAAAACATGTGATGATTATATCAGGTGCTTAATTAAAAACATTGTGATGATTACACCATGTGTTAATTAAAACATGTGATGATTACACCATGTGCTAAAGCATGTGATGATACACCATGAGTTAATGAAAACATGTGATGATTACACCATGAGTTAATTAAAACATGTGATGATTATATCAGGTGTTAATTAAAACATGTGATTACACCATGTGTTAATTTAAACATGTGATGATTACACCATGTGTTAAAGCATGTGATGATTACACCATGAGTTAATTAAAACATGTTATGATTATATCATGTGTTAATTAAAACATTGTGATGATTATATCATGTGTTAATTAAAACATGTGATGATTACACCATGTGTTAATTAAAACGTGATTATTACACCATGAGTTAATTAAAACATGTGATGATTACACCATGTGTTAATTAAACGTTGATGATACACCATTGTTAATTAAAACGTGTTGATGATTACATAATGTGTAAATTAAAACGTGATTATTACATCATGAGTTAATTAAAACATGTGATGATTACACTATGTGTAAAGCATGTGATGATTACACCATGAGTTTAATTAAAACATGTGATGATTAATCATGTGTTAATTAAAACATGTGATGATTTATCATGTGTTATTAAAACATCGTGATGATTACACCATGTTGTAATAAAACATGTGATGATTACACCATATGTTATAAGCATGTGAGATTACACCATGGTTAATTAAAACATTGATGATTATATCATGTGTTAATTAAAACATGTGAGATTACACATGAGTTAATGAAAACATGTGATGATTACACCATGAGTTAATTAAAACATGTGATGATTATATCAGGTGTTAATTAAAAACAGTGATGATTACACCATGTGTTAATTAAAACATGTGATGATTACACCATGTGCTAAAGCATATTGATGATTACACCATGAGTTAATAAAACATGTGACGATTACACATGAGTTAATTAAAACATGTGATGATTATATCAGTGTTAATTAAAACATGTGATGATTACACCATGTGTTAATTAAAACATTGTGATGATTACAACCATGTGTTTAAAGCATGTGATGATTACACCATGAGTTAATTAAAACATTGTGATGATTATATCATGTGTTAATTAAAACATGCTGATGATATATCATGTGTTAATTAAAAACATGTGATGATTACACCATGTGTTAATTAAAACATGTGATATTACACCATGTGTTAAAGCATGTGATATGTTATACATTAGTTAATTTTAAAACATGCTGATGATTATATCATGTGTTAATTAAAACATGTATGATGATACACATGAGTTTAATGAAAACATGTGATGATTACACCATGAGTTAATTAAAACATGTGATGATTATAATCAGGTGTTAATATAAAACATGTTGATGATTACACCATTGTTAATTAAACATGTGATGATTACACCATGTGCTAAAGCATGTGATGATTACACCATGAGTTAAATGAAAACATGTGATGATTACACCATGAGTTAATTAAAACATGTGATGATTATATCAGGTGTTAATTAAAACATGTGTGATTACACCATGTGTTAATTAAAACATGTGATGATTACACCATGTGTAAAGCATGTGAATGATTACACATGCAGTTAATTAAACGGATGATTTATATTGTTAATTAAAACATGTGATGATTATATCATGTGTTAATTAAAACAGTTGATGATTACACCATGTTAATTAAAACGTGATTAATTCCACCATGAGTTAATTAAAACATGTGATGATTACACCATGTGTTAATTAAAACGTGTGATGATTACACCATGTGTTAATTTAAAACGTTGTGTGATGATACATAATGTGTAAATAAAACGTGATTATATACATCATGAGTTAATTAAAAACATGTGATGATTACACCATTTGTTAATTAAAACATGTGATGAATAACATCATGCTGTTAATTAAAAACTAGTGAGATCTACATCATGTGTTAATCAAAATATGTGATGATTACACCATGTGTTAATTAAAACATGTTGATGATTACATCATGTTTAATTAAACGTGATTATTACATCATGAGTTATTAAAACATGTGATTACACCATGAGTTAATTAAAACATGCTGATGATTACACCATGTGTTAATTAAAACGTGTGATGATACATCAGTGTTAATTCAACGTGCATTTTACATCATGAGTTAATTTAAAACATGTGAATGATTACACATGGTTAATTAAAACGTGTGCATGATTACACCATGTGTTAATTAAAACCGTGGTGATGATTACATAATGTGTAAATTAAAACGTGATATTACATCATGAAGTTAATTAAAAAAAATGTGATGGATTACACCAAGTGTTAATTAAAACATGTGATGAATAACATCATGTGTTAATTAAAACGTGTGATGATTACATCATGTGTTAACTCAAAATATGTGATGATTACACCATGTGTTAATTAAAACATGGATGATTACATCATCGTTAATAAAACTGTGACTTATACGATCATTGGAGTTTAATTAAAACAGTGATTACACCATGAGTTTAACTAAAACATTTGAGATTACACCATAGTGTTAAATTATAAACGTGTGATGATTACTCAGTTAGTTAATTCAAACGGATTTTACATCAATGAGTTAATTAAAACATTGATGATACACCATTGTTTAATTAAAACGTTGTGATGATTAACATGTGTTAATTAAAATGTGTTGTATGATTAATAATGTGTAAATAAAACGTAGATTATGTAACATCATAGTTAATTAAAACATGTGTATGATTACACCATGTGTTAATTAAACATGTGTAGAATTACATCATGTGTTAATTAAAAACGTGTGATGATTACACATGTTGTTAATCAAAATATGTGAATTGAACTTCACACCTAGTAGTTTAATTATAAAACATGTGATGATTACATCATGTCTTAATTAAAACGTGATTAATCATCAGAGTTAATTAAAACATGTTGATTACACCATGAGTTAATTAAACATGTGATGATTAGCACCATGAGTTAATTAAACATGTGATATTTATAATCATTGTGTTAATTAAAACGAATTGGTATTACATCATGATGTTAATAAAACGTGATTATTACATCGATGAGTTAATTTAAAACATGTGATGAATACATAAGTGTTAATCAAAAATATTGAATTGATTACACTTGTGTTAAATTTAAAACATTGATGAATACATCATGTGTAATTACAAACGTGATTATTACATCATGATTAATAAAACATGTGATTAACACCATGAGTTAATTAAAACATGTGATGATTACACCATGAGTTAATTAAAAGCAGTGGATGATTACATCATTGTTAATTACAAAACATGTGATCGATATTACATTGTGTTAATTAAAAAGTGATGATTACATCAATGTGTCTAATTAAGCATGTGAATTACAACATGTGTTTAATTAAAACATGTTGATGATTACCATAGTTAATTAAAACATTGTGATGATTAATCATTGTTAATTAAAGCATGTGATGATTACATCATGTGTTAATTAAAACATGTGATGATTACACCATGTCTCTCAACTCTCAAAAAAATAAAATAAAATAAAATAATAATAATAATAAAAACGATCTCTTATAATGCTCCATCTTCCTCTTTCACACGTGTGGTTCTCTTTACTGTATCATAATTCACGACTCTTATACTATTTAAACAGACTGCTCTCAATCGACCTTTCCCTCATACCTTGCCTAAAAATATCCAACTGTTACAGCGTTTCTTCTCTCCATTCTATTAATTCGCCTTTATTGCATCCCTCAAGAAACGTGTTTAATCGCATCCCTGACCGAAATTTTTTTTAACCCCAGTTTGCAATGAATGTTCGCTTTCCATCAACCATTCTGTTTTTCCAACTTCAGTGCCAACTCACCCCTCTCACTCTCCCTCTCAAAGCAACCATCACACTCTTCTCCCTCCAATCATCCCTTTCAGCTTTCTCAAAAACTTCCCCCTCACCTTTCCCCACTCACCCTTCTCCCACCATTCACCCCCTCACTCACCCCTCTCAAAGTTGCCCCCGCTCACATCCACAAAGCTGCCTCCTTCCCCTGCCCTCTCACCTCCATCTCATCACTCCACCTCCTTAAATCCTCAACTGCCTTCTACCCACTCTCTAGCACCACAGAGCCTTTTCTCCTCCTCATTCGGCCCCTCCCCTCGCTATTCTGCAATCCCCCACACTCTTTCAACAACTCTCCTTACCTCCCACCTCCTCCCTTGTCCTACCGTCCCACTCCCCTCGCATCCCCTGCACCCAAAACCTCCTCCCCTCCCTTTTCATTAACAGTGTGGACCTCAAATATCCGGGGCCTTCGCTCAAACCTTACAGATCTTTCCATACAGGTTGCCACTGACAAACCAGACATAATCTGCCTACAGAAACTTTCCTCCTCAAGACGTCTCTGACTCCAAGTATCTCTCCCTGGTTCTCCCTCTCCGTATACAGACCTGAGCCTCGTCCTGGCGGCGGAGTTGCTCTCTTCATCAAAGACTCTATTCCTCACTCTCCATGCACTGCCCTCACTCCTCCACATCCCCAGGAATACCTCTGGCTACGGCTTCCCCTCCACTACCACCTCATATTTATATGTGTGCTGTACCGTCCACCAAATAGTGATGACTCCATTTACACCTCACTGTCAGGAAAACATGGACCAATTTCTATCTTCTCATCCGAACTCTCTCTTCCTCATA
>CM068960.1:125497349-125512218 GCA_035128595.1 Eptatretus atami | reverse complement strand
TTCTTATTTTTTTTTAATATTATTTTTTTTATTATTTTTTTTGATTTTTTATTTTATTTTTTATTTTTTTTTTTTTTGGATTTTTTATATTTTTTTTTTTTATTTTTTTTTTACTTTTTATGTATTTTTTATATTATTTATTACTATTGGATTTTTTTATGATTTAGAATTTTTTTTTTTTGATTTTTTTTTTTTTTATAATTTATTTTATTATTATAATATTTTATTTTATTTATTTTATTTTTATTTTTTTATTTTGGATTTATTTTTTTTTTATATTATTTATTTTATATTTTTTTTCTTTATTTTTTATTTATTGGATTTTGGATTAATTATCTATTTGAATTTATTTTTTTTTTTTTTATTTTGATATTATTAAATTTTTTTATGTTTATTTTTCTTATATATTTTTTTTTTTTTTTTTTTATTTTTGTTTTTATTATTTTTTATTTTTGTTTATTATATTTTATTTTGATTTATTAATTATATTAATGATTTATTAGATATTGAGGATTTTGATTATTTTTTATTTTATTTTTATTTATATTATTTATTTTTTATTTATTTTATATTTTGATTTGTTTTTTTTTTTAAATTTTTAATATTATTTTGTTTTTTTGTTTGATTGATATATGTATTACTTTTTTGATTATTTTTTTTTTATTATTTTATTTTTTTGTATTGATATTATTATTGATTTTTGATTTATGATTTTATTTATTATTCTTTTAATATTTTGTTTATTTTATTTTTTAGATATATATTTATTTTTGATTTTTTATTTTTTTATTTTTTTTAATATTTATTTATATTTATTTTTTGAATTTTATTTATTTTTGATTTTATTTATTAATATATTTTTTGATTTTTTTGTTATTATATTATTTTTTTATTTGTTTTTTATATATGATTTTTTTTTTGTTATTTTTTTATTTTGATTTATTTATTTTTTTTGGATGATTTTTTTATTTTTTATTTAATATTTTTATATATTTTTTTTATAGATTATTAGCTTTTTTATAGAATTATTAAATATATTGAGAATATATTTTAATTTATATTTTTATACTTATTTTTTATTGATTATTATTTATTTTTTTTTTTTTTTTTTTTTTTTTTTATTATTTTATATTTTAAATTTATTTTATTTAATTTGATATATAATTTTTATTTTTTTACTTATTTTTATTTTTTTTATTAATTATATTATTCTTTTTATTTTATATATTTATGAATTTTATTTTTTTATAGCTATAATGAGATCTTGATATATTTTATATTTTTTAAGTTTTTTTGATTTTATTTTGGATATTTATCATTTTTTAGGATTTTGTTTTATATTTATTGGATATATTTATTTTGTGATTTGAATTTTTTTTTTATTATTATTTTTTATTTTATTGATTTTTTTTTCTATAATATTAATATTTTTATATTTGGGATATTTTTATTTTTTAATTATTTTTTTTTATTTTATTATTTTAGATTTTTATTTTTTTAGTATATGAATTTTTTTATGATTTTTTTTTTATATTTTATATTTTATTTATTATTTTTTTTAGATGATTGTTTAGTATTTTTTTTTTTTATTTCATTTATTAATTATTAGATTATGATTAATTTTTTTTAGATTTAATTTTTTTATTATTTATGATATATATTATTATTTGGATTTTATTATAGAATTTTTTATATTAATAAAGTTTTTTATTTTATTTTTTTTGATATTTTTTCTTTTTTTATATTATGATATTAGATTAATATTTATTATTGATTTTTTAATATTTTTATTGCTTGTAATGTATTTTATATTGTTATTGATTTATTATTTTATTTATATTTTATATTTTAGTTTTTTTTTTTTATTTTTATATATTTTATGATTTTTATTTTATTTTTGATTTTATTTTAACATTTTTTATTTTGAATTTTGTATTGATTTTTTTATTTATTTTTATTTTTTATTTTATATTTTATTTTTTTTTTTATTTGATATTTTTTTTATTAATTTGGATTTTTTGATTTTTTTATTATTTTTTTGGATTTTTATTTAGATTTTATTTTTTTGTATTTTTATTTGATTTATTATTAATTGATTTTTTTTATTATTGTTTTTTTTAATTTTATTATTTATATATTTGATTATTTTTTTTATGATTAGATATGTTGACTTATATTTTTTTTGTATTGAGAGATTTGATTATTTTTTATTATTTTATTTATTTATATATTTTTATTTGTTCATAAGATATGGATTTTTATTTATTTATATTTATATTTTTTATTAATTTGGTTTTTATTGTTTTTATTATATGTTTTTAAGGTTTATTTTTTATGGATTGGGATTATTTTTTTAATATGATATTATTTGGGGATATTATGTATATAGTATGGATGTATTTTTTATTTTTTTTAATATTATTTTTATTAATTATTTAATTTTTTAATTTTGATTTGATATTTATATTTTTTTTTTTATTTTTTTATTTGATATTGTGATATTATTATTGGAATAGTTTGATTTATTTTGTTGTTACGATTTTTTTTTTTTATATATATTATTATGGATTATTTAATTTATTGATTTTAAATTATTTTTTTTTATTTTTTAATTTTTTTATTCTATATTTTTTTTTTTTGTGTTTTTTATTTATTTAATTATGGATTTTTTATTCTTATTTTATTTATATTGAATTTTTTTTTTTTTTATTATTATATTTATTATATAATTATTTCAATATTTTTTAATTTTGATTATGTTTTTGATTATTTTTTTTTAATATTTTTTTTATTTTTTATAAGGAATAGTTTGTATTTATTTTTATTATATTATATTATTTATTTATATATTTAATTTTTTTTTTTATATATAATATTTATGATTATTATTGATATTGATTTTTTAATTTTTAAATTTTGATTTATGAATTCATTTATTTTTTTTTATTATTAATATTTGGATTTATATTTGATTGGATTTATTGATGATTTATTATTTTTAGTTGTTGATATGGGGAATTTTTTATATATATAGGGATAAGATTTTTATGGATTTGTTTTATACTATTATTATTTTTTTTTGATATTTTCTGGATTATGATTCTTTGATTTATAGTTGGGATTTGTTTTTTTGTTAGTATTATAGGATTATATTTATTTTTTATATTTTATTTTTTAATATAATTTTAGGATTATATTTATAAATTTTAATTTATTTAATTTATGATTTTATTTTTATTTAATTTTGATTGATCTATTTATTATTATTATTATTATTTTTTTAGAATTTTATTTTTTTTTTTTTTTTTTTTATTTTTTTTGAAATTATTATTTTTTTTTTTTTTTTATTTGATTTTTATTTTATTGGGTGGATTCATATTTTTTTATGATTAATTGGATTCTTCTGAGGATTTAGAATCATTTATTCTTGATGAATTATTATTTATTGTTTTTTCTTTTTTTTTATTTTTTTATTTTTTTTTATATTTTATTACTTTTATTATATATTATTTTTTAATGATATTTTTTGATTTTTATATTTATTTGATTTTTATTAATTAGATTTATGGGAATATGATTCTTTACATGATTATTTTTTTTTTTGATTAACTTTAGAATTATATTATTTAGGTTTTTTATATTTATTTTATTTTAATTTTGATGGGATAGTTGATTATGGGATTTTAGATTTTATATCTTATCATTTTATATTATTTTATTTGATCTTTTATTAAATTAATTTTTTTTTTTATATTTTTTTTTGGATTATTTAATTTTTTTTTGATTTTTTTTTATTAATTTTTTTTTATTATATTTTTATTGATTTTTTATTTTATTTATTTTTTTTTAGATATTTTTTTTGAATTTTATTATTAATTTTTTTATTTTTTTTTTTATTATTTATTTTTTTTTTTAATATTTTTTTATTTTTTTGATTTTTTTTTATTGATTTTATGATTTGTTAGGATAATGGAATATTATTATTTTTCTTGTATTATTTTTTATGATGATTATTTTGTTTATTTTATTTATATTTATTTTTTTTATTTTTTTTTTTTTTTTATATTTTATATAATTTTGATTTAGATTTTTATTTTTATTATTTTTATTGGATTTATTATTTATGAATTTTTCATTTCATTTTTTTTATTTATGATTTTTGTTTTTGATATTATATTTATATAATTTTTTTTTATTTGATTGATTTTATTGATTATTTTATTTATATTTTATTTTAATTTTTATATTATTACTTTATGGATTTTTTATTAATATTATATAATTTTTTTTTTATTATATTGATTATATTGATTTTTCTTATATACATATATATATTATTTTTTATCTGATCTTTATTTTATTTATTTTTTTTATCTTGATTTTTATCTATTTTTTTGTTTTAATAATAATTTATATATATATTCTTTATTTCCCTTTATTGTTTTTGATTTATATTTTTTGTTTTTTTTATTTTTATTATTATTTATTAATTTTTTTATTTATTTTATTATTATATATATATTTGGTTAATTTATTTTGGATTTTATTTTATTTTGATTATTTTTATTTTTGATTTTTTTTTATTATTTTTTTTGATTTTATTTTATAATTTATATTATTATTTTATTATACTATTTTATTTTTTTTTTTTTTATAATTTATTTACGGATATATTAATTATTATTATTTTTTTTATGATTTTTTTGATTTATTTATTATTATGTATAATTATTTTAATAATTAATTTTTTCTTTTTAATTTTTTTATTATTTTTTATATTATTTTTTATTTTTAGAATTTGATTGTTGATTATATCGAATTTGATTTTAATTCATTCATTTGATTTGGGATTTTGTTGGTTTTTCATTATTTTGGATATATTTGTTTTATTATATTATTTTTTATTAATATTATTTTTTTTTTTTTTTATTTTTATATTTTTATTTAATTGATATTTTTTTAATTTTATTTATTATATTTTTATTGATTATATTTTTTTATAATTTTATTTTTTTTTTGGAATTTTTTCTAAATTTTTTTCTTTATATTTTAATAGATATATTTTTGAATGCTCCTCTGATATTTTATATTATAATCATAGTATCATTTTTTTGATATTTTTTTATGATTTGGATTTTTTTAGATTTATTTATTTTTTTTTTTTTTTATATATATTGAAGATTTTTTTATTTTATTATTAAGATTTTATGATATCTGATCATCTAAATTTCTTATTTATATTATATTAATTTTTTTTTTTTTATTTTCTTTCATGATATTTTATTATTTTTATGAGATTTATATTTTTATTTATGGAATATATTTTCTATATGGATTTTATTATTAATTATTTTATTTTTTTTTTTTTTTTTACTTTTTTTTTTTTTTTTCCTTTTTTTATTTTTTATGTTTTATTATTATTTTCATTTTGATTTATTTTTTTTTATTTTTTTTGATTGATTTATCTTATATTTATTGATTGTTTTTATTTATTTTATTTTTATGTTGAGATATTATATATTATTAGATTTTTTTATATTATTATTTATTTTATTATATTATTTATATATGTCTATGATTTTTAAAAATCGGATTGACTTATGATTAATTTATTTTTTAATTTTATCTTTTTTATTTTTTATTTTATGGATTATTATATTTGATGATGGATTTATTTGATGATTAATATTTTTATTCTTTCTTTTTTATTTTTAATATTTTTATTGGATTTATTTATATTTGATTTTTTTTTATGGATTTTTTTTTTTATCTGATGTATTATTATTTATTATTTTATATTTTATTTTATGGATTTTTTCAGATATTATCATATATATATCATTACTTATATATATTCTCTTATTTTTATAATTATTGTATTTTTATTATATTATTTATATTTTATAATTTGATTTTATATTGATATTATTATATTTTAATCTTAGATTTTTATTTGATGTTTTTCTTTTTATTTAGATTATTTTTATTGTCTATTATTTTAATTTTTTTAGATTGAAGTAGTTTTTTTCTTTTATTTATTTATATATTATGATTGTTTTTTTTTATTTAATTTATTTTTTTTTTTTTTATGATATATTATTTCTGAATTTTTTATATTATCTTTATTTATTGATTTTAATTTCATTTTTTTTATTCTATTATGTTATTTTTTTTTGAATCATTGATATCTATATTTTATGGATTTAATAGATGATTTTTTTTTCTTTTATTGATATTTTGTTATTGGATATTTTTTTTTTATATTTGAGATAATTATTTTATTTTATGTGTTCTTATTTTTTTATTTATATTTTTTTTTAGTATTTTATTTGGATTATATATCTTTTTTTTATTTTTTTATCGAATTTGTTTGATTTATAATTTATGATTTTTTTGATTATTTTATCTTATATTTTGTTTTTATATTAATTTATATTCTGATCAAATGAATTTTGTTATATTTTTTTTTTTTAGATTTTATTAATTTTTTTTTTTTGATCATATTTTGATTATTTTTAATTTTTTGGATTATTATTTTTTTTTTATTATTTTATTATTTATTTAATGTGATTAATAATTTTATTTTTTTTTTATTTTATTTTTTGATTGATTGGATTTATTATTTTCTTTTAATTATATTATATTTGTATTATTTGTTTTAAATTTATTATTTTTTTGTTATTTTTTGGATTTCTTTTATTTATTAAGGATTAGTTTTTATCATCTATTATGAATATTGATCATTTTATTTTGAATTATAATTTTCGATTTTATTTTGAGTTAATTATGTTTAAATAATGTTTTTTTAATTCAGGGGATCTTTATTGATATTTATTTTTTTATATATCTTAATCTAGTTTTTTTTATATTTGATTTATGGGATTTTAATTATTATTTTTATATTTATTTTATATTCTAAAATATTTACTTTATATGATTTTTTTATTATAATTTTTTATATTTAATTATTTTTTTTATTTTTTTTTTTTTATATATTATTTTTTTTTTTATTTTTATTATTTGAAATTTATAATGAATGATTTTTTTTAATGGAGATTTTATCTGATATAAATTTATATATTTTTTTATTTTTTATATTTTATGATTTTAATTATTATCTATTTTATTATTTGTATAATTATTTCTGATGGATGATTGGGAATAATGATTATCTTTTTATTTTTATTTTGTTATTTATAAGATTATATTTAATTTCATTCGATTTTTTTTGATAGATTATTATTTTATTAGATCGATATTCTATATTTTTATTAGTTTTATCTTTTATTTATATAATTATTTATTTAGATTTTTACTTTATTCTTCTACTTCTTTTTAGATTATATTTGATTTTATATTTTTATATTTTATTGAATTATTTTTTATTATTTTGTTATATTTATATATTTTATTTTTTCTTTTTAATCTTGATTTTTATTTATTAATTATTTTTTTATTTTATTTTATTTTTTTATATTATTTATTTTAAGAATAATTTTATTTTTTTTTTTTTTTTTTATTCTTTTATAATTTTTTATTTTTTATTATTATATTTAATATTACTCTTATTTTTTTATCTTCTTTTTTTTATTTTTTTTCATATATTTTTTTTATATTTTTTATTTTTAATTTATTTATCTTAATGTATTTATTTGTTTTCATTTTTATATCAATTATTTGAATTTTTTATTTATTTAATTTATTATTATTTTATTATTTTATATAATTATTATTTTAATTTTATTTTTTTTTTTTATTTGATTTTTTTTTCTTTATATTGAATTATTTTTTTTTTTTGAATTATATTATTTTTTTGTTTATTTTTATGTTTTTTAATTTTTTTCATTTTTCATATAGATTATTTTTATTTTTTTTGGATTTCATATTATATTTTTTATTTTTATTTATTATTTATTCTTATCATCTTTATTTATATTACTTTATTTTATTTTATTTTCTTTTATACTTTTTATTGATTTTTATATGTTTTTTTGTTTAACTTTTGTTGATTTTTCTTCATTGATTATTTTTTTAATTTTTTATTTTTCTTCTTGATTTTTTTTATATCATTTATATTATATTTTTATTAATATTTCTTTTTTTTATATTTTTCATATTTTTTATATATTTAATTATATTTATCTTTATATTCTTTTTCTTTTTTTTATATATTTTTTTTATTTTTATTCATTTTTATTTTCTTTCGGATCTTGTTTTGATTTTTCTTTTCTTTTTTGATATTGGATTTTATTTTAATATATATTTTCTTTTGTTTGATATTTTATATTTATTTATTCTTTTACTTTTTTTTTTTATATTTTTCTTTATATTCTTTTTATTTACTATATTTTTTTATTTTTTTTCTTAATTTTTTTTTTGAATATTTATTTATTTTTGGATTTTTTATATGTTATTTATTTTTTAATTACTATGTTTATTTGATATGATCTTTATTTTGGATATGATTGATTATTTTTTGATATGATATATCTTTTTAACTATTTATTATTAGATATTACTATCTTTTTTTTTATATTATTTTAGATTTATGCTTTCATTTTTTATTCTATTTTTTTTTTTATTTTTTTATTATGATTATACTTATTTGTTTTACGTTTTTTCTTTAATTAAATTATTTTTTTTTTTTCTTTGAAGTCTTTTTATATTGGAATATTATTCTTTAATTTAGTTATTTTATGATTTATTTTTTATTTAATTTTTTTTAATTTATATATACACCAGAGTTAATTAAAACATGGATGATTATATCATGTGCTTAATTAAACATGTGCAATCGAATCTATATCATGTTGTTAATTACAACATGTGTTATGAATAACAATGTGCTTAATTAAAACTTGATTATCCACCATGAGTTAATTAAAACATGGTTTTGTTGATTACACCATGTGTTAATCTAAAACAGATGTGATGCATACAACCTTGTGTTAATTAAAAACGATGTGAATGATTACTAAATGTGATAATATAAACTGATTAATTACATCATGAGCTTAATTAAAACATTTGAATGATTCACCATGTGTTAATTAAAAACATGTGATGAATACATTCATGTAGTATTAAAACGTGTGAATATCTACATCATGTGTTAAATCAAAATAATGGATGATTACACCATCGGTGAATTAAATCATGTAGAAGATAAGAATAATTACATCATGTGTTAATTAAAACGTGATTATTACATCCCTGAGTTAATTCAAACATGTTAGGATATACACACATGAGTGTAATTAAACATCGTGCATGATTACACCCATGTGTTAATTAAAACGTGTGATGGATTACATCATGTTTAATTCAACTGATTAACATCATGAAGTTAATTAAAACATGCTAGATGATGATACACCCAATGTGTTAATTAAAAAGATGCTGATGATACACCATTCCGGTTACATTAAACAACGCTCTGTGATGTTACATAATGCTCGTAAATTAAAACGTTATTAATTACACTCCATGGAGCTAATTAAAACTGTGCTATGCATACACCATGTGTTAATTAAAACCATGTGATGAATACATACCATGTGTTAATTTAAAACGTGTTAATGATTAACATCATGTTAAGCAAAAATGTGTAGAATATACACCATGGTTCAATTAAACATGTGAGATCTACATCAATGTATGTTATTAAAACTGCATTATTACTCATGAGTTTAATTAAACAGTGATTACACACATAAGTGAGTATAACTCAACATTCGATGATTACACCCATGTGTCTAATTAAAACGCTTGATGATACATCATGTAGTTAATTCCAAAACGCTGATTATTACTCAATGAGTAATTAAAACCATGTGATATCCTACACCATCTTTATTAAAAACGTGTGATGATCTACAACCATGTGTAATTAAAAATGTGTGATGATTACAATGTCAGTAAATTAAAACGGCTGCATTATTACATCATGAGTAATTAAAACATGTGAATGATTACACCATGTTGTTAATTAAAACATGTATGAATTACATCATTGTTAATTAAAACCGTGGTGAATGATGTACATCATGATGTTAATCAAAATATTGATATTACTACATTGTTAATTAAAACATGTGATTACATCATGTGTTAATTAAACATGATTTTACATCATGAAGTTAATTAAAAAACATATTGACTTACACCATTCGAGTTAATTAAAACATGTGATTAGACTTCCCATGAAGTTAATTAAAAATGTGATGTGTATTACATGTGTTAATATAAAACGTGTGATGATCTACATATGTGATTAATTAAAAAATGATTATACTATCATGATTATTAACACAACCATGTGTGATTACATAATGTGTCAATCAAAAATATGTAGAGATTACACCATGTGTTAATTAAAACAGCTAGAATAATGATTTACATCATGTGTTAATTAAAACGTGATTATCACATGAGTTTACATTAAAAACATCGTATTACACCATGAGTTAATTAAAAACATGTGATGCATTACACCCATGAAGTTAATTAAAGCATTGTTGATGATTAATCATGTGTTAATCTAAAACAATTGATGATGCATTACATATCATGTGTCTAATTAAACGTTGATCTATTAACTCGATTGAGTTAAATTCAACCGTGATTATTACATCATGAGATTAATGCTAAAACATGTGGATAATTACACCAATGTCCTTAATTAAACCGTTGACTGATTACCAACCATGTAGATTATTAAATGTGTGATGATACATAATGTGTAAACTTAAACTGATTGATTACATCATGAGTAATAAACATGTTGATGATCATACACCTGTGTTAATTAAACATGCTGATGAATAATCATGTGTAATAAACGATGTAGATTACATCCATGTGTTTAACAAAAATAGTGTGATGATTTACACATGTGTTAATTTAAATTTGATGATTAATCATGTTTAATTAAAACGTCATATTACATCATGAAGTTAATAAAACATGTCGCATTTACACATGAATAAAACATGATGGATACACCGATGAGTTAATAAAACATTGATGATATATCATGTGTAATTAAAAGTGTCTGATATTACATCATGTTAATTAAAACGGTCGATTAATACATCATGAGTTAATTAAACCATGTGATGATTACATACAATGTGCTTAATCACAAATATATGATGATCACCATGTGTTAATTAAACATGTGATTGATTAACATCAGTGTGTTAATTTAAAAACGTGATATATCACTCAATAGTTACATTTAAAACATGTAGATTACCCATGACGATTAATTTAACAGTGAGTGATACACCATGAGATTTAATTAAAGCATAATGGTATGTTAATCATGTGTTAATAAAACATCGTGACTGATTATATCATGTGTATAATTAACATGCTGATATTTACATCAATGTGGTTATTAAAGCAATTGTGATGGACTTACATCATGATGTTAATTAAAACATGTGATGATTACACCATGATTTTAAACATGTGATGATTTAAGCATCAGTGTTAATTAAAGCATAGTGATGATACATATGTGATTAATTAAAACATGTGATGATGACACCTGTCTCTCACTCTCAAAAATAAAATAAATAAAAAAATAATAATAATAATAAAACGTCTCTTAATAATGCCAATCTTGCTCTTCACACGTTGGTTCCTTACGTATCAAATTACAGACTCTTTATACTTTAAACCAGACTGCTCTCAATCGACTTTCCCTCATTACTTGGCCTTAAAAATATGCCAAACTTTACAGCGTTTCTTCTCTCCATTCTATTATTCGCCTTTATTGCATCCCTCAAGAAACGGTGCTTTTATCGATCCTGACCGAAATTTTTTAACCCCAGTTTCAGTGATGTTGCTTTCCGATCAACCATTCTGTTTCAACTTCAAACGAGTGCCAATCACCCTCTCACTACTCCTCAAAGCAACATCAACGCTTCTCCTCCAATCATCCCTTTCAGCTTTACTCAAAAACTTCCCCTCACCTTTCCCCACTCACCTTCTCCCACCATTCCCCCTCCACTCACCCTCTCCAAAGTTGCCCGGCGTGTCGTCACGACTCCACCAAAGCGTGCCGTCCTTCCCGCCCGTCTGCACCTCGCAATCTCATCACTCCACCTCCTTAAATCCTGCAACTGCCTTCTAGCCCACTCTCTAGCACCGACAGGACCTTGCTCTCCGTCATGTCGGCCACTCCTGAGCTTTCTGCAATCCCCCGAGCACTCTTTCAACAACTTCCTTACCGCCGACCTTCGCCGCTTTTCCTACCGTCCGCACTCCCTCCGCTGAACCTCATCCCAAAACCTCGCTCCCGCTCCCTTTTCGAGGGTAATTAACAGTGGGACCTCAAATATCCGGGTGTTTTTTACGGCGTGTAAATCTTGTCAATATGTTCTCTAGTGGCGCATGACGAGCGAGCGTAGAGTCTTCCTGACAGGAACTTTGCCTGGTGCGGGGGGGTGGGGCTAAGTGGTTATGTTCTTCTGATGTCTTCGATTGTGTGCTCCCTGGTTACTGGCGCTCGGGGTGTTTGTGACAGACCTGAGCCGTGCGTGGTGGTTGTGGGTGCTTTGTGGGCGGTGTTTGTTTGTGTGGGGCTGTGTCGTCTCAGTGCAAAGGGGACTTTGCGAGTTCCTCATCTCCAATGTATTATATGTGATTAAATGACTTGCCCTCACTCTCCAACATCCCCAGGAATACCTCTGGCTACGGCTTCCCCCCACTACCACCTCATATTTATATGTGCTTGTAACCGTTCCACCAAATAGTGATGACTCCATTTACACTCACTGTCAGGAACGATTGACAATTTCTATTTCGTCAGCCGGAACTCTCTCTTCCTCATATGTGGCGACTCAATTGTCATCATGCCAGTTCGCTGGGTTGTGTTACTCTCTCACCTGGTATGCACTTCAGAAAAGATTCTCCGACTCATCGTCCAATTTCCGACCCGGATCTCAACCAATGTACTCCTCTCTTCATGGATTGTTTGACACAATTTCCCTGAAAATATTGACTGTTCTTCCTCCGCTCCACGGCTTCTTCTACCACGTGATTTCAAGTGACTTCTGGCGGTTATTGAATCCACCTCAACGTGTGTCTTGGTTCACTCAGGCCGATGTAGGGTCTCCAAGCAGCCATCAACTCTAATGGTCTCCATCGCTACTTTCAAACATCAACTCATCTGGAATGCGCTTCAGAAAACTTGCTCTCCTCATGCACAGATTTCCCCTCCGCTTCATTTGCCTACCCTTCCTCCGCCCTTGTTACACTGATCTTTTGCGAGCATTGTCCTGAACAATTTGCCTTTGCCTCATGAAAGATAACCCACTGAGGTAATCTTCAGTCACTTCCATCAAGCTCTGGAGCATAAGAGCAAGTGATTGTTATCTACCCTCCTGGAGAGCCAGGAAAGCAACATCTTTCTAAGCCTCAAGTCTGAACTCTAAACCTCATCTCCCTTCCCAAATCCTAGTGTGTCTAATAAATCGTTTTCGTGGATGGTTGTTCTCCATCTCATCCTCCTTACCTCAAATGCCGCACTGCTGATACGCACAGTGAAAATGTGAAGCCTAAACCTGGTGTTTGCAATCGAAATCTTGTGTCCACACCCATGCTTTCTGTACCCACCTACCCAGTGCACCACAACTGTCCTGGACTCTGGTGTCCTTTTCTCTTGACAGGTGGGAGATTTGCTTGATCAAACGCTCGACTCGATGATTGCAACCGGCCGATGCAACAGCGTCTTAGTCTAAAACCTGCTCCTCTGTCTTGGCTCACGCCTCCTCTGTTCTACTCCCTCTCATTTGCTTCAAGGTCATCTGCATATCTGCTTGGTCAATCAGCAACTTTACGCCTGACATTAAAACAGGTGCAAAAACAGATCCTGCAAGCTACAGACCATCAGCCTTCTCCCAATCATCAGCAGGTAGAATCCATCATCGCTTCAGCATGAATCCTCTCTTCTCCAATGGCTTGATTCCGATCATCTAATTTGTTTTCAGACCAGGTCACTCTATCCCTGGATTATCGCTCGTTCTGCTCCCAACTTGGATGGAGGACTCATGCCCGGAATGAAATCCGAGCCGCCATATCCAAGACATATCACTCTTTGATACAGGTCCTGGCACCTGCCCTCCACAAACTCTTTCCTATGGTATCCAAGCCATCTCACATGGCCGCAACGACTTCCCTGTCGCAGACCACGTGTGGCCTAAATGAGTTCTTTCATCCGCCTCTTTCCTGTCCAGGCTGGAGTTCTTAAGTAGTATCTGGGTCCTGTTCTTGTGTTGTTACATCAATGATCATCATCCGACTCTCTGGATAATTTATCTCTTTTATTTTGCTGATGGATTCACCTCTGCGATACCATCGGGTCATCCCTCGACCCAGGCAAGCCCAGCTTTTCACTCTCTGCAGAGATTTGGGTAAAAATCACAAACTGGCCAACACGTGGAACATTGTCTTTCAATCTGAAAATCTCACACTCTCACTATTCTCTGAAAGGACCAATCTGGAACCCCCCCCCCCCCCGCCCCCCCCCCATCTATTTCTCAACAATCCTCTGAAGACGTCCTTTCATTCGCTCTGGATCTCAACATTCCCATATCATTCATGGAACACATTTGAACCCCGCCCCAAGCCAGTTCGCCGACTGAGAACACCTCCGTGTGCAAAAGCTTTCCTCGGCCACCTACTCCTGACACTTACAAAGCTTTCGTCTGCAGCCTGATGGAGTACTGCTCTCCCCTCTGGGCTGGTGCTCCTGCCTCCCCCCTTTCTCGGCTTCACGCAGTGGAAACCAAGGCATTTTGGATCATTGGTATCTCACGCAATGAGGCCGAGTCTTTGGGCCTCTCACTCTCTCACCAAA
>CM068960.1:125466763-125479650 GCA_035128595.1 Eptatretus atami | reverse complement strand
AAGGCCGGAAAGAAGACGGTAGAAGACAGAAAGACCACTGACCTGCCTGCGGTGAGACAGTGAGAAACCCAAAGACTCAGCCTCATCGTGTGAGATACCAATGATCCTTCCTGCCATGGTTTCCACAGCGTGAAGCCGAGAAAGGTGAGAGGCGGGAGCACCAGCCCAGAGGAGAGAGCAGTAATCCATCAGGCTGTGGATGAAAGCTTTGTACGTGGTCAAGAGCTCAGATGTGCCAAGGAAGGACTTTGCATGATGGAGGATGCCCAGTCAGTGACTGGCTTTGGAGGCCAGCTTGGAATGTGGCTTTCCCAGGAAAAGTCATGGCAGATAGTGAGACCAAGAAGCTTGAATGCAAGGATTTCTTCAAGGGGATTATTGAGAAAGTAGATGGGGTGTGTTCCAGATTTTTTTTTTCTTTTGAATTTGAAGGATGGAAGCTGGACCAATTCTAACCCACCTGATGTTATTTAACCCACGTCACGGGCTCAAACTCAAGGTTAGAATCCCGACCCAGCTATAAACTGTCATCTCTGTGTTTCACAGGCAGGATGATTCATCAATGTGTGTGCCGTCCCTCGGCTGGATGATAAACGGGTGTCCCGTCCGTCAGCATAAGTTGGAGGACATTATAGATCCCACCGAGTCCTTCTTGAAGAGTAGACGAGCTATCGCCGGCACCCTGAACAAATTCCAAATTTCTGCCCTAACCATCAGAGGGCACTACATCAGCGGCGCAGCCATATCATATCCTCAGCCAACGATGCTATCCCGCAACCTTGTGCTAGATACGAATTGATAAGACTTCATTTTTATTGACCTCAACTCAACGCACAGTATAAAATTAATTTCCCACAAGTGATGATTACAATTCGTCCAAGATGACCAGAAACGTTTCTCCTAAGAAATGTTGACTGGGAGATCCTGAGAACGTTTCCTCAGGTGTTTCAGACTCACCTGCAGGGTGTTTCCATCGCTGGTGAGCAGGCTTGCTTTCCTACTCGTACGTCCGAGAAATTGAGGGGATCTTTTCTTTGCTACCAGCCTTCAACTTCAATTTCTAATTTATCTGGTCGGTGATCATTGAACTCCTCCAATGAACGTAGCAATGTGGTTGCAGTCTAAAAAAAAATTGGTGTTTCCAATGATTGTTCAAGACCATTCACAAGAGTATGTGCATGTCCCTTGTAAGTTAGTAGTTGGTCTTCTGCATCAGCAAGGTCTTTCAACTTGTTGGACAAAGCTTTTGTCAACTTCGTGTCACAGGATCATGAGGCTGTTAGCAACGTCTTCATGCCATTGTGACAATTGATTTTGTTATCACCTGGTGAACTAAACATCCCATCATTTCAGGGACTCAGGCGTGAAAGCATACACATTATGTTCAGGAATGATGTTCAGGTACCAAATTCGGTGAATGAGCTACACAAGGAACATAGTCAGCAAGTTTGTTTACATCTTTGATCCGCTTTTGTCGGTCATTGTAAATTCCTGACATGTTACAGGCATCGTCATACGATTATCGAGGATATTTATCAATATTGATCTCCAAATGATCTTCAAGAGCCCCTGTCTTAATGTGCTTTCATGGTGTCGTTCATCTGGTCTTGCATGCATATTATTGATGTACAATCTCCTCTATGACCCTGAAGTGGCCTGATCAGTGCTGGATTAACCATTAGGCAGACAAGGCATGTGCCTTAGGGCCAGCCAAAAATTTGGGCCAAAAATTCTTTTCACATTAAAATATTTGTCTTTTTTGTATTAAATATTTTGTTCTTGAATCAGTTCATCTTTTGTCTGGGGTCCATTTCCATGAGCCCGAGATCTAATTTAAAATTTTCAGGCCATTCTCTAGAATTTCAAAATGTGCCTTGGGCCAGCCGAGCTTAATCCGGCACTGGGCCTGATATAGCCCTGCACCCGAAGACAGAAGGGCCAAAAACCCCCCCCAACACCACCTTTTGACAAAGACAGGGAAGGAGGTCATTTGGCCCAATATGCCTGTCACATCTCCATCCCATGTTAAAAATACATCTAATATATCAAGTTCATTGGAATCACTGACTGACTGACTGACTGACTGACTGACTGACTCACTGATTGATATTAAAGATCGGTACCTTCCAGGTGACTGAAATTTTGCGTGCTGATGCGTGCCGGGTGACTGAAATTTTCGAAAGCTGAAATTTTGCGTGCTGATGGACATTAAAGTTGTTACACCGGGAAAAATTACAGAACCATCTGAAAGCATCCGTAAATGAAAATGTAAATAAATGAAAAAAAATAAATGAAAAATCAAATGCAGGTGAGCGACCCAAGACAATGGGGAAGCACGGTAATTTTGTGTGCTAACGGACATCGAAGCCGATACACCGGGAAAAATCACAGAACCGTCAGAAAGTATCTGTAAATGAAAACATAAATAAATGAAGAAAAAAAAAATGAAAATAACAAATGAAAAGAAACGAATGCAGGTGAGCGACCGGAGACAATGGGGAAGCACGGCTCGTTATTCCTTACAATGTGTAAAGCATACCCCATTTATAGCCAACACAGTGAGCTTCATAGTTAACACGTGCACATGAGAGAATAGGAAACAACAACAACAACAACAACAACACAATACCCCTGCCTATTTGGAATCCGTGTCGTTAGCTATGACCTTTTGCTTCCGGTTGTTGTTAAACGCTGTGCGGTGTATAAACACGATTGGGTTTTATTTCTATCTTGTGAATATTACTTAACGCGTGCACATGAGAGAATAGGAAACAACAAAAACAACACAATACCATGGCAATTGTGAATCCGTGTCGTTGGCTATGACCCTTTTGCTTCCGTTTTTTTTTTTTTCTTCTGTTTTTTTTTTGTTTCCGGTTTTTGTCATGGGAATGATGCATGCCGGGAGATAAAGGCATCGTCGGAGACATGAAAGACCCAAATAATATCAGACATGGTGTATATTTCCTCCACTGATTTTAATAAAGATATCTCCCGCATCATCAAAAAATAATTTTTAATCGTGATTTACGTTATTTGATCGCTGATCCTGAATCCAGGCCGAAGTAACCGGAAATTGCGTAAACAGTTGTGAACAAGTTATAGGTAAAGTCAGAAGCGAATGTAAGAAGAATACTACGTTCAATCTAGTATTTATTTTTGCAGATGAGATCCTGTTCTAGGCGGTGTAGTTGTTGTTGTGAAGGTAATGTTAAGGTAATATTTATTTTTTCATAGCAAAAAGACTGTTTAATTTGATATATTTAAGAAGCGAATGTAAGAAGAATTCTACGTTCGCTTCTAGGCTTTGCCTATTCCATATTATGTATATATATATATATATATATATATATATATATATATATATATATATATATATATATATAATTCCAGCAATCTGTGTGTGTGTGTTGTGTGTGTGTGTGTGTGTGTGTGTGTGTGTGTGTGTGTGTGTGTGTCTGTGACCGCTGTTTCTTGACAACCACTGGTCCGATCTAATTGAAACTTGCCAGGTATATTGCCAGGATGTGCCTTTTCAAGGTTTGATATTAATCGGACAAGTGCTTCCCAAGTTATGGCCATTTATTTACCAACCAATGACAAGACACGTTGCTGCGTAGCGTAGCCGATGGGAAGAGATTCTCAGCCGGGTTCCCCAATAAAGGTTACAACGTACGGACTTCCAGAATGTGATGACTTCGTGTATTCTAATAATTTCTCGATTTCTTATGCGCATTTATAGATAAACACAATGCCCCGATCCAGTCGTCGTTTACGAGAGCGAAGGAACGGCCTGTGTGGTTGTTTTAAAGTTTTTTTTGGGGGGGGGGGCGAGTTTTCCTCTTCTCTTCTCTTTGTGTTTTTTCCTTGCGACGACATTGCGAAAAGGCAAAATACGTTGGCGCTAATTGAATAATTGGCCATTAAAACTAAATTGAGAATAATCGTAACTGCGATATGCTAACTTCCGGACAGTGAGGACTTAACTTCCGGACTTCCGGATAGTGACGGACTTGCTGTATTATTTCTCGATTTTACCTTCGCAAACTTTGTTGCGAAGGTTATGTTTTGATCGCTGGTTATTTATTTATTTATTTGTGAATATGTGTTTGTTTGTTTGTTTGTTATTTGCATAACTCCAAAAGTATTGAACTGAATCGCAGCAAATTTGGTGGATGATTGGTTATTATCAGGACCATTTGATTAGATTTTGGAGCGATCGGGTCAAAGGTCAAGGTCAAGGTCATGAAAAGGTCAAAATCGTCTTTTTACCATAGCGCGGTCAATTTGTATCCAATTTGCATGCAACTAATGCCAAAATGTTCAGAATTCAATTTCCCCATCTTGTGATATGTGACATGACACAATGACGTAATAACCCTTATTAGCGGTTGGGAGTAAAGGTCAGGGGGGGTCACGACATTGCAAAATGTGCGGTTTTAGTCATAAACGGTCAATTCTTATCCGATTTGCATGAAACCAACACCAAAATGTTGACTGTTCTGTTCCCCACACTCTAATACCAATTACAAAATTAAGAGTACAAAGGTCAAGGTCGACGTCATGAAAAGGTCAAAATCGTCATTTTGCCATAGTGCGGTCGATTTTTATCCAATTTGCATGCAACCAATGCCAAAATGTTGTGAATTCATTGCCCAATCTTGTGATATACGATATGACACAGGAAATTTAATGTTTTTAAGCCATCATAACACATATGAGATGGCAGATGTGGTATGGGATTAAATACCCTCACAATCAACGGTTTCTAGGGGGGGGGGGGGCAAAATGTAGCGTTGGCGAAGGTATGCGCTCTACTGAGTGCCCGTTCTAGTTTCTCGTTTTTTTCTCGATTTATCGACTTACTGTATTCTTTCTTTCTCGATTTCTGTACTTTCTCGATTTCTTTCTCGATTTTCTAAACACAATGCCCCAATCCAGTCGTCGTTTACGACAGCGAAGGAATGGCCTGTGTGGTTGTTTGAAAGTTTTTTTTGTTTTTGTTTTTTGGTTTGCACGTATGGCCACGCATGTACGGCCACGCGAGAGCGAAGGAACGGCCTGTGTGTGGTTTCTGGCAAGTGGTTTTAAAGTTTTTTTGTTTTTTTTTTGCACGTACGGGCACGTACTAGTATATATAAATATTACACATTTTTTGTTAATCTACTCAAATGCAATCTACATCCTTCTCACTCACTTGACCATCAGTTGAACATCCTACAATGGACCATCTATTCATGACAGACAGTTCTCTGATGAAGATGTGACCGCTGTGCACCATCCTTGCTGAGTCGTGGTCCATTCGTGAGGATCCGTCCAGAATTCCCATGTGATTGGCCGTCTGCAGAACCGTTCAAAGTATGCACATCATTGATGTGAGATAATAACAGGAGGATATTCCCAGCTTGTCCTGCCAACTCACTGAAACCTCATCTCAAAGCAAAATTTTTCCCCATCTGAAAACTTCCATCTCCCAAGACAGTATTTGACTGACGGCCGTTTCAGCTGGGTCCCCACGCATGGTAAATGGTGCGAAACGAGCAAAACATCAATTTTCTTAAAACAAAGGACATCAATGTGAGGACACCATGTGTAGATAGAGCGAGGATCATTGAGCGAGGGTGATGGGGAGGAGCGAGGATCGTTTCAAGGACGATGGGGGAGGAGCGAGGATCATTGAGCGAGGGTGAAGGGAGAAACTACAGTGGGATGGAGCGATGGATGATAAGGAACGATAAAAAGGGCGAGTGGCCTTTGGTATCAGGAGGAAGGGAGGAGCAAAGATGGTTTGGAGCGATTGGGAGGAGTGAGGGTTGTTTGCGAGCGAGGGGGAGAACAGGAAGGATCGATAAGAGTGAGTGCAATTTGGTGAATGGGTGGGAATGATGAAGGGGAGAGAGGATGGGTGGGAGCCATGGAGAGAGGGAGGATGGGCTGGAGCGATGGGGAGGAGTTAAGATGGGTGGCAGCGATTCGGAGGAGAGAGATGTCTCCTAGCAACAAGCTCTGTCCGCTGCTGATGGGAGTAGACAAGGATGCGCAGTTCGGTTCGTAATTGCGATTGGCCTTGAATATCATGCTGTAGCATGTAGCACAGACTCGGGGAGGATCCAGGAGAAACGAAGACGACCCAGTAGGTACTGCAGGAAGACAAGGAGAGGCACTGCGGCAGAGCAGGGTATGTAATGTGTCACTTTTTCTGAATGCATGCAGGTGTGTCGTTGTTGAAGATTCAGGTATGATTGGTATACGTTCATACTTTTGGTACCTTCGAGTGACTACCAACAGCATTTCCTTGAGAGTGTTGTGACAGTTTTGTGAGCTGTTATGAGAGAAAGAGTGGGCTGTTGATTTGATGTGTTAGAGAGGATGAATTTGAGGCTGGATAGGTGTGAGGATGGAGATGATGAGGTTAGAGGTGTATCATATGAACCAGACTCAGTGGTGTGATGATTGGACCACTTGGAACGTCCGCTACGAGGTTGGAGTTTGAACCCCCATCGAGTCATACCAAAGATTTAAAAAGTACCTGCTGCTGCTACCTTGCTTGACACTCAGCATTTAAAAGGATAGAAGACTAACAAACCGTAAGTTGTCAACCATTGCGTCGGCGTTGATGAGCCTAATGACCTCCTCCTGCGTTGAAGTTCCTTGGAAAGGAACTCGTATTATAATCTGAGGATGAGAGTGTGGGTAATTAAGTATGATGGTGTACACGAGTCTATGATTATGATGATGTGATTGAGTATGGAACTGTAACTTTGTATCAGGTGTCTATGAGTCTGAAAGCTAGGATTAGGGTAGAAAGTAAATGAGGCTTGCGGTGTGTCTGGTTTTTTCCTGTCTAAGATCGAGGCTCATGGAAGAACGAGGTCACACAGGGTAAGAAGGAAACGGACAGACTGTGGGACAACAGTTGGACACAATGACCAAGGAAATCGTCATTTCATGTGCAGCCATATGGCTGTAGATTTTCATCACTGCTGGGAGTGCAGGTGTGCCGCTGATGTGTTTCCCTCTGCAGGTTGTGGCAGGAATTTGTAATCCGTTCAGGGTGTTGGCGATATACTCGCCTCGTCTTTGTAAATGACACCATGGGATCTTTAAGGTTCTCCAACTGATGCCAGCACACGGGATGCCCGGCTTAACGTCCATCTGAGTGATGGCACACATATTCCATGCATCACTCGATCTACAAAACACCAGGACAACGTCTCCATCAAGATTCAAAAACCGGTCTAGATAACTCAAAGCGGAGCGTGCATACCTCTCGGCTCACCTGCCAGCCCACAAGGGAATGAACAGGAAAAGAGGAGAAGGGGGAGGGAAGGAAACACAGTAACCTGCAAGTTAGGGTTATATGAGGTAGTGTTAACGAAGGGAGGAAAGATTGTGGGTAGGAATGGGGTATAGCATGAAATGGTAGTCCACCACCTACTTGAATTCCTGGAGGGAAGAGAGGGATTGAACAGCCTCAAGAAGGTGGTTCCATAAACATGAGAAAAGAGTGGAGTTGTGTGATAAGCCTTAATTTTAGAAGTTTAATCAGTTGGGGGTTCGTGGAAGAACGCATGCTTTCTGGAATTTCTGGGGAAGGGCAGATTGCTGAGACAGCAGAACCAGCTCGACCAGAGGAGAGGTGGTAATAACAGAGAGGCCACGGATCTGTTTGCGACGTGAGAGCGACAGGTCTTGTTCTTTGGCCTCCTTGCGGGAGATGCCAATAGTATTGAGAGTTTTCAATGCAATATGAGACAGGGGTGTGATGCTGGGGCACCAGCCCAAAGGAGAGTGCAGTACTCCACTTATTTACTGACAAATGCTTTGTGGATTGTGAGTAGTTTTTATTATTATTATTATTTCTTCTTTAAGGAATGGCTGGAAACGACGGAGGATGCCCAGTCTGCAGCTGGCTTTGGAGTCCGGCTTTGCAATTTTGTTTTCCCCAAGAGAATTTATGGTGGATGTTGAGGCCTTGACGTTCATCAGACTGACCCTCTTCCGGTGACAAGCCATGGATCTTGATCGGCAAGTTCATTTGACTTTCCTTCTGGAGTGACAGGATGAGATTATGAGGTTTGGCAGGATTGAAAGACATGTTCCATTTGTCAGACCAGCACCGAATCGATCTCAGATCGGCAGAAAGTGACGTAGCTGTTGACTGCTTAGGAGTCAGTATGGAGTAGTGTATGACGTAATGGAGAGTCATCTTTGCACATTAACTCTACATTTTTGGGTGAGAAGGACACAAAAGAAAGAGGGGATTCCAGAGCATCAGAGAGGTTGTTTTGGTTGAAGAGGAACAAGACTAACCTCGAGCGATACTGTCTTGGGGGCATTCCAGCCTACACTAGAAGAGGATTTCATTCATAGCAATACGTTTGACTACGTGAGTGGAGGAATTCAGAAAACCAGGTATGAAGGCGACCTTCTCTGCCACAGGCAGCAAGCAAGGCAAATAGAGCAGGATGACAGACTGTCAAATGCCTGAGATATATTCAGAACATGGTCCTGACCTCTTGTTTGATATTTAGAGCCTCGGACCATTGCTGAGATAGGGAGCAGCATGTCCATAGTTGAGTGACTTGGATGGACATGTCCATAGTTGAGTGATTGGATGACTGTCCTAGTTGAGTGACTTGGATGACATGTCCATAGTTGACAGACCTGGATGACATGTCCATTAGTTACTTGGATGACATGTCCTAGTTGACAGACCCGGTGACATGCCCAGTTGAGTGACTTGGATGGCATGTCCATAGTTGAGACTTGGATGCATGTCCATAGTTGAGTGACTTGGATGACATGTCCATAGTTGACAGCCTGAGATGACATGTCCATAGTTGAGTGACTGATGACATGTCATAGTTGAGTGACTTGGATGACATGTCCATAGTTGAGTGACTTGGATGACATGTCCATAGTTGACAGATCGACGACATGTCCATAGTTGAGTGACTTGGATGGTATGTCCATAGTTGAGTGACTTGGATGACATGTCCATAGTTGACAGACCCGGATGACATCCATAATTGAGTGACTTGGATGACATGTCCATAGTTGAGTGACTTGGATGACATGTCATAGTTGACAGACTTAGACGACATGTTCATAGTTGAGTGACTTGGATGGTATGTCCATAGTTGAGTGACTTGGATGACATGTCCATAGTTGACAGACCCGGATGACATGCCCATAGTTGAGTGACTTGGATGGCATGTCCATAGTTGAGTGACTTGGATGACATGTCCAAGTTGAGTGACTTGGATGACATGTCCATAGTTGACAGACCCGGATGACATGTCCATAGTTGAGTGACTTGGATGACATGTCCAGAGTTGAGTGACTTGGATGGCATGTCCATAGTGATGACGTGATCTATGGATGATGCTGTCCATAGTAGTGACTCTTGGATGACATGTCCATAGTTGAGTGACTTGGATGACATGTCCATAGTTGACAGACCCGGATGACATGTCCATAGTTGAGCAGACCCGGATGACATGTCCATAGTTGAGTGACTTGGATGACATGTCCATAGTTGAGTGACTTGGATGGACATGTCCATAGTTGAGTGACTTGGATGACATGTCCATAGTTTAGTGACTTGGATGGTATGTCCATAGTTCAGTGACTTGGATGACATGTCCATAGTTGACAGACCCGGATGACATGTCCATAGTTGACAGACCCGGATGACATGTCCATAGTTGACGACCCGGATGACATGTCCATAGTTGACAGACCCGATGACATGCCCATAGTGAGTGACTTGGATGACATGTCCATAGTTGACAGACTCGGACGACATGTCCATAGTTGAGTGACTTGGATGGGTTATGTCCATAGTTGAGTGACTTGGATGACATGTCCATAGTTTGACAGACCCGGATGACATGCCCATAATTGAGTGACTTGGCTGACATGTCCATAGTTGAGTGACTTGGATGACATGTCCATAGTTGACAGACTCAGACGACATGTTCTAGTGAGTGACTTGGATGGTATGTCCATAGTTGAGTGACTTGGATGACATGTCATAGTTGACAACCCGGATGACATGCCATAGTTGAGTGACTTGGATGGCATGTCCATAGTTGAGTGACTTGGATGACTGTCCATAGTTGAGTGACTTGGATGACATGTCCATAGTTGACAGGACCCGGATACATGTCCATAGTTGAGTGACTTGGATGACATGTCCAGAGTTGAGTGACTTGGATGACATGTCCATAGTTGAGTGACTTGGATGGCATGTCCATAGTTGAGTGACTTGGATGGACATGTCCATAGTTGAGTGACTTGGATGACATGTCCATAGTGAGGTGACTTGGATGGACATGTCCATAGTTGAGTGACTTGGATGACATGTCCATAGTTGACAGACCCGGATGACATGTCCATAGTTGACAGACCCGGATGACATGTCCATAGTTGAGTGACTTGGATGACATGTCCATAGTTGAGTGACTTGGATGGACATGTCCATAGTTGAGTGACTTGGATGACATGTCCATAGTTTAGTGACTTGGATGGTATGTCCATAGTTCAGTGACTTGGATGACATGTCCATAGTTGACAGACCCGGATGACATGTCCATAGTTGACAGACCCGGATGACATGTCCATAGTTGACAGACCCGGATGACATGCCCATAGTTGAGTGACTTGGATGACATGTCCAGAGTTGAGTGACTTGGATGGCATGTCCATAGTTGATTGATTTGGGTGGCATGTCATTGTTGAGTGACCGGGATGGAAGCCAAACTGACAGTCAGAGATCTGGTTGTTTGAAAAGAGGAAATATGTGAGTTCAGCAGCCATGATGGATTAAATGTGACTTTGTTCATAATTGTAGAAGTCAGCTCACTGGTCTGTAGTTTATCCTGTCACTTTGTGAACCTTTCTTGTCGAGGGAATGACATTTGCTGACTTCCAGGCAGATGGGAAATGGCCAAAAGAGAACGGCAGACTGAAAAGTGTAGAAAGAGCAGAAAGAGCAACAGAGCAGCTTTTGAGAACGTGGGCACCGATGCTGTTTGGAATCTGGGCCCATCACCTAAGAAGGGTCAAGGCCAGACACAGCTTTTTCTACCTTTTCGGGTGAGGCCACAAAGTGCAGTACTCAGTGGGTACAAGGAAGTGTATGGCGACAGAGCGGGATGGGTTGAGAGCACTGGCATACACTGGCATACAAAATATGAGGTTGAGCTATTCTCACAGAAAGTTCTTATTCAGCAACAAAATCGTCCAAACAGGCTGTCCGTGGTCCACGCAGGCCACCCGTGGTCCACGCAGGCCGTCTATGGTCCATGGAGGCTGCCACGCAGGCCATCTGTGGTCCAAGCAGGCCGGTCGTGGTCCACGTGCTCTGGGGGTAGCATGCTCACATTGTCTGTTGACCTGCTTGGATTTCTATTTTAAATCTGATGAGCTTGTCACATCTCACTGCATCTTCGTTTCGGTTCCTGGCTCTGCACCCTCGATCGCTGCCTTGCGTCCTGGCTGGGTTTTGAGCGGTTTCCCGACTCGCACTCATGAATTATTTGTGAAGTTATTTGATTTCAGTGAACCGAGCGCAGGGATCTCATGCGTTATAGTGCAATGGGAGGTGTAAGAGGGCTACATGCTCAGGGTTGGGAGTTCAAATTCATGTAGGAAAGGAGAAATGTTGGAAAATTTAGTGGGAAGCTGTTTTGTTGTATTGAAGAATTGGAACCATTTTAGACGTCATGAAATGACAATAAATAGCACCAAGGGCTAATAGTACAGGCCAATGATTATTACTGTACACTCGCCAGAACAAAGGGTATTGCATTTGGGTCCGTTTGTCTGTTTATCTGTTTGTCTGTCTGTTTGTTTGTTTGTTTGTTTGCCCGCACAGAACTTTAGTGTTTTTCTGCGCAACTGCTTGTCGGATTGAGACGAAATCTTCACCATCGGAGAAACTACTCATGTGGAATGTTCTAATGATAATTATGACGTCATAGGTCACGTGGTGTGGCAGACATGGTGGAAAAACTGAAAAAAAATTGGACCTCTGTATCTGAAACTGCATCAAGGGGGGAAAACAATTGAAACTTGGCACATGGCAAGTACTCCTCATGGGGAATAAGTGTGATGTTTTGTTATGACGTCATAGGTTCCTTCGTCATGACGTCATAATTGCATATGTAGAACGCTACATCTGATAAGTATGAAAAATTTTGAGGGTCATCTCGGGACAAATTGGTCCATAGAAAAAAAAATTGATGTTGTCAACGGTCACATGATTCGGCAGCCATGTTGTTTTTTAAAAAGCACCTTCAAAAATCTTCTCTGAAATGGATGAACAGATCGAGGCGAAACTTTACATGTATGACCGCCTATCAATGAAGAACAAAACGTTGACACACGCATGACATCATAGGGTCACGTGGGTTGGCAGCCAGATTGGATTGAGTGAAAATCTTACAAAAATTCTCCCTCTTGAACCACTTCATCAATCAACATGAAACTTCATAATTATGATCTCGAAGTGATGGGTAATCCATCCATCGGGACCATACTTTGTGCAGAGCGTTGGTGCTGCCTCTGCAGTCTCCTTGGCTATTGGACACAATCCTGGACGGGTCGCCACTCCAAAGTTATGGTGTTTAGCGACTGATCAGCATGTCGGAATCCCACTGTTACGGGGTCGATTCTCTGGGTGTCGGTCGTTTATTACCCCCATGGTTGTCACAATGAACCACAATCTGATGACATTGACACGGGATTAGAACATGTCTTGTTGTATTCTCGGCCTTCACGATGACATTCAAAATCAATCTTCGCACAAAGATTTTACTGAACTTACAATCGCTTTGCATCAACGCTCGGTTTGGTTTCCTTACACATCAGACTACACT
>CM068960.1:125422064-125442058 GCA_035128595.1 Eptatretus atami | reverse complement strand
GGGGGGTGATTTCTGGCTGGACAACAGAAGGAAGTTTGACCCCAACAGGACAGTGTTGAGATCTGGGAATTGGGTCCAAGACCTCATTGGTGCTCATGGGAGCTATATTGAAACTGGTAAAAACAATGTCTGGGTTGTAACCATGTCTCCAATGTCCACTGTTAAAGGAACTCGGGAGTTTAGGGTCAGGGAACAGGTTCAAATCTTGTAAGTCCATCAATGTTTCAAGGAGTTCTCCATTTATGTCTATTTCTCAATAGCCCTATGAATTGCTATAGTAGTTGAAATCTCCCATCAGAATTCTGTTTCGGCAGTTTTCAACCACACCGGGAGCAAGAAGGAACTCTTTAAGTGGCGGCTTGTAGACCGAGATGAAATAAATGTCTCCCTTAAACTGTACTGTTTGGGTTTCAATATTATTCTCAGAAGAATTAACAGTGGAACAGACAGGAAGGCCCAGTATTCCCTGTTCATGTGGCCTTTTGTTCACCAATGTCATACCTGGAACACGAGGGCGAATGTCATCTGGGCCACCATGTGTCTCTTGCAAACGCAGAACATGACATTCATGCTGAGCACGTATGTCAGTCAGTAACTCCTGTTTGCCTGCTGAGATTCCTTCAACGTTGAGAGACAGAAATGTCATTGCTGGTCCTGAAAGGGACCTTCTGTCTTGTATTGTAGGTGTCATCGCTGTTGTAACAGGATTCGTTGAAAAATATCTCATTTTGGGGTGGGGTGGGGGAAGGGGGTGACATGAACACTCCTGCTGTAGCTCCGATTTGTTAGTGTGGCTGTGGCTCCGATTCAACAACCAAGTGGGATTTGAACTCAGGATCCTGGAATCCCAAGCCCACCACCCGAACCATTAAGCCAACACCAGGCATATAAACATAATGCTTGTCAATTTTTGTCAACTTCCGTGAAAACAGCTCAGGTATTGATATATTGTTTAACCTTTTGATGTCCAGGATGTTCTTCGCTGTCATTGTCCATCCCAGTCAAGTGTTGGTGTCTTCCATTGTAGGAAGCAACATTAAAGAGAGTATTTAATACTATGCCACAAAAATGCCCATTATTTTGCATCCAATTGTAAGAAAATATACTTGTACAAACTGTTCCATCAATGGTTATCATGTTTTATTTAAAGACTCAGTCATCCCCTCAAAAAACACCCGTTGAACCCTGCTCATCTCCTTTTAACAAGTTTGATTGTACTTTTCTTTTTGACCTCATTCCACTCCAAACCCCGCAGCACTCTGGTTCTTTTTCATGTGCACAGCTGTCACATTCTCCACCACTCTTGAAAACACCTCCTTCGGTAAGTGGTTCTCTTTTTTTCACAGATGCATCTTTCATCCTCAATTTATTTCGGTCTCTTAACTTGAACCCTCACTTTACTTTTCGCTCTTGCTGTCTTTGATGAGAGAGTTTAGTTACCGAGTTTAAAATGGGAATAAGACTAATTGGTCTGTAGGAGCGATGATCCATCTTGGCACCATTCCCATGTTGTGGAGTGGGTTTCTTTTAACCATCCGTAGGCAGCCCACAGAAAGAGAGCTTTTGGGAAAAGGAAAAACAGGAAATCTGAGTTCTTACCGTGAAGATGTGATGGCCATAAGCTCGTTTTACCTTTTATCAAGGTGAGAGAAGCTCATTTGATTCAAATGAGACAGCAGGTCACTGCAAAGCCATCTCACGAGTTATTAATGTTGAAGCAGATAAAACAAAGCTTAACCAATATTTGAGGAAAAGCAAACTGGACCATTTGTTTCTTCATAAAGGGCCAGAACCTTCTGTTTCGAGCACCTTCAGAAATTCCACCTGATGAGGTAAATCAGTGTGACTGAAACCATAATGGTGGTGGTCACGTGAAGAAAGATCTACAGAAGTGAGGGAAGTACGAGGACACATTCACAGCACAATAACTTGGTGATGACAGCTGTGTGCTTGTGCATGCAGGCAAGAATCATGAGCCTTGACGGTGTGGCGAGGATGTCGATGGATCGGGTAGCTGGGTGTGGCGAAGGCCTCCAATGCTAATCGATACACGAGCGAGCGTGTCGAGACCTTGTGCTGTCCTGCCAACTTAAGTCCTGCTGATCAGTCTTTGTGGTGTCAGATGGCACTGTCATGGTGCTTTTGGTTTTGGTAAACATGTCGAGGCTCGTGGAGGAGCTCAAACACAACAGATCAGGATGGAACAGAATGAAAACAGACAGACAGGGGTGAAAGCATAACCTCTGTCCACCTTCGGTGTCCACCTTTACTTTGCGCTATGGCTGTCTTTGATGAGAGAGTTTCGTTACCGAGTTTAAAATGGGAATAAGGCTAATTGGCCTGTAGGACCTTCGGTGGGCAGAGTTAACTAGAACGGCACTCAGTGGAGCGCATACCTCCGCCAGGCTGAACAGTTTACATTTCATATCCAACTGAAGGGCTGGATCTGCATCCGGACATTAAGCAAAATCGAATTGGCTTGTTCTTGACACCTACCCAACTCATCCACCAAGTTTGGTCATAATTCCCCCATAACTTTTTGAGATATCGTGCTACATATTGTTTTTGGCCTGGTCTCTCATTGGTGAAGTCATCGAAAAAATTGTAGTAGTTGGATCCGGATCCAGATCTTCAGCAAAATCGAATCAATTCTCCTTTGTCACACACCAAACCTGTCCACCAAATTTCGTCCAAATCCATCCATAACTTTTTGAGATATCCTGCTTACAAACAAACAAACGCAGACAACCAGTGGTAAACATAACCTCTGTCCACCTTTGGTGGCGGAGATAATAATGGATGTGGGACAGAATGATGGCAAAGGGATGACACAGGGAGTGAACAAGATGGATACAACTGCAAACGCTCAATCACAGAAGTGGAGAAAAAAAAAAACTCGGAGGAAGGTGTGGGAGACCTCAGGCAGCCGGGGGGGCGTGGGGTGGAGGGAGGGGTAGTTTACAGGAGTAGAAAAGATCATGATTGTAGATGAGGGATGACCTGATTTGATGGTGAACAGTTGTCTTGAAGCCCTGAAAGGAAAAATGACATTGAGGAGACTGAGGAAGTTGGTTCCACAGATGGGAAAAAAGAGGAACGGATGAGTGGAGGTGAGTAGTGGTTCTGGATTTTGGGAGTTTCACCAGAAGGAGGTTGCAGTCAGACCATGTGCACCCTGCAGTCAGGGTCTGTGTGGAGTTGGCTTTGCATGCCGTAGGTAGCGAGTTTGGAGAACAAGGCAGGATGCCAGACTGGATTGAAAGCTCGGGATATGTCCCAGTGAGATGGCCCTGAATTTGTGTCTGACATTGAGGATCTCCATCCATTGTTGGGAGAGTCATAAGCAGCATGTCCAAGGTAGAGTTGACCTGGTTTGAATCCAAACTGATTGTCTGAGATCAGGCCGTTGGAGAAGAGGAATGATTTTTAAATCAACTGACCTTGCTGATGGTTGAAAGTAAGCTGGTAGGTCTGTAGTTGAGGGGATCAGTTTTTCCACCATGTTTACGTAATGCAGTGATATTGGCAGATTTCCAAGCAGATGGAAGATGACCGAGGGTAAATGATTGGGTAAAAAATAATAGAAAGAGGATGTACAAGAGCAGCAGAGCAGGATTTTATGATGTGTGAGCTCATGCCCTCCTGTCTAGTTGCAGTCAGAGTCGAGGATTTCCAGAATCTTATCCAGGAGCAAGCAGTTGGGTACGATTGGAAAGGGTGGGTACAGAGAGTGAGGCATTTGGAAGCAAACACAGAGTTAAGACATTCGACCTTCTCACGAGCGGAGTAGGTTATGATGCTATTTGAAGAGAGGGAAGGGATGGAATACTCCAGAGACAGACTGAACAAGGCACCACCAGGTTTTAGAGGAGGGAGACAAGTTTGAAAGTTCATTCTTAAGATTGGAAAGATGTTGTTTTCTGGCTCTCCTGAGAGTGGACACAGACTTGTTGTGAGCTTTTTGGAAAGCACTGAGATTGCCTTCGGTCTGAATAGTCTTCCAGGAAGAGAAGGCAATTTGTATAAGGCAACTGCCTCATTAAAGGATTCAGTGTTCCATGGGTGGGAAGTAGGGAAGGATAATTGAAGACCAGATGGGATGAATCTGTGCATAAGAGAGAGCAGGTTTCCGTGGAAGAATTCCAAGCCCGAGTTAACATCAGGGGCAGTACATTATGGGAGACCAGTCCTGAAGAGAGATGGCTACTTGCAGTCCCTACCAATCTAAATAATTGAACTGCCAGACTCGTCAGCATTGAGGCAGCTCTCTGAGAATAGCCAGAGATGTTGCGACTTTCACAAGCACATGATCAGATGAACCAATTGGAGCAGAGGAATAGCAGGAGCAGGGAAGTTGGTCATTACCAATTCCAGAAGGGAGGATTTGTCATTGTAAGAAATGTGGGATAAATAATAGTAAAGATACTCTGATCTTCAACAATTCTTTCCGCAAAACCTCCGAGTTCCTTGATTTCAAACAACAGGAGTGTGCACAATCGCAGGTAGTTTTCATCAACATTCTTTCGGAATGTAAAATTTGATAAATGGACAGTGAAGTTGGAAGGATAAGGTACATGGGTAATGGAGGAGAGGGAAATGGTAAATGGGTGTGAAAGTGCAAAATAAATGGAAAAGGACTGATTTAATATTGTCTTGTCCATGCCGATTAATACCGTCGCTGGACGAATGGACCGAAACTGGCTTTAAGGCACTGCGATCAATATTACTCTACTTACCGTTCCCCAAAGTCACCCAAATCAACAGCAAACACACTTTCTTACCTTTTTTAAGGATTTATTTTTATATTGAAAAGCACAAGATAGAGGGTGCACAAGACACCATAATAAGTGGAACAAACCAAGCGAGTCAAAAGACACAAAGAGGAGAATTGGAAGAGGTAAACTTGTATACGATGGTGATAAATAAAAGCTCAAATCCAAACCCACAAGGTGCCGCAGATCATATTTATACCACATGACAATAATGCAGGTGAGACTTCCCTTTTCTCTGATGCACAGGGTGGACGCAGTTCAACTCAACGCAGCCTGTTTTTGAGACCATGTGCATGACGAGAGCGCGTCACAATGGTGCCCAGATGGAGTAAAACGGAGACGAGCAGGGCCAGTGATGAGTAAGCCTTCAATCAGGCCACATGGTCCCCTTTGTCCTTTTTAGAGCGAGGCCTCCTGGTCTGCCCTCCATCTTGTTCCTCCAAACCCTCCAAAAACACAGGGTGATCCCAGCTTGGGTCGGTTCCACACGAGGCTTCTCCTCCAAGCAAGGTCTCGGTGCTCCTTTCCTCACGAGCATCTCTGTTCTCTCCTGGTTGACTCGGACCTCTCTTACACCCGGGCATCTCCTGTTCCTCTCCTCGTGGACTCCCCAGTAGACTCTTTTTCTTCCTGGGTGGAGTCTCCCTCTTATGGTCTATATAAAAGGCGGCCCCTATAAAAAATAAATGTACATCCTTTCTTCTGTGTTCTACAGCCCACTGTGCTGCCTTTTTTTTTGCACACTGATCATAATTGGCCTTTTTGCACACGTAACGTGTGCCTCTGCGATGGGAAATCCACATCTTAGCTGCTATCCCCGCCCACAAACATGTTTTGCATCTACATAATTAATTTGTCCACCTTGTCTATAAAATACATACGCTGCCTCCTCAGCGTCACGTGTGACAAATGACTTACTCTAGCAGAACCCTGTTACATGGCAATCTAACCTACGTCAAATACACGGACCATACTACACTTTCCACAGTCTTGCTATGGAGCCCCCCTTCTTCAATGTAACAATATATCGGTTGGAGTGTAAGCCTGGTGTTGACTTAGCGGTTAGGGTGGCTGGCGTGGGATCTTAGGGTCCTAAGTTTGAGCCGCTGTCAGGCATTGAATTAACACCAGGTGGGGTCGATGCAGCCTGTCATCCTTCCGAGGTTGGCAAAATGAGTACCAGCTCACTGGTAATCGGTGCATTGAATCAGCGGTACAGCCATGCCCTCAGCCAATGATGCTACTCATGGCCTTGTGCTGCATATGAAGTAGGAGGAGGTTAGGGTTCGATTGATGGCAATTTATGAGATAACATTTCAATGCATACCTGTGACTTCCATTCACTGCAATGTTCCTCATCCTTGTAGATGCCACAAATGTGAGTGGGGAGATAAAACCAGCCAATGAAGCTGGTAGCAGTTTTGATTCCTTCGACAATGGAGCTTTTGAAATCGGAGGCAGCATCTCCACAAGCGGGAGGCCCAGAGAGACGAGCCTCCTGATGTCACCGCTCGTTGTCGCTGGAATAGTCATCGGCCTTGTCCTGGTCCTATCTTGCGTTACCATCATAGCTGGAAGCCTGAAAAAAGATAGTCGCATGCGTGGTTCCCAGCTTGGCATGATGCCTGCACAAGGTGAGTTTTTCTTGCTTTGCTTCCATCCTTGATCTGCACAATGTTCTCAATGTCAGTTCCTTACTCTTAAATTTCAAAATCATGTGCACGTGTGTGTTATGTGAAATGACGGATGAAGGACGAGAAAGTTACTCTGAATGTGAATGGAAGGATGAGAAAGTTACTTCTGCTCTTTTTACACTATCATTTGCCCAAGGTCATCTTCCATCTGCTTGGAAATCAGCCAACATCACTGCATGACATTAAAAAGGTGCAAAAACTGATCCCCTCATCTGCAGACCTACCAACTTCCAATCAACAGCAAAGCCTTGGAATCCATCATCCCAGTTGATATGAAATTCTTCCATTTTCTCCGGAAATCTCAAATCAGATCATCAATTTGGATTCAGACCAGGTCACCCCACCTTGGACATGCTGATTATACTCGCCCAGCAATGGATGTAGATCTTCAATATCAGACATGAGATCAGGTCAGTCTCTCTGGACGTATCTCATGCTTTTGATAGTCCGGCATCCTGCCTTACTTTCCAAACTCTCTGCCTACAACATCCAAGACTAACTCCACACATGGCTTACTGACTTCCTCTCCTCTCATCGCCAACATGTGGCTCTCACCTGAATCCTTTCATCTCCTTCTCCCTGTTAAGGCTGTTGTGCCCTAAGGCCGTCTTCTGAGCCGAGTCCTATTCCTGATCTTCATCAACGATCTCTCTGACTCGACATGAAAAATACTCTTTATCTATTTGCTGATGACTCCACCCTTTGTCATAACACCCCCTCATCCTTAAGATAGGTAGGCAGCAGCCTCTTCAACTCCCTCAGACCTTGATAAAATCACAAGCTAGTCAAACACTTGGAATATGTGCTCCAATCCTGACAAATGTCACAATGTCACTCTCTCTCTTTCCGAAAGAACCGGACAGAAAACCCTCCCATCTCCTTTGTTAACAATCCTCGAGAAGAGGTTGTCACTCTTCCAGAAGAGAACTCTTGGCTCTCACTATCAGCCATGACCTTTTTGGGCAAACCACATTTCTAATTTGGCCTCCAAAGCCAGTCACTCTGTCATGCAAAGTCTTTCTTTGGCCCACCTGAACTCTTATCCACCTACAAGGCCTTCATCCACAGCTTGATGAAATACTGCTCTCCCATCTGGGCTGTCACCCCCTGCCACACCTTGATTCCATGGAAACCAAGTCATTTAAGATCATGAGAAGCTCTGTTATGAAGCTTAATCGATGGGTCTACAGTATCACTTTCCCATCGCAGACAGGTCGGTGGTCTTGCATCCTCTGCTCTTTGATTCCTTCTTCTTGCATCCTCGCCACGGACGGTGGATGGAGGTTCTGTTTTCACCCGTCTGCCTGTGTGCAGGATATCTCAAAAAGTTGTTGATGGATTTGGATGAAACTTGGTGGACACGTTGGGTGTGTGACAAGGACGAACTGTTTTGATTTTGGTGATGATCTGGTTCCCAAATTCCCATTTTTTTTTAAAATTTTTCATGTGATTCGTTACCATTGATAGATCGAGGCAAACAACGATATATAGCATGCTATTTCAAAATGTTGTGGATGAGTTGGTTAGGTGACAAGAACAAGCCAATTGGATTTTGGTTCGGGTCCGGATGCAGATCTGGCCTCTAAGCGGGATACAAAACGTAAACTGTGCAGCCTGGCGGGGGTATGCGCTCTACCGAGTGCCGTTCTAGTTTTGTCGTTATCAGTTCATAGGCTGACATGATTCCATTGGAAAGTGACTCCATTTTGTATTCCACCTTCACCCCAGGAAGAGACAGCCTATCATTGAGTGGTTCCCTCGGGGAGTTGAGCCTATCTAGGACAGAGTGTTTGGCAGGCCTCGAGCCCGAGTTGTGCACTCACTCCATATCACTGTCCCTTTGTATGTCGCACGTGCCTCTCAACTTCATGGATGCACCACCCAGGTAGGCTGCCATTTAGAATCTCCAATGGGTTGGTTTCGGGGGTGAATCGGTGAAGACTTTGAGTTGGAGGGGAGGTGGGGGTAGTGTTTCCCAAACCATTTATATTTATAACCTTTTCTTGGGACAGACGGTCATTGTCGGCTGTAGTTCTGCCTCCAAGATGTCATCCTCATTTTTGTATATACAAGGTCAAGGCTCATGGAAGAGCTGGGACACTGAACAGATCAGCAAATACCGACAGCAGGGTTGAAGGACAAAATAGGGGGAGACTTGGGAAAATAATGTGTGTGGAGGAATGAGGTGTCGGGGTGGATGCATGGGGTTGACAAGGTGGATACAGAAGGAAACTTTCAACCTTCTGGAATAAGCTAAAGAGAGTCCTCTTTTGTTTTTTTCAGCAAGCATTGCTTTGTTGTTGTTCTTCTTTCGGTGTCCGTTAGGGGTCGCCACAGCGGATCATCCGTTATGATCCGCATACTGATTTGGCACAGGTTTTACGCCGGATGCCCTTCCTGACGCAACCCTGGTCGCCTCTTACGACACAGGGATAAGCATTGGGTTTGCCATGATTCCGGCTGCCCTACACCCTCTCATAGCGCGGCCCAGTGCAGAGCACCCGTCCTCAAGCGATCCTCCAACCCAAGCCTCCGAGTAGCCGATTACAGGCGCACGCCACTACGCCCGGTCAAGCATTGCTTTGTAACCACTGAAAACATTTTTCAAATTCTCTCTTGAACTCGTAGTTCACTTGTTGTTGTGTGTGTGTGTGTGTGTGTGTGTGTGTGTGTGTGTGTGTGTGTGTGTGTGTGTGTGTGTGTGTGTCGTTGCTTTACTCATTCTAATCCTCCGTTATATTAATCGTTCTTTTAATTCGATCTTTAATTTAATTTATTTTGCCATGCTAACTCCAGGGATGTCCCCCCACGAGAACCCGGACACGATCGCCATGTCCACTGCTCGCACCACGGGAGCCTTCGTGGGGATCCCGCAGCCAAACTTGTCCGCTCTTATATTTCTTTGCACTCAATGAAGTTACACTTTGGGCACATTCCTCGATCTTTTCTTCACTCGATATAATTGGCCGAACAGTCGAAAAAGTTAAGTTCAACGCTTTGACAATTTCACATTTTCTTGTGTAAATATGGAGAACGGAGGAGAGAAGCCTTGCTTAAAAGTTAAATAGTGCTAGTTGTAAGAATCAATAATTTCTTGAAATATTCAGATTTCACTCCAGATTTTGACACTTATTTAAATGCATGAGCTACGATCCTCAAATCCGAAAACAGATTTCGATTATACACTTTAATTAGTCTGTGAGAGTCCATCGTAGAACATCGCGTCATGTGGGGTCATCATAAAATCGCCTCTAGCTCCTAATTTGAAAACTGTAGCACCCACAAAAGCGATGAATACGGCGATTTGTAGCTATGAAGATCAGGCATTTGATGATAAGGGTGAGGAAAGTGGAAAAAAAAAATTGTGAGCGCTTATCGTGCAGAAGCTGTTGCGGCCTGTTCCAATTCAAGGCATTTCTGAGCAGCCGCAAGGGGAGGGGCAACTTAAGACCCTGCAAGATGACAGTGGGCTGACCAGGATGGTGCACTGCCATTAATTATCTTCTAAAGGTGGTGTTTAAATTTACCCAAACACCGTTTAAATTCATGCACTCCTTTGGAGCTCCTTAGTATGCATGCAAGGATTTGGCCACGAGGTTTCATGGTTTTGGTGATATGGAGGAGACCACTGACTGATTGACACACACACACACACACACACACACAACACACACACACCACACACATACACACATGAGACAGATTGAGCTTCAGGCCATTACCTTTTTTATTTTTTATTTTAACCAATTGAAATCTTCAATAAACCTTTATTGTGAGAATTTGCACAAATGAATAAAATGTACAAATATATACATATACATTAAAAAATATATATTTTTTTCTAGTTGTTTTGGTCAAGTATATTTCGAGTGCTGTACAAAGCGGACGCACACTGACTTTGCATTTTGGAATCCTTGCTCGTTATCTCCACCACTGAAGGTGGACGGAGGTTATGTTTTCACCCCTGTCTGTCTGTGAGCAGGATATCTCAAAACGTTATTGATGGATCCTGACAAAATTTGGTGGACACCGGACAGGTTGGGTGTGCGACAAGGACGAACTGATTCGATTTTGGTGAACATCCGGATCTGGATCCGACTACAAGAATTTTTTTAAGTGATTCTTCACCGGGACAGGGCCAAAAATGATATATAGCACGATTGCTCAAAAAGTTGTGGACGGATTCGGATGAAACTTGGTGCGTGAGTTACGTAGGTGACAAGGACAACCCGATTACATCTTGGTTAAGGTCTGGATGTAGATCCGGCGTACCAGTGGGATACAAAACGTGAACTGTTCAGCCTTGTGGAGGTATGCGCTCTACCGAGTGCCGTTACAGTTAACGAATGTAATCAGTGTGTTTTATGGATGATCCACACGCTGCTGTCTTGGAAAAGCCATGTTGAGTTTGCACAGAAAGCCTTGTGTCACCTCTAAAAACCTAACAGTGCATTAGTTGTACGTGCTAAACGATAATCGCATGAGGCAATTACGTTACGTGGAAACTCGCAATCAGGTGTTCTTCACATCCCTTGTGCCAAAAAGGCACTTGGAATGAACAGTCGGTCCTTCAACAATTACATTATCAATTCTACATATACACATTTGTTTTTTGCTGATGGAGAGTACAGTATGTGTGTCTGTGTGTGTATGTGTGGATATATATATATATATATATATATATATATTTTTCATGTTAGCCAATCATGGTTGATGTACAATGAAGATCTAGACCTCAGCGACAGGTCTTCTGTGGGGTCATGACATAATAGACATTTTTGACAGGTACACCACTCTCTTGACACTCTTTGACAGGTCTGTCAGATAGTTAATAAATATAGATAGTAACACATTTAATGTTTTGATGTAGTTGCACAAATTTATTAAAGCTCAAATATTGTAAAAAATGTACATCATTTAAATTTGAACACTGTACTCATCCCCACACAGGTTTCGTACAACACAAAGAGGGGGACTATTATCCTATCATTACTGTACATTGTATTCACAGATGACATTTTTGTAATCATTCATTTGCATTCCAAAGATTTATCGCTCACTGTGCTAGGTTTGTGAGCGCGGGCACGACGCCCATCCTGATGGCTCCGAGCGCGGTCACTTTGGTATCAGCAGGTGAAGTGTTCCCCCAAGTCGTGTCAGATGCTATTTTACAGTATAATCCTAATGGGAAGAGGTACGACATGTGACCTTAATTTTAGAAACATTTTAATTTATTTATTTTTGCTGCGATGTTATACGAGGCTGATTCTAATTTCACCTGGACTTTTGTTTATAAAAAGCAGGGTAATGTTTGATGTATGTGGATTATTCATTCACGAGGGGATTTGTCTTTTTGGTGTTGGTAATTGATCGCCATGACCACTTGCTTCCTGGTCAACTAGTATGTCAGGCATGCTTAAATTTATAGACTATTTCTGCAAGTGGTGGTGATCGCTCATCAAGGATATCTGTATTAAAGATTGAACACCTTGGGGGGGGGGGGGGCAAGAAGTTTATGGTGAGTGAAGCTATCAGATGCCCTTCACTGGCTGTGTACATGCATGTCCTAATTCCACAACGAGGGCATACAGATACTTCCATTCTGGTGGAACAAGTGTGTGTCCAAAGCTGGAGAATGCATTCTAAAGTAATGGAAGCTCACCTTCAAACCCAAATGTGTGGATGTTTCATTTTATCAGACATTCAAGCATCGTTGTGAGGATAAACAAGTCCAGGTGAAATTTGAAGTGTTGATACACGATGTGTTTATTTGGATATAACGTTCCTCAAATTGCTTTCGTCACTGCACTTGGCCCCCTCCGTAGATATGAGGATTGCTTGGCGCCAGGCGCGTTGTTTCACCCAAGCCCGATGGATGAACCTCCGCCGTACTCGATCACCGACCCGTGCCAGCCTACACAGCCGTCCGAGTGCAACAGGCCCAACAACCCCCCGTCACCTCCATCTCTGGCGTTGTGCACAGAAACTCTAATGGGTCTCTCCACCTCACCTGCGAATGGGAACCAAACCCATCCGAATTGGCGAGGTGGATCCCCAGCAGCAGAGGAACAAGTTCATTCAGAAACACCGGTAGTCGTGAAAGGAAGTCCCGACAGTGAAGGTGGAGACGTCTTGGGCAGAATTCATTAGGACATGTGGATCGTCGTCTTCTCTTCTGCTCTTTACTTTTTGCTCGTCCATGCCATCAATACCTGTGTTCTTTTCTGCCTTTGCAGAGACTCTGCTCAAGGGTGTTACAAATTAACGTTCCTTTCCTTTTCAGAGGTCTTTTCTTTTTATGCAAACAGCTCTAATGAGTCCACAGCCTGAAGGAAGTGACAGCTGGCCACTGTTTGGTGGAATCTCATGAGGTCGTTATAGGCATGCCATTGGGAACGGATTGATGTAGTTACTTTTTGAGGAGAATCAGGAAGCAGGTCTGAATCACATTAGTGCTGAAGAGACACCATCTGGCATATCTCACTCGTCTTTCCCACTTCGTCCCATGTATGCATGCTTCTTCTACCCAATGCAAATGCCAGCAGGGTTACAATCCCTTAGTTGCCATTCATCTGATTCGATAGAGCCTCTTTAGACATCCACCAGGACCTGCAGAACTTGCTTCCTTGTCGACATTGATCCATCAATCAATGTACAGCCGATCGCAGGCATATTCATCGGATTTATCTTAAAACAATTATATTTTATTACCGTAATGCTTACGCCTATGTTTTGCACATGGGTAATATAAGTGGTCAACTTTGCAGGCAAAATTCTCACCAAAGGGTTTAACCAAGCTCACCTTTGACCCCGACGTGCGATTTTAGGATGTCGGCTGGTGCTGCTTCTTTCCTGCATTATGAGCGGTTGCACTATTATGACATATTGTCAAGTACAGAAGCACGAGGCAGGATTAAGTAAATTTATTTGCAGAACAAAGTGACGTGAGGGTGAAGAGGTGAGTCACTTTTACAGCCCCCCCCCCCCCCCCCCCACGAGTCCGTGCCTCCCCCTCCGCACCACCACTCTCCTTCCAGAGCAATAAACTATCCAAAATAGAAATTAATTGGAACAATGTGAGTGGTTTATCAATATACATTTATATACTTACTCAAAATTCCAAATGCAGATATATTCTTGTTCTTAGAATGTAGATCAAGCTGATGAATCATTAAAATTTCCATTAAACACGCGCATGCCTTCCTGAAGCTGAAGAGGGATAGAAAGCCCTGTTTTCCTATGTTATCAGTACGTTCTATACAGGACATCAGGGGGAATTATTGTAAGATCGATTTTATAAAAAAATATATTTCATTATTAATTATTAAAAATAAAAAAAATTCATTGCAGGGCTTGATGTAGGAACTGTGGTGGGGAAATGGTAAACAGAGGCCAATTTGAGATAATCCCACCTGGAACCCAAAACACAAGAGACTGGGACCCCCTAAATGTACACCTGGCAGGTAAACCATTCAAAAAGAAAACAAAGCATCACCTGGACAGCTTAAGTGGAGTTAGCTCTGAATTTTTTTGCTGCTTTTCATGTTCGATTCAGCATCACCACGGTCGGTACAGGTGCGCAAACAAGCATATTGCAGTGATTACCTCCACCACCGAAGGTGGATGGAAACTGTTTTCACCTTTGTCCGTTTGTCTGTGAGCAGGCTATCTCAAAAAGTGACGGATGGATTCAGCCGAAACTTGGTGGACAGATTGGGTATGTAACAAGGACGAATCGATTCGATTTTGGTCAATATTTTTTTAATTACCCAGCGCATGTGAAGCGAAAAACCGGGTTTCAGAAATTGGTTCATGTCTGCCCGTCCATTTGTCTTTTCAGTTTATCGTTGAGGAACAACTTATTTAATTTGAATGTTATATTTTGAACATGAATTGCCGTTTTACCATACTTTGGCTCTGAATCTGTGCTAATCACACATGCGTGGAGACCCCATACGTGCAGCGACCGCACATGACATAATATTTTCATTCTGTCCACCTGGCAGTCAAACAAAATTGAAAATCATTCCAAACTTGAAACTTCCTGTGTTTAACGATGTTATAAAGAACACAAACAACAAGTATGAATAACGAATGTAACGTGCTAGATAAGGTGATGTCATGGACACTTGGTAAAACACCGGTAAATCCTGGAATTAATTTATTTATACGCCTTTATAAACCTCTTTAAACCTTTATTTAAATTGTATTGAACTAGCAGAGGACCCACCCTTTGGGTGATCTCGTTTCAAGCGGACAACACCTTCTTCTGACAGATGCCGACACACCGCCCAAATAAAGGTAACTGATGACTGTCTCAATCGCTCCCGACAAAAAGAAAAACAACAACCCGGGTTGCATGCATGAAGCAAAACATATCTACTACTGCTTGTAATTCAAAACACCTCACTGCACTTGAAAACGTGCGGACAGGAATACTGGACAGTAAATGACGGACACTTGTAATACCCTCTCCCACCTAGAGGCGGTGCTACACGATACACATTTACATTGAAAATTTTTGCTTCCCATCCTCCTCCCACCCAGCACCCCCCCCCACCTCCCAGACCACTGGCAAAGATAAAAACACCTTGAAACATTAATTAGGGTTATGCTGATCCGATGTCGCAAGTCTGGATGTAATCTACCCAGAACTGTAGGAGTAGTACACGACAAACAAAACAAACACACACTGGTCTGTGAATTATAGTGAAGATACTTGAACACTGAAGAACACAAATCACCTTGATAAGACTGTACTTCCAAGAACCATGCTATGTATCTCATGAGGGTGTGGCATGTGAGAGGGTGCAGTACAGGGGTGAAGAAGAGACTGTCTATATGGCTATGTATGATGCCAATTGATGCTGCGTGTTCAATACGGTGATCAATAAAGCCTCCATCTCCTAAACTGCGACTCAACATCGTCTTCTTTCAGTGTGTAAAGGTGACGTATAAGACAAATGTATGGATTTTTTTTTCAATGATCTTTATAATTATTATTTTATTAAAATTGAACAGCCTGGTGTTGGCTTAGTGGTTAGGGTGGTGGCTTGGGATCCCTGTGGTCCTGAGTTCAAGCCCTGTTGGACCACTGAATTAATACACCAAGAGGTTGACTCAGCCTGTTGTCCTTCTGAGGTTGGAAAAATGAGTACCAGTGTACTGGTAAGGAGGACACTGCTTCAGTGACATGTCCCTGTGTTTCAGGATGTTATATATTTTTTGGGTCATGCCTGGTGGAACTTGTTGCCATCTTTCAACTTTGCTTTTGATGGGACACGGAGGTTGCTGTCCTGTTCCTGTTTCCTGTTTTTCCTGTTCCTGTTCCTGTCCTGTTCCTGTTCCTGTTCCTGTTCCTGTTCTGTTCCTGTTCCTTGTTCCTGTTCCTGTTCCTGTTCCTTTCCGTTCCTGTTCCTGTTCCTGTTTCCTGTTCCTGTTCCTGTTCCTGTTCCTGTTCCTGTTCCTGTTCCTGTTCTGTTCTGTTCTGTTCCCTGTTCCTGTTCCTGTTCTGTTCCTGTTCTTTCCTGTTCCTGTTCCTGTTCCTGTTCCTGTTCCTGTTCCTGTTTCCTGTTCTGTTCCTGTTCTGTTCCTGTTCCTGTTCCTTGTTCTGTTCCTGTTCCTGTTCTGTTCCTGTCTGTTCCTGTTTCCTGTTCCTGTTCTGTTCTGTTCCTGTTCCTGTTCTGTTCTGTTCCTGTTCCTGTTCCTGTTCTGTTCCTGTTCTGTTCCTGTTCTGTTCCCTGTTCCTGTTTCCCTGTTCCTGTTCCTGTTCCTGTTCCTGTTCCTGTTCTCTGTTCCGTTCCTGTTCCTGTTCCTGTTCCTGTTCCTGTTCCTGTCCTGTTCCTGTTCCTGTTCTGTTCCTTGTTCCTGTTTCCTGTTCCTGTTCCGTTCCTGTTCTGTTCCTGTTTCCTGTTCCTGTTTCTGTTCCTGTTCTGTTCCTGTGTTCCTGTTCCTGTTCCTTTCTGTTCCTGTTCCTGTTCCTGTTTCCTGTTCCTGTTCCTGTTCCTGTTCCTGTTCCTGTTCCTGTTCCTGTTCCTGTTCCTGTTCTGTTCTGTTCCTGTTCCTGTTCCTTCTAATGCAAAAGAATAGAGCATCTGTTCAACTAACTTTGAAGAGCATCCAAAAAAGGCAGAGGCACAGCAAATGTACAGGCAGAGGATGCCTTGTTAGAAGACATCTCCACCAGCTTTTACTATGGATCACTACCTAAAAAGGATCAATCTTTAACAGCAATGATTGGTTTATTGGAAAATGCCTTTAAATAAAAAAAATTATCAGTGCTATTCTTCCTCAGGCTCATGTAAGAGCTGTCACAAGAGCAGACATGTGTTGTTGACATGGAAGAAGTCACATTTCAGAACACAGTCATGCCAGCCCATGAGGTTTATCCATGCTCTATCTCATGGGTCAGCTTATTGGACACAACTACAGCAACCCATTGGGTATGGTAACCATCAGTATCCCAACCAACAATAGGTGTAACCACCCACCATAATCTCACCAATGTTCAAACACTAGAGCTCAGATGATAGCAGAACCAGGTGATCATACTATCTTAAGGAAAGGACCACCTCTGGTTAACCCAAGGAGACAACCACCTCATGAACAACACTTCAGCTCCACCAACACAGTTTGGCAAGGCTAACCCCAAAACTAAGGGAGTAATTCAGGGATGGACACACTCCAGCTTTTTATAGGAAAGATATATACACATATGACAGGTTTCAATTTATTAATGATGTGCTTAATAAAAAAGAAATTTATTATATGATGAAAATGTTTAATATTCACCATATGGACAAGCAAAGCACATAAAGAATATGATGTAATTTTGTGCACACTCAAACTTGCCCACACATATTTCCATTTATCTCAACATATTTTGATTTATCTCACAAATATGATCACTTTCCACAAACAAAGCAGAAATTCATAAATGGGTGGAACTAACATCTAAATCAAAAAGCTATGACAGTCAATGATGTCTGTGATGTACACCAGTTGTGCACCACCTACCACTTTCACAGACTCTTACTGTGAAGGCTCACAGAGTTTGTACAAGTTCATGCATTTATCAAAGGGTGGTAAAAGACATCAGTTTACCATTATATGATTTACAAGTCAGAGGAACAGAGTATATGGGATTTAAACATGGGATTACAGCATCACAAGCTGTGCACACAAATGAGAACACCAAATAGGAAGAGCACAATGATGAAAACCATTTCTAGGTTGGAATGGATATCAACAGTTTGATTTAAACAAACAAACACTAAATGATCATTGGTGGGTTGGTTAAAATACTTGGCATGTGCAATAGACTTCTCTTTTCAAATGTTGGAAATGAAGCAAGAGTTTTTCACAGGGAGCTGTAATTACTTCCAATTGGCAGGGCAATCTGGCTGAAAACACGTTATGTACAGGATAACACATCATACAATATGCCATCAAAATATGAGTGCAGACCTCATAATATTTATTGAAATATTTGCATTTGACTGGGACATTAACACAATCATCAAACTTTACTCAAATACATACATTACAGCAAAGGGGGAAGAAATTGAAGTTTGCAAGTGCAAATTTAACATTTTCCTCCACTAGTCTTCACAGGTTAGGCCCAACGCCCGCTCGATGAAAGTGTGCGACCCAGAGGGTAACCAGGACCACCTCCAGCATAGGCCCCCCAAGCTCCAAATGGAATAACCATCGCAGTTGAGTTATCATCCGTGCCATACTGGAGAGCCTTGCAGAAAGAAAAGAAAGATTATAACAAATGCCCACACATCCCATCAAAAGCAAAGTTGAAAGATGGCAACAAGTTCCACCAGGCATGACCCAAAATAAAATTGACTTCGATATTTTTTTTTTCCCTTTTGACCCATCACCCAAAGTCTCACCCCAAGGGGCAGGACTGAGGTAAAATAAAACAAGTTACATATTTCATGACTCCCCAATATTATTGCATTTACAAAGTTTCATTAAAAACATTTTAAAATGTGCCCATAATTGCATTTTTGGTATTTGACCTTTTAACCCTCCCCAGAGCTCTAGGAGGTGGGGTCCAAAATATAATTGCTCTTGCACTTCTTGCCATATGGTGATCAGAACTACCAATTTGGTGAAGTTCTGCACAACAGTTTAAGAAAAGCATGACAGACAGAGACAGACAGAGATACAGAGCAATGACAATACCCCCCCCCCCATTTTTTTAATTTAAGCATGGCAATAAACCATTGGTCCAACCTGCAGCCCGAAGACTTTCCAATCAAAACACATTTCCATGTAGCAATTTTAAAGGGTTTACCAATGCCACTGCCGGCCGGCGCCGTGACCTGAAAAGCCTTTCACAATGCCGCTGCCGCTTACCGCCGGAGGAATCAAATCAATTTGATTTTACCTTCCAGCATCTTGCGCAGAATTTAAAATTAATTACATTTAATTAAAAATTAAAATTAAAATGCATCAAGTTTCTCATTGACTCTGAAAATGTTTCTCAGTATCAAGTTTCTCAATAAAATGCATCAATTTTTTTCTTGGCATCCCAGCTCTTGGGAGTAGTGAATGCGGCCCATGGGATCAAAAGGTTGGGGACCACTGCAATAAACAGTGTGTGCATAATAATGAGTGCATTACTGACAGTAAGAAGCCTGAAGGACATCAATTATTGGAGACCACCAACTACTGAAAGACCTAACGATTCATGATTTCTCTTTTTTTGGGAAAATAGCGGAGTCCTCTTTTATGGGCATGGGGTGGGGGGGGCTTTTTTTGTTAAGGTAAGGTAGGAAAGGGTAGAGTAAAGGAAGTTGAAAAGGAGTTCGAATACTTTACTCGATTATCGGCAAGCCTTCACATGTTGGTCACTGTCTTTACCAAAATCTGGACCTGAAATCTGTTCCTCATTTTCTGAAAATCATGAATCGTTAGGTCTTTCAGTAGTTGGTGGTCTCCAATAATTGATGTCCTTCAGGCTTCTTACTGTCAGTAATGCACTCATTATTATGCACACACTGTTTATTGCAGTGGTCCCCAACCTTTTGATCCCATGGGCCGCATTCACTACTCCCCAGGATGTTGGGAGCCAGAAAAAAAATTGATGCATTTTTATTGAGAAACTTGATACTGAGAAACATTTTCAGAGTCAATGAGAAACTTGATGCATTTTTAATTTTAATTTTTAATTAAATGTAATAATTTTAAATTCTGCCGCAAGATGCTGGAAGGTAAAATCAAATTGATTTGATTCCTCCGGCGGTAAGCGGCAGCGGCATTGTGAAAGGCTTTTCAGGTCACGGCGCCGGCCGGCAGTGGCATTGTGTAAACCCTTTAAAATTGCTACATGGAAATGTGTTTTGATTGGAAAGTCTTCGTGGGCTGCATGTGGGGACCAATGGTTTATTGCCATGCTTAAATTTTAAAAAAAATGGGGGGGGGGGGTATTGTCATTGCTCTTGTATCTCTGTCTGTCTCTGTCTGTCATGCTTTATCTTAAACTGTTGTGCAGAACTTCACCAAATCTACTCTT
>CM068960.1:125374058-125407102 GCA_035128595.1 Eptatretus atami | reverse complement strand
TGTTTTCACCTGTCACTTGCAAAAATCGAAGATTTTTCAAGTATATTCGTTGGCCACGTGCATTATTCTGTCTGTTTGTAGATCAGTTGCACACAGGTCACGTTTTTTAAACCAATCTTCACAAAATGAGAAAGTTGGTCATGAGCAAGTAGCATATTGATTTTGAAGTTAAAAGTTCAACATTGGCCAAAGGTGAACAACTTTGTCGAATTTATAAAATCATAAACTTTTATTTGATAGAGTTGAAATTTGAATGGGATTCACATATCAGGTCACTGAATTCAACCACCCAATATTTTTATGGTCAAATTTGTTTTCAGGATTTCACAAGTATCATGCTCTGCATGACGTCTTTCTTGTTTTTGTTTGTTTGTGTGCAGGATATCTCAAAAGGTTGTGGATGGATTCAGATGAAATTTCGTAGGTTGGGTGTGTGACAATGATAAATCGATTCGATTTTGGTAAAGATCCAGATCCGGGCGGAGGTATACGCTATACCGAGTGCCCTTCTAGTTCTCTAATGTAATCTTCCCGTTTCACATGACAAAAGTTCAACAGGAATCCTGTCACCACTTATCAGGCATATAATAAAATTATTTTATAATGTGCATCGAGTTGATGACTAGATAATAATGAAGTCTTCTTGATTTGTGTGCAGCACGCTGTGGGGTAGCATAATTGGCTGAGGGCACGGCTGTGCCAATGATACAATGCCCTCTGCTGGTTAGGGCATGAATTAAGAATTTGGCCAGGGTGCTCGCGATAGCTCCCCTACTCTTCGTGAATGACACCATGGGATCTTTAGCGTCCATCAACTAATAACCGCAGATAGGACGCCAAGTTTAACGTCCATCGGAGGGATGGCACACACATTGATGAATCACCCTTCCTGTGAAACACCAGGATGACCGTTTATATTCGACTCCAGACTATTCAGCTTAGAGGCGAGTGTGCATACCTCTCAGCCGTCCTGCCAGCCTGCAAGTAAAATACCGAATGAGAAAACACGAGATATTTACAAGCACAACTCTGACGACGGAAAGAAAGGCCAGCCTAAATTACTCATTTCAAACATACAGCGCTCAAAATGGGATGAAACAATTCACCACTCTGGAAAACAACTCACACACTTTGCCAGACCAAACAAAGGCCAACAAGATACTCAGCAGATGCAACAAAAGGAATCGAGCGAAAGGTTTGAACAAAAAAGCCACAACAGTAGGGTTGGAAAAATGAGGTCGACACAAGAACTATTTGCTGATAAACCATGGCTGTAAGTTTGGGTTGAGGATAATCTGAGGGTCCAAACTTAGCCTCAAGCTGAGATGGAATGGACTTATTTAATTATTTGCTTTTGCCGAACAACAAGGGGTGGTGAGAGCCTTCTACTAGCAGTATTGCAAATTTCTGACACAAAAAAACTCGCAGCGCTTCTGAAAATGTCCTTGGTCAAAGACTATGGTGGCCTTTTGAAAACCACAGGGTTTATAAGTGCATTGCGGGCGATCCGTGGGCAAGACGGCGGGCTCGGAATGGAAGACTTCAGGTGTTGTGTGTTCCCAAAAAACATCAAGGTACTCTGGTGTATGGCAACAGTATTTGTGGGAATGCATTTTCAGTGTGCAATCTGCACATGACATTTTGGTCACAGTGCGAATCGAGGCGAGAGGTGCACTTGACGACCTACGAAAGGACCGAAACAACAACTTGAGATCGATACCGTGTGGCTTTTTATTCCAGCATGGAATAAGGCCGTGCTCGACCATCAGGCCTATCGTTCAAAATCCTGGCCAGGTCGTCAATTTATATCTTGGACGTATCACTTTGATTGACGATTTTACAAGGGTGGAGGGGGGTGAGGGAAACACTCAGGGACGTGGACACGACAAAGCATGCATAGCACGGTCAGGGCATTCAGAGCAACGAAGAGCACAACCATTCAGCTTCTTCAGCAACTGAGAGTACACTGTAATCGAAGGATATCCAACATGGATCTTCACTTCCGTTGCTTTGACAACACAATACAGAATAAGAAGACTCTTGAATAGATATGGAAGTGAAGCATTGTGGGATGTGGATGTATATCAAGTGCAATATGAGTAAACAAAGACAATAAGAGTGAAGATGTAACACATGAATGATGGGCCAAATTATCTGTTCCAAAAGGGGAGTTTTAGTGCAATATGAGGGAGTCCCGATTAGCAACCGGTTGGGTTACAAGTTAGTGAAACTGTGACCCTGTGACATCTTGCCGTTACGTGCAATGGTATGTTGGGCACCTGGTCAGCGACATTGCTGGCAGCCTCCGCAGGTTCATGGCATCGGTTGATGACGTCACATATATCTTGGCTGTTTAAAGCCAAGTTGATGCCGTCAGTGGTCAGGACAAGAAAAGCATCAACGGAGTGTCGTAACTAAGGGGAGTGGGAGGTAGGGGGTGATAGATTGCAAGAGAATGCATGAGAGCCTGAGGGAAAGCTTAGAACAGCAAAGTTCAGGGGTTATGATGGTGAATGTGTAATACATCCACAAATTGTGACACTTTATATGATGTTTTACTTAGGTTAGCAGCTTGGATGAATAAAATCACAAACCGAACATTGGGTTGGGAGGGGAAGGGGGAGGGGGAGGGAGGATTGGTTATCAACAACAGCAATGACATCCCTGCTTGGTGTGAAAGCAAAGACACCATGTAAACGAAGACTTGCGTATGATAAATTAACAATCTTCCTATCAGGGAGTAACTATTAATCTACCAAATATCCAACGATAGAGAGGGGTTCATTTTCCATCAGGAAAAAGGATTAACAGCAACCACAAACATGTCTCTGCTTGAAACACTAATGACTAACACATATACAAGCCTGTGGACAAAATCCTAATTAACGGTGTCTAAAGCTTAAAATGTAAATACCTCTGCCATGCAGAGGACAAGGATTATGTCAGCCATTAGGAGACTGCAGTTGCATGTGAATTACAAGGAAATTAGGATACAATGGACGAATCGACACAGGATATAGGATGTGAACCCGAGATCGCGGCATCGTGAGCGATGTGCTGAGATGGGAGCATCGAACAGCACGACACAGAACGGAACCTGATAGAAACGCAAAGCTGACTGTTCAGCAGCTTTCACCATAACAAAACTAGAGCGAGGTCGATGGCGCACCACTGCAAATCCTCACACTTTCCACCTAAAGCAAAGTTGAAAGATGGCAAAAAGTTCCACCAGGAATGACCTAATATCAAACAGACAGACCCGATTATATCATCCCTCCATTTATTTTCAAAAACCATGGGGATAATAAAACGAATACTGTACTTTGGATGCAGCTCATCCTGCTATCTCATCATCAAACTCTCTCTGATGCTCTGCTCGAAGACAGGTCCGATACTGCCAGTGCAGCCCCACGAGAAGGATTATAACGGGCGGTTTACCTTTGCATTTTCAGCACTAGTCAAGGCAGGAATTTGTAATCGGTTCAGGGTGCCGGTGATCGCATACTCTTCACGGAGGACACCGTGGGCTCTCTAACGTCCAGCAGCTAATGCCGGCCGACGGGATACCCGGCTTAACAACCATCCAAGGCACGGCACACTTTGTGATTCCTCACAATTCTAACGGTTTATCGTGGGGTCGGGAATCGAACACAGAATTACAGCTCAACGGTAAGCATGCTACCTGCACACCCTCCTGTTGGAATTTCTTATCGCAATAAGGCTCAAAAATACTAAATAAGAGTTGGTCAGAGAAGGTATTTCTTGAAACCCTCAAATAAAATATTGTGCGTGGGTGGGCAAGAACAAACAAACAAACAAACAAACAAACACGTCAGTATGCTGTCCAAATCTGAACTGCAACAAAGCAGAACCCCACAAGCTCTTCTATTCATTGCACTAAAAGTTATAATCTCCTTCCCTTCCCCTAAATATTAAATTTAATTTCCACACAAGACACATAGGTCTCGGTTACCATCCAACTTTTGGCCTATTGGAGCTAGTTCTTTGTGGGTTTGGTGTTCCTTCTCCTTTATGTACGTTTAATCACCATTTTAAAGAACGTGCAATTAACATGCACAGCACATCCTCTAACCGCCTATGACACCCATCTCCCTCTTCCGACCTCCCTCTCTCACCCACAGCACAGGCTACCAAACGAGAATTTCTCAGGCACGGTGCAGTACTTCAAAACCGTCGAACAACTATTTCTCATGGGAAAATATACGATCTCCATTTACCGGAGGGCACCAAAAAGGACGCGTTCCTGTCGTGACGCGCAATGGTGCCCACGAGATGTCAAAACTTGTACTGTGGGCGAGAGCGTTTGGGTCATAAACGTGTCACCGTGATTTGGTTGTGCCCCGTGATGATGCCGCACTCGACCCGTAGGTTCTCATTCGGAGAACCATGTGAAGCACCTGTACCGTCAGATGGCAATTGTCAAGTTCGCCCAGCTCCCTCCGTCGAGGTGCATTGCACAGTGACATATTAACAATCAGTCTGGTAGGTCAGGACATTCTTGGGGGACAGGATGAGCATACTCTGGAATTGAGATGGTTAGGTGACAAGAACAAGCCAATTAGATTTTAGTTCCGGTCCGGATTCAGATCCGGCCTATCAGTGGGATATAAACGCAAGTTGTTCAGCCTGGTGGAAGCACGCGTTCTGCCCAGTGCCATTCTCGTTCCATTTTAAAATCATTCCCTCTTCAACCACTTGTCTGATCAATAATCTTCAAACCACTTTGTCTGATCAATAATCTTCAACCACTTGTCTGATCAATAATCTTCAACCACTTGTCTGATCAACAATCTTCAAACCACTTGTCTGATTAACATAATCTTCAACCACTTGTCTGATTAATAATCTTCACCATTGTTGAAATTAACATTTCAACCGCTTGTGTTATTAATAATCTTCAACCACTTGTCTGATTAATATCTTCAAACCACTTGTGTGATTAATAATCTTCAACCATTTGTCCTGATTAATTAATCTTCAACCACTTGTCTGATTAACTAATCTTCAACCACTTTCTGATCAACATCTTCACCACTTGTCTGATTAACAATCTTCAACCACTTGTCTGATTAACAATCTTCAACCACTTGTCTGATTAATAATCTTCAACCACTTGTCCGATTAATAATCTTCAACCACTTGTCCGATTAATATCTTCAACCATTGTCCGATAATAATTTCAACATCTTGTTGATAATAATCTTCAACCACTTGTCTGATCAAAATCTTCAAACCATTGTCCGATCAACAATCTTCACCACTTGTCTGATTAACAATCTTCAACCACTTGTTGATTAACATCTTCACACTTGTCTGATAAACAATCCTTCAACCACTTGTCTGATTAATAATCTTCAACCACTTGTCTGATTAATAATCTTCAACCACTTGTCCGATTAAATAATCTTCAACCCACTTGTCCGATCAATAATCTTCAACCACTTGTCTGATCAATAATCTTCAACCACCACTTGTCTGATCAATAATCTTCAACCACTTGTCTGATAACATCTTCACCACTTGTCTAATTAATAATCTTCAACCACTTGTCCGATTAATAATCTTCAACCACTTGTCGATCAATAATCTTCAACCACTGTCTGATCAATAATCTTCAAAACTGTCTGATCAAATAATCTTCAACCACTTGTCTGATCAACAATCTTCAACCACTTGTCTGATTAACAATCTTCAACCACTTGTCTGATTAACAAGCTTCAACCACGTGTCTGATTAACAATCTTCACCCACTTGTCTGATTAACAATCTTCAACACTTGTCTAATAATCTTAACCACTTGTCTAATAATCTTCAACCACTTGTGTGATAATATATCAACCACTTGTCCGATTAATAATCTTCAACCTGTCTCGATCATAATCTTCAACCACTTGTCTGATCAATAATCTTCAACCACTTGTCTGATCAATATCTTCAACCACTTGTCTGATCAACATATCTTCAACCACTTGTCCTGATTAATAATCTTCAACCACTTGTGCGATTAATAATCTTCAACACTTGTCGATCATATATCTCAACCACTTGTCTGATCAATAATCTTCAACACTTGTCTGATCAATAATCTTCAACACTTGTCTGATCAACAATCTTCAACCACTTGTCTGATTAATAATCTTCAACCACTTGTCCATTAATATCTTCAACCACTTGTCCGATCAATAATCTTCAACCACTTGTCTGATAATAATCTTCACCACTTGTCTGATCAATAATCTTCAACCACTTGTCTGATCAACAATCTTCAACCACTTGTCTGATTACAATCTTCAACCACTTGTCTGATTAACAAGCTTCACACGTGTCTGATTAACAATCTTCAACCACTTGTCTGATTAACAATCTTCAACACTTGTCTAATAATTTCAACCACTTGTCTAATAATCTTCAACACTTGTTGATTAATAATTTCAACCACTTGTCTGATTAATAATCTTCAACCACTTGTCTGATAACATCTTCAACCACTTGTCTGATTAACAATCTTCAACCACTTGTGATTAATAATCTTCAACCACTTGTGTGATTAATAATTTTCAACCACTTGTTGATTATAATCTTCAACCACTTGTGTTGATTAATAATCTTCAACCACTTGTGTGATTAATAATGTTCAACCACTTTGTGTGATTAATAATCTTCAAACCACTTGTTGATTAACAATCTTCAACCACTTGTCTGATTAACAATCTTCAACCACTTGTCGTGAATAATAATCTCCAACCACTTGTTGATTAATAAGTTCCAACCACTGTGTGGATTAATAATCTTCAACCACTTGTGTGATTAAAATGTTCAACCACTTGTCTGATTAACAATCTTCAACCACTTGTCTGATTAATAATCTTCAACCACTTTGCTGAATAACAATCTTCAACCACTTGTCTGAATAATAATTTTCAACCACTTGTCTGAATAATAATCCCAACAAAATCAATTGGGGACCAGCCAGAATAGCTTGGTCCCCCTAATAATCAGGAAACGGTGACTTTTTTTTTTAACCATGACATCCGATTGACGCATAGAGATGTTTTTTATTGACAACTATGACATCAGAGGTCACGTGGTATGGCAGCCATGTTGGGGGGAAAAAAAAGGAAAAGCTTTGGGATCCACTTCTCAAAAACTGCTCAACAAAAAAAATTTGAAAGTTTGCACATGTGAAGTACTCCCCATGATGAATAAATGTCGATAACAATGACGTCATCGGTGAAATGGTACACCAGCCATAATTGGATGCGTTGAACTCCTTATCCGATAAATACGAAAATTATCGAGGGTGATCGCCTGATAAAGTGAACCAGAGAATGAAATTGATGTCATTGGTCACGTGGTTTGGCAGCCATATTGGATTGAAAATAAAAACCCTCTTCTCCAGAACGGCTTGACAGATCGATGCGAAACTTCATACACATGATGAACTCGCCTTGGGGAATATAGTTGATAAGTTAAACATTATCGGTCACATTGTCTGGCAGGCATTTAAAAAAATCTCTTTGAATCTGGCAGCATTTTTTATTTATTTATTTGTACCTGGCTAACCTACTACCCAATCTTAATTCAGTTTTATAAACAGGACGTCATGGGTCAAGTGTCGGATTAAAGTGGGGTTCGATCAAAGTGGGGCAGCTTGGGTCCCGGCCACAACTGCCTGCATATTTATATGGGGGCATCGCCTAAGTCCCTGAACCTTCTCCCTCTTTCCTGGGGGATTGAAGGGGGGGGGGTGTCCCCCCATAAGTTTTGAGAAATTGACGTTAAAATATGCATTTTGGAGGTGATCCTGCCCAACAATGCAAATGAAAGTGAGATTTGGGGAAGAATTTTTATATTTCACCAAAGCATCTATTTATGGGAAGAATATTTTCAGTTAGTTGGTACAGCATTTTACCATCCGTGTGTCATGTAATGGAACAGTATACGGGAATCACCCTCACCCGTGGTTCAAAACCAGAGCATTCACTAGTCTACCCCTTGAAACTCGCACGTCACGTAATGGAGCAGTTTACCGGAATCACCATCGCTCCAGTGTAAACCAGAGCATTCACTACCCCCTTATGTTTTCTGTGCATTTCTTTACTAGGCGGATACTGGACTCATTAATGCCATAATGTCTGCCAAAAACACCTCGCATGGCACCCCCTGTTGTGCGCTCGTGGCCATTTTGATTCGATTACATTTTCTGTATTAAGTGGGTTTTCGTTATATCGGATCGCGAGTGCACTTTATTTATTTTGGTCTTTTTTTAAGCTGTCTATCTTTTATCCCAGGATTCTCTGTTTTCGGCGTCCCGTGCCTTCTTATAATAAACTGTTATCTTTGAAAAGACAACGCAGATTTAGCACGTCAGAAACCATTTTGGCGGCGGCTTTAATTGGCAAATCCACAGGGGAGGTTAAAATTGGTGATGTTCTCTACAAAGAGATCAACAGAATCAACAATTCTAACCACCCCTCCAGCAGGAGTCAGAAAACACACACCATGCCACATATACAAGGGAAAGTTGCAAGTCATAATAAACAAATGAGTTTTAAAATATTTATTTTATTTGCATGATTATAACACTCCAATCCGTGTGCCTGCCAAGCTTTTCTCATCTGTGCTCTTCCCTCCCCCCTGATGAAACAGAGTCGAGAGCCTGATGGATTTATTTCATGTGGTCCTGGTGCAGCACAGGCATTATGGGACAAATAGCCTCCTGTGTCAAAGTTCCTTGTTAAGATTTAGTGGTCTCTCATTGATGTGGTCACAAACTTCTGCGCGACCAACAGACATTATCAGGTTTTGTATGTGTGCGCAGCAGAATCGCGTCTTTACTTCATGCAATGTAAAGATGGCACGTCGGTATTTTCCATGAAGCTAACAGCTTGGAGGGAACGGTGATGGGGGGGGGGGGGGAAATCCAACAATGGACGCTATTTCCACATTTACCGACATGGACAGACGGTCTAGTGTCTAGCGGACGTCTGATCATGGTAATGAGCTTGCAAGCTTTTGTACCCGACGAACTTCAACAAAAAATACCTGATAATAAAATACCACGGGAGTAATTTACATAATCATGGTCATGATCCGAATTAGCATCGCACCCCATCCAGATGAAGTAGGTTAAGAAAGAATCAACATATCAGAATAGCACCTCGATTCCCTATAATCACGGGATGCATTTCTGACGACGAAAATACGGAAACCTCCGCATGGGCTGTTACAAAAATATGGATTTCCGTACACATATGGAAGGGTTGCACCCATGTATTCTTATCTTGACTCCACCATGTCTCCTTTGGTGGATTCCTCAACACCAACGACCCTAAAACTGACAATTTGACAAGTTTTTTGACAACATTTGACACCAGAGGCAGTGAACATCAATACCGACTATAATAAAGACAGGGGCAATGCCACTGGGTGCTCACCTTTTAGAATAATGATACTGAGGAGGAAGTCAACATGGGACAGAATCAGCAAAATGTACCAACCAATGAAACAATGTTATAGGAAACACCTATTTTGGGGGGAAACCCCACCTGTAAATCCCCATTGACCCCAATTTTAAAAAATAACGTTAACAAACTTCGTGACATCACAGGTGATGAAGGTTGTGGTCAAGTTTTATCAGAATTGGGTGTGTCGTTTCTAAGAAGAAAAATACCTCTTATTTTTGGGGGGGACAGCCCCCCTGTCAGCTCCCTCCACAGACCCACTCAAATCCTGATGTTTTTTTTTCATGTCATGAACAAACTTTGGTACATCGCAGGTGATGAAGTTTGTGGTCAAGTTTCATCGGAATTGCATGTGTAGTTTCTAAGAAGAAAGCAAATACCTATTTTGGGGGGCAACCCCCGTAGGGCCCGATTTTTTTCATGCCACGAACAAACTAAGGTAAATACAGGATGCTGAAGGTTGTGGTAAAGTTTCAGAGAATAAGTTGCAAGTATTTGTGGACGAACGGGAAACGCACCATCCCATAAACTCCCCGGAATAAAGTTACAGGTCAGCTTTAAAAATAAATAAATAAATCAATAAAAAGCAAATACCTGTCAGCAGATTCGCGACATTATCACCAGTAGTCTTCTTCTTCTGTGGCTGTGGGTTTGCATCATTGCTGTGGATGCAGCATGTCCCACTGATGTAGTGCCCCTTGTGAGTTAGAGCAGAAATTTGTCATTTGTCCATGGTGCTGGCGATAACTCGCCTACTCTTCACGAAGGATGCCGTGGAATCTTAAACATCCACAAATACAGACAGATGGGACACCGAGTTTAATGTCTATCCCAGGGACAGCACAGACATTGATGAATCACCCAGCCTGCGAGACAGAAGGTGACAATTTATAACTGGATCGGGACGCGAACCCAGCCGAGACAGCTCAGAAGGGTGCGTGTGTATGTGTACTTCTGGGCAATCGTGCATATATACATACACTGGGAGCAGGCACCACAGTGCATCACTGCGTCCACTTTCCACCAGTACTCCAGGGGCCTCCGTCTGGCCATCCCGCAGGCAGATGTCTGGCCCATCCACATCCCTTAGGGATAAGACATTCCAGGCACCCACCCGAAGGGACCGCCTCAGGTTAACCAGAGGACACTGCCATCTAGTGGTCGACACCAAAGCCATCTAGTGGTCGACACCACTGTAGTGGTCGACACTACAGTGTGTTTTGTGGTGGCCGGAGTGCAAATCCTGGCTATCCTGCCTGCCAGTCTGTAGGCTATCCTACCAGTTAAAAATAGTAAATTAACGAATTTCTGGTGTGTAAAGTAGAAACATTCCAGGACTGCATAGACGGTGACGTGGGTGGTATTAAGGATACATTTGGGAAATAAAAAATTGTCCCAAAGAGCCATCAATGAACCGTAGTTGTCACATCCAGTGTTCTTCAAAATTTTTTTTGACTACCGCCCCCTTCTGCCCCTCTGGACGGCCCAATGCCCCATTGTCCTACGTTTGTGGTCGGACACCCAGTGGGCAATAGGATAGTCCGAATTATGTAGATAGGAGAAAAATAACAGAAGCCAAATATTTTTCTGAATAATATTTTATTTTACTTTTCCTTTACTTTTTCATTTTATATTTGCACACTACAATGTTTCAGCGAACAGATCCGGTGAGGCAACTGGTATCGTGTTATCACAAGCCCAAATACCGTTATGTGAAGGTGGGCCTGGTCGTCGCTGCGAGATTACGAACGTCTGGCTCCATCTCAGTGAGGTTGAGACGCAGATCGCCCTTGGTAATGTAATGCGGTTTTCGATACTCTGGTCAGCAGCACACATACGGTGCTGATACCCTCTTTCAACGAGGTATGATGTGGGGAACGCATCAGCAGCAGTTCTGGCCTCTGTCCACATTGGCGGGGTATATCGCCCCGCTCCAGAATCCCAAGAAATTTGCTCGTATTCATGCTGCGGAGAAATCTTGCTTCGCCTCATCATTCATCCAAAGTGTGATAATTTCGTCCTGTAATTTCGCGCTTCACATCTCGAAGTGTCACATTTGAATGGGTTGATACACCCATGCTGGCAGACGGTTCTACGATGTCTCTGAAACGCTGCTCCATATCTCAAAGATCTTCTCAAGGGTGATTGCAATAAACGAGCAGCTCTTTCATCATGCAGAAACGGCAGTTTCCTTTGTGCAAACACGGGGAAGATGGTAAATCTCTGTGGCGCGAGGTTTCCCTGTGCAGAGTCGCTTGGTAGTAGATCCAGCGCCGATCACTTTCTTTGCTTATAATCAGCATCATATGGTCACCTGGAGTTGTTTTTGACATTCATTCAGTATACTGAATATGTCCCCGGATAGAGGTAAGCCACATATGCTCAATCACTCAACTTTCTCCGATAATATCAATTTCCGACAGAAACTCACCACTGTCGAGAAGAAGGCATGAAAACGGGCAAACAAGTGCTTTGGACACCATCGAACTTCGTCGATGCAACAAGAGCCTCTCGAATGGTTCATCATTCTCCTGGCAAAGCTGTGACGAAACAGCGATCATGCAGAGACGACGCCTTGATTTTATCACTGCTTAGATTACTAATTTGGAGTGATGTATGAAGTCTGGTGCTGAGAGCTTTTGCTACAAGATGCTGGCGGTGCAACGACACAGTGAATGGCGAACACGGACGGTACTGGTTTCTCAGAGCGCAATAAAAACACGCTGGAGGCCAACATCGCTGGTGCCCCCGTCGTCACGCAGCGAGAATGTTCTCCATCGTATGTCTTTATCAGTAAAGTATTCTCTCAACGTTTGGAAGATGAAAGAACCTTCGTATCGGTGGCTGGAGAGAGCGGGCAAACAAATTCTTCCACCATTTCCTGATACCGGATGAAGCGAACGTAGCGAGCAACAGAGTTTCACTGTCACGCAAAGTGGACTCATCAGCTGGATGGCGAGTGCGTGCTTCTCAGCTCACAACACAGCTTATCTTCTACATTCTGATGATATTTCATCATCCGCCTGCACGGAATCATTGCTGAGTGCAATCGACGAGAAACTGGATACGGATCCTGGCCCAAAACAGTTTTTATCACTTCCCCACAACAGCCGGTTGATCAACTGTTGCCGATTGAATAACGGATTTTCCAGATCTGGGCGATAGAGACAATGACAGCTTACTACGACGCTTCCAGTCCTTATCACGAGCTTTTGCGCTTTGAAAATTCGTTACGCATGCCGCTGACCGATGTAGGAAATGTTCTCCTTCCTAATTCACTATAGTTGGAAATAGCTGACCTCTGCGTGAGGCTTATGGCGGATTACTAGACTTTTTTACTCAGGTGCTCGCTCAGTCGAGATGGTTTCATTGCTTTCATTGGACAGCGCGTGATACCACACAAACACATCGGTAACTGTGTGTTCGTCAGGGATGGAATGAATCCATACTTGAAGTATTCAACGGAATATGACGCGGGCAGAACTCTGGAGGAGCTATAGAGCGGGCACGGATGATAGCGCTCGGAAAACAGTAGGAAGAGTAGGACAAGAGCTAGGCAACACGGCGGCCGAATAGAGAATACGGAAACGAGAACGAGGCGCTGGCCAACGACTGCCGACATGTGTTTCTTTGAGCGCGACAGTCGCTTGAGGCCGACGGCGAGGGCAGACGTGAAGCTATTTCTAATAACGAAATTGGTAAGAGTGCACGCTCGAGAGACCAGGCCGGATATTAATAGGCACTGTCTCGAAGGACTACTCGAACCTCCGAACACTGCAGCCGAGCGGCGGTAGGTAGACAATAAAGCGGAAGAGAACGGTGTACGAACCCATATATAATGAATCGTTGATTAACGATCTGACGGACGATACTATCCAGGTGAGCGTCTCTGGAGCGCAGTGCCAGGGAGCGCTTTGATTTTCACCCTAGCGCATCAAAATACACGCAAAGGAATTTTTCTATGAGATAGACCATCCTGGACAGAAGATGTTATCCGCACTTAAGAGGTAACGTCAGGGAGCGGTAGCGCAGATCGAGCGCGTAGATACCGGGGCCAGGCAAGATAGAAGCGCACCTCCATCAACGAGCAAGACTGATCACCGAAGGAACGCGTACGCCGTTGAAGAAATACGTATACCTAAGCTTAAAAAGGACGAGGAGCGTGGAAGGAGCAGACAGAAGGCAGATAAGGTGACGGAGTCACAGACAGCGAGTGTCGGACTGTGCGCAGGAAGCTGGCATGAAGCCAGCATAACATACGTGCCCGAAACCTGCATCGCGAACTGCGTCGGTTAGGATGGCACGAAAGAATGAGGAATAGGAGGAGCGATCTCGAACATAGGTCAGTAAATGAAACACGAGCGCACGCAGCGTTCGGTGACAGAGCTGAGCGAATGAGCAAGTATATTAAGCGGCTAAGAGATGACAAGTAGGCAAGCCGTCCGCCACTGGTGTGCGCGTAATGGAGCGAGCTTAGTGCAGATTGTCGTAGTAGTTAACAGGAGGCGAGCGGTCACTCGTAGCGCTAACGAATAGACGCTCGATGCTCTAGATGAAGCGAGGAGAGCAACGAAGGTGCAGAGAGTGTCGGTAGCGGAGTATTGACCTACGCGATGTGGGGCGAGATGTATATGTAGAGGCGTGGATAAACGAGGAAGTGACTGCGGTACGTGTTTTGGACGTGATGAGTCTTAGAACGCGGTGTCTGCAGCGCGACTGCGCTGGGTCTATGTATGGATATGCGGTGCATATGTAGATAGGAGCGCGTCTAGCAAGTCCTAGGTACTATCTGATGTAGTCTGAGTATGCAGGAAGCCAGACTACTGCGAAATAGAGACGCGGAGCAAAACGAGACAATAGATTTGATGCAGACGATGAGACGACTGTGTGCATCAGATGTTCTCGATGCATAGGGATCCGTGAGTGTAGCGATCAGTGAAAAACGGTGTATGCTAGTAGTAGTAACTCGCATAAATGAGGAGAGGTCGGTCATGGTTGAGGGGGCGTGCTGATAACGGAGCGTACCGATAGGTCATAATCTATGAGTCGTCGTGAGCGACATAGCGACCGCGATGCGAAGAGAGCTGCCTCGTTGAGCACAGATCGACGCATGCTCGCGTGTGTGATAAGAGCTGTCATCGCACGCGATCGATGTGGATCGCGAGCATAGACCAAGTTCAGATATCAGTGAGTCTTCAGGAAGCCATTCGAGAACTCTGAGATTCTATGAGTCGCTGTCATCGCAGTGCGCGAGGCATTCTCGACTAGAGGTATATCGTCATCTGTATCGCGCTACTACACTGTCACGAGTCATGCACGTTACGAATTGTCAGCTGCGCAGAGGCGTTACGGCCGGACCTATTGCACAGTCGCATTGCTGAGCGCAATTATTCCAATCTGCATCTCGAGATCGCGAGCGTCGTGAGTCGTGAGTATATGGTATGCACAACTGTGTGTATTCCCCAACGAAGAATCAAAAGAAAAAAACGCGGACGACCGATTGTGGACTGAGGCATTGTTGGTAAAACAAGTCAGCAGGTGCTGAATAAGGTGACCTTTTGGAACGGCGAACGTCGTAATGATTTTCAAGAATAAATATTTGAGTTGGAGAAAAATGGTTCAAACATGTAATATTATCATAAAAAGGCCCCCTACGAAAGCGCTACGAGTGTGAGCCACGTAGCAAACGGAGGATAGAACGGCAGAGAGACGGAGCCTGTCCTCATTGGCGCTCAGGATGTGCCTTTAATCTTAATAAGAAGCGTCAGTGACGTCGACTCTGGACGGAAGCGCCACGGCCAACAGAAGCACGAGACCGGGGATGATACGTGGACCGGAGCCCCCTAGCAACAACGAAAGGCAGATAGGTGCAGAAGTCATGGTATCATGGGCGCGAAGAAGTTATGCGAATCGACGCGACTGGCCGCCGGGAGGCGAGTCGAGACCGTGTTGCGACTATCTAGGCCGAGAAGGGCCGAATAGCGAAGCGTACTCTAAATCGGCCGAGCATGGGAGCCATCCGCAAGGGCGATCCGCCAATCCGCGCAGAGTGCCGTCCCAAATCATTGCCAGAACCTCCTAATCCATACGTGAGACGTCTGACGCGCGCAAGCTAAAAATTTCCCACGGAGAGCGCCCTGGGCGGAGGACCACTATGCGTGAGAACCACTAGCCTAATCCATATCCAAGAAAAAAATATAAATAAATAAAAGTAAGAATCACAGAGTCGAAAATGCAAAACCACCAACCACCAAATCCACCAACCTGTGGATTGGTCCAAAACAACAAAAGCTCACAAATTACAACGTTTAAACAACAAAGTGTCTATGTCTCGGATTAAAGAGGAATACTGGTCTTGGTAAAGGGTAGTAACATTTTGCGCCGATGAAGACAAATCATTTTCCCCAAACAGCAGTTGAGAAAACGCAAGTTTACTCCCATAGGAAACAAGGTGAGGGTGACGTTTCAGGCGTTACACTGTGTCAGAGCAAAAGGGTAATGCTGGAGATATCAGCATCACTTCTTTTCCCACGATGGTAACCTTACACTATGTCAACGATGTCTCCGATATTTCCCACAATGGTAACCTTACACTATGTGTAATCTCACCCTTACCTTACACATAGGCCATAGGCTCTCAGATCATAACTGAGGTGGAACTATACAGGCCTGCAATACAAACCGCAAAAATAATTGCCTGAATTGAACCGCGAGAGAGATTTTAAAAACATTTCCACCAAGAGACAGAACTCTTTCATGGCCAATTACACCACATTCCCGGAACGAGCAGCATGATATTGAAGTGCCTTGTGCCAAATTTGTTCAAAATTATGATCAACGCATGCATGGTATACTTTCCACCCTCATATTGCACAACCTCCACCCCCCCCCCACCCCAAACAAGAACTGAATTCACCAGCAAATGTGCCCAGATAATGTCATGCAACCCACAAGGCTAGCCTGAAGTTAACAGTCTTCCTGAGCCACTTGGGTGCAGTTCTCAAAAAAACAAACTATTTTAACTGTGAGATTTACAACAGGATATATAGATAAGTTCCATGAGAAGGTATACAGAATGCGATAACGCCGCCACGGCATGGAGCCGTGGGGCCAGCAATGGAGCGACCGAGGCGCAAGCTGTACCGGTGGAATGAGAGAGAGAGTGACGCAGCATGTGATGGGTTTGTCACCACTCGACAGCTTTGCTATGTTTATAAATACCATTGCCTATCAACTGTTCAGTACACGGTGTGACACATTAGCTCGTCGTTTGTGCGATACACTTAGAGCACATTGCGTTTCCAGAACGGGCACTCGGACAGAACAGGAGATCGGGAAATCTGAAGTCATTGTACATCGGTGTTGGTTTGATTTGAAAGTCAAGCTAAACCGACCATTTCGTCAAATGTACTCTGTCGGCAAAACTGGACGAAAACATTCTGGTCAAAAGAAAAGGACTAAAAATGGGAAATATGCATCCTACCGGGTGGACGGTGAGTGTTATTTTTGAATGCGGTACACAGGTTTGCTTAGAATTCAAACCTGGAGTTAGTTTCATGCTCACCATTATGACTTTGGTCTCTGGCTCAGGTATAACACCTGCACCCTTCAGGGGAAGATCCCCGATACTGCGCGTCATGCCGAGGCGGCCGTTAACATGGGGCTGGCCCAAACTGTTCCACGTGATGAAGCCTCCGGCCTGGCGTATTCTATGGACATGTTGGGGACAGAAAAGGAACACAAGTGCAAAATGAGACTTCTACAAGAGCTTATATGGCTATTCTTAATTAATTGTTAATATGTACAGAGTTAAGGTCATATAATAGCAAGATAGCAAAGGAGGAGGAATAATGTGCTGTGAGTAGGCCGATATGGAATGAGTGGGCATGGACATAGTAACCAAGAACCCTGTGGATTGTAAAAGGGGGAAGGGGAGAGAGGAGGGGGGGGGGGGGAGGTCGGGGAGGGTTATTTGGCAATTTGTAAATATAGGTCAGGTTAAGTGCATTTCCAGAATAACATACTCCTGTGACATCAGGGCTAAACACTTATTACACAATAGACTGTAATGTTGTCTCATTGTGAAACGAACAGATTTGTTTTCCACCTCCATTGTGATGGAAGTTTACTCTGATAGAGAGCAATGTCATCATTTTGCAATTTTGTTTGATGTCCGACAAATTCCAGCTGACGTAGCAAAGCGGTGATCATTGTGCACGATCCACATCATCCAAACCTGAAGATACTATTCAGAGGAGAAGCGTCTGCCTCCATATCAATTAGACAGCTGCGATCGGAGATCGCTGATGGTTCCGGTAGTCAACTCGTAATTTAACCAAATGGTAGCGCCTGGAATAAACTATTTTTTCTCAAAAAGCAGCGGGACACAGACCAAAAAACCAAAACAAAACAAAAATTGGAAAAAAAAAAAATTAATAACAAATAATAATAATGGGGGGAAATAATCTGTAAACTGAAAATTATTTAAATAATTCAAAATTGGGGAAACTTAATTGTAAAATTGAAAATAAAAAATTGAAAATTACATCATGAAAAAATAAAATAAAATAACAAGAAAATTTAGAAATTGGATTTTTTTTAAAAACCAAGTAATTTAAAAATGGAGGGGGGGGGATTAAAAAAAAAACATTTGTAAGATTAAATAATGAAAAACAAAAAGTAAATAATTGAAAATTGAGACAATTACATCTGAAAAAAATTAAATAATGGAAACTTCACCAAGACTAAACACCGGGCTGAATTTACACACATTTTAGTGAGCGTCTTAACACACGCCCAACCCTTAAACGGTAACACAAATATCTTTGTGTGAGCACAGTGTGCTCAGCTAATCGCACGTCGAAATAGCAATTTACGAAGAGAGATAAACAGCCGATTAGTTGCGAGTTGCTTTTCTTCTCATTCATCTCTTTTACTCTATTTCTCTCTTTCATTATCTATCTTCTAAGGAGAAGTGAATTCTTGCAGAATTTTTTTCTTTAAGGCTCACTTGGCTGCACCTGGATGGGTTTGAGGTTGTAGAGTTGCGGCTGAAACCTAAATCCTATCCAGGTTCCTCCTGATGACTCATCTTTGCTCTTTACTTCTTCAGGTTCCTTCTTGGCCTCTGATTGTGTGAGCCTAAACAGCGATTCGCCTGTGAAACCCACACACATCTCCAACATCCATTGAAATGATGCACTTGCATAGACTTGCAGCACACAGACAATTGTTGGAGAGGATTTTTTTTTTTTTTTGGTATACATTGTCGAGGCACGTATGAGAGCTAATATACACACAGAACTCACAACAAGGGTGGCAGGAGACAAGAGGGGAGAGGAGAGGGAAGGACAAAACAGTGGAAACAGAGACATTAGGGGATCTGTGGAAGGGAGAGGGATGGGCAGGTACACAGGGTAAACAAGATGTACACCACGGGCTTTCAGGACCTTACATGACAGGGAACTTTCAGGAAGGAAAGCAGGGAATTTGAAGGAGGTGGGTTTGGAGTGGATTAACGGGGTAGAAAGATCGTGTTTTGGATGGGGAAATAGAGGTGGTGGAGAACAACTGTTTTGAAGATCTGGAGGGAAGAGTGGGATTGAAGAAGTTGTGGGGTTTATTCCAAAGGTGGGGAACAAAGAGGAACGAAAGAGTGAAGGTGAGCAGCGATTCATGATTTTGGTAGTTTTACCAGAAGAGGTTGCTGGCAGACCTTAAGCACCCTGCGGGAATATGGGGGGGGGGGACATATTTCAAACAGAGCAGGGAGGTCGAGACCGGAGAGAGATGGTAGAAGACAGAAAGACCACCGACCTGCCTGTGGTGAGGGAGTGAGAGGCCCAAAGACTCAGCCTTGCTGCGCGTGGAGATACCAATGATCCGAAATGCCGACGTTTCCACAGCGTGAAGCCAAGAAACGTGAGACGCGAGAGCGCTAGCCCAGAGGGGAGAGCAGGACTCCATCAGGCTGCAGACCAAAAGCTTTGTATGTGGTCAGGAGCTCAGGTGGGCCGAGGAAAGACTTTGCACAATGGAGGATGCCTAGTTGGTGACTGGCTTTGAAAGCCAGGTTGGAAATGTTGATTTCCCAGGAAAGATCATGGCAGACAGTGAGACCCAGAGGCTTGAATGAAAGGACTTCTTCCAAGAATTGTTGAGAAAGTAGATGGGTGGCTTTCAAGACGGTCTTTTTGGAGAGACCTCGTGAGTGTGTGAGATGTCAGGATAGAAAGACATGGCCCACGTGTTGGACCAGTTTGTGATTTTATCCAGTTCTGCGGAGAGCAAAGAAGCTGCAGCTTGCCGGTCTGAGGGATGACAGATGGTACGGCAGAGGGTGGTGTCATCACGAGAGAGATAAAGAGGATTTTCCAGCGAGTCGGAGAGATCATTGGTGAAAACCAGAAAAAGAACAGGGCCCAGAACACTGCCTTGAGAAACTCCAGCCTGGACAGAAAGAGGGGATGAGAGAACTCCATTTACGGCCACATGTTGGCTGCGACAGGAGAGGAAGTCTGCGACCCATGAGTGGAGATGGACTTGGATACCATAGGAAGAGAGTTTGATGAGCAGGGCAGGGTGCAGGACCATTTTGAATGTACGTGATATGCTTAAGGATTTGGCTCTGATTTCATGTCTGGCATTGAGTACCTCCATCCCTTGTTGGGAGAGCAGAAGCAGAATATCCAGGTTTGAGTGACCTGATATGAATCCAAATTGATGAACGGAAATCAAGCCATTAGAGAAGAAGGATTTAATATCTGAAGCGATGATGGATTCCATAACCTTGCTGATTGGGAGAAGGCCGATTGGTCTGTAGTTGCAGGGATCTGTTTTTCCACCTTTTTTATGCAGAGCGGTTATGTTTGCTGATTTCCAAGCAGGTGGCAGATGACCTTGAGCAAATGAGAGGGTGAATAGAACATAGAAAGGGTGAGCAAGAGCAGAAGAGCAGGTTTTTAGGAAACGTGGGCTGATGCCGTCTGACCGGTTGCAGAATCAGAGTCGAGGTTTGACAGCAAGCTCTCCACCTTGTCAAGAGAAAAGGACAAAAAGTCGAGGGACAGCTGGGTGCGACTGGGTAAGGTGGGTACAGAAAGCGATGGGTTTTGGACACACAGAATTTGGAAGCAAACACCGAGTTTAGGCATTGAGCCTTTATGTGTGTCAGCTGTGCGGCCATTTGAGGGAATGGAGGGGAACATACACCAGAAACAGACTTTACTAGATGCCACCAGGATTTGGAGGAGGGAGAGAGGTTTAGAGTTCAGACTTGAGATTAGAAAGATGTTGTTTTCTGATTCTCCTGAGGGTAGATACACACTTGTTCCAGCTTTATGGAAGGAACTGAGATTACCCTCAGTTGGATTTGCTTTCCATGAAGCAAAGGCAAGTTGTTTCAGGACAACTGCCTCACCACAAGCTTCAGTGAACCATGGGCGGGAAGGAAAGGAAACTGCAGCGAGAGGGATAAAACAACCCCCTTTGATTGGACTACCTGACCCATAACTTTTTTCATTACTATTCAATTGAATTTAGAATGGGATTAAAATAAATTCAATTCAAATTAAATGCAAGACCAAATCGGTACACAGTCATGCATTGGAGTCATCAAAAGGAACCCAAATAAGCAAAAAGGAAAGATGAAGTCATCAAGTGGAACCTGGATAGGATTTGAATTTCATCTGCTACTCCTCTACCCTCAAACCCATCCAAGCACAGCCAAGTGAGCATTTTTCGAAACAAAAAAAAAATCAAAAACCCAGATCAAAAAAAATATATATATATATATATACTGTATATATATACAGTATTTTGGCTGCCAGACCATGTGTCCGATCAAGTTGAAATTTAAAACATGTGTTCCCCCATCACTACACCATCATAATTGTGAAGTTACATGTCGATAGATTAAGCAGTTCCAGAGAAAACATTATTTAACATTTTTCTTCAATCCAACATGGCTGCCAAACCATGTGACCTATCAATTATTCGTTAATATTGTGCATCCAAGTGTTGGGGAACATTTATGTGAAGTTTCCCCTCGATCTGTCCAGCTGTTCTGAAGAAGATGATTTTTATAGGTTTTACGGTACATCCAACATGACTGCCAAACCATGTGACATATGAAGTCATGTGTGAGCCTTTTGTTCCTCATGGATAGGCGGTCATACGTGTAAAGTTTCACCTTGATCTGTTCAGCCACTTCAGAGAATATTTTTGGAAGGTTTTTACATTTTTTTTAACAATATGGCTGCCAAATCACGTGACGGATGACGTCATCAATTTTTGCGAACCATTTCATCCCTCGATGACCCTCAAAAATCTTCATACTGATCTGATGTAGTGTTCTATATATGCAATTATGACGTCACAACGAAGGCACCTATGACGTCACTAAAAAAAAAAAGATCATACATTCCCCATGAGTACTTTCCATATGCCGTTTCAATATTTTCCTTGGTGCGGTTTCAGAGATACAGAGGTCCAAACTTTTCCCATTTTTCCAACATGGCTGCCACACCGTGTGACCTATGATGTCATAATTATGATTAAAACATTCTACATGAGTAGTTGCACCTGTGGTGAAAATTTCGTCTCTATCCGCCAAGCGGTTGCGGAGAAAAACATGAAAGTTCTGTGCAGACAAACAAACAGACAGACCGACCAAAATGCAAGACCATCTCCTTCGGCAAGGGTCATAAGAGCTGCCTCCTCGACACAAGATTGCTTTGTGATTACAGAAGAACCGCCACTATCCAATTGAAAGAATCCCCAAGTATGTGCAGGTCTTGTAGAAACTTTAGTCACGAGACTCACGGCAATGTGTATCCACACCTTTTCATCTCCAAAGTCCAAGACTGGCTCGGAAATGATGGCCAAATCAACACACTATGGATTGGAACTCGCAACCCCCAACATCATTAGCTGTAGTTGTTCAGGTGAGAAGACCAAACAGGCCAAACTCATGAAACTTTATTATTTCCATGGTTTTTAAAAATATTCAAACAGCTCGCACTCCAAAAATATTGGGCTTATAAGAAATAAAAACACAATCCTGACAACCCAGCACGTAATCGGCACTCTTGATTTACTTGTATTTTGCTGGATGTCGAGTTACAAGTGTGCAGAATTAGGGGGAAGACCCATCAATTAGTCTTTAAAAAGGTGTGAAAGCCAATGGACACCAGAGGCAGTCAACATCAATGTTGATTATCAAAAAACGGACTCGATGCCGTGACCAGCACTACTCCCAGCAGGTGGTTCATATTCTGGAATAGATGATGAGGGGAGAAAGTAAAAATACGATGACCCCAAGTTAACTTCCCTACCATGGCAGAGTCGACGAGGGGAGAAAGCAAACAAAAAAGGGTGAGCTCTAGTTACCTGCCCTACCTCTCCCCCACCCTGGTGGAGATGATGAGGTGAGAAAATAGAAATAAAACGATGACTCCCAGTTAACTCCCCTACCATTGTCAACTTTACATCAAACCCAACAATCATCAGCGATCTTTCATAATCCTCCCAGCCACACCTGGTTACCTGCTTTGCTCATCGAGGCAAAGGCCTCAAGAGAGGCCTTTGATTGCAAGGATCAAAGCTCCATACATCCATTCACCGACATAGCCCCCGTCCCGACTCGCATTGCTGCATTACAAGCACACATTGCTTGGACTCAGTGACCTTTGCACTCTCGGGGGAGGAATTGCTACGCATTCCTGTGGCTAGCGTTGTGAAATAATGCTCCGGTAGCATTCCTCCTAAGGAGGTAGAATTTTTGCGAACCCGAGCACATTCCTCCGCATCCCAGTTCATTCTGCAAACTGAAACACACCGTGCCTTGCTTCGCATTTCCTATCCTCTTGGTGGCCATAATTAAGTAGTTGCGCAGGGATTGCGTGCCAGCGCAACGTGCCATTGACGCGCAACTTCTCAGTCACTATCCACATTCACAAAAACGATTGGTTTGCTCAACAACAAAAAAAAAGTGCCCTCGTTCAGCTACAAGAATCCAGTTCCACGTTCCCCCAAAAACCTTGCGTTTCCCCAAGTGTGTCCTGAAAACCTAACATTTATCTCGTGTTCAAAGCATCCCCCTCCTTTCCCCCACAGCTCATAATAGATAATCCAAACAACACTCACCTCTCTTCCTCATCCTTCCTGTCGGGCGTATGATCCTCAGTGAGTCTCGTCGCATCACCACGTCGACACAGGATGGCACAACTGTCACCTGCACTGGCCACTGCAAGCTCAACACCATCCCTGAGCAAAGCGACCGTGGCTGTTGTGCCGGAGGCCTGCCACGCTTCTGCCAAACAGAACGACACAGACGGAGGGTAAACAGGCCATGAGCAATGCTTGCTTGGATTTCGTACATCTTCTGCCAAAATAGACAAGAAGCAAAAAGTTGTCAATGTTATGAGGAGCATCATGATCACTGGTGTTTTGGTTTTGTTTATAAATGACACAACAGAGAACAATTACAAAACAATGGAAAAAAAAAAACAAAGGACACGGTAGAAACATGGCCCCCACTTATACTGCAGAAACAGTTAGGCCTATTTTTGTTAAATGTATTGAGTTTTTTTTATTTTCTTCCTAAAACACAAAACAACCAACCATCAGAGAAGCTCGACCTTGCTGGCACGTCAGCTTACTCCAAGTTTTCTTTGGCAATAACTGGGGCAACACCATTGTCAATGCACTTTTAGAAACCATGGAGGCACCCTTTATTAAACCGCGACCATGCTTGGTGGTCACGAAAGGGGGAGCTGAAGACGTCGAACCCGTCCCAAGAAGGTCTCACCTCACGAATCACGCGAGATTTACTTTAATAGGGTTGAGACACCGCAAGATGACGAAGGCACATTTTTCGAACTTGATTTTTTGCTGAACCAAAATGGTGCCTCTCTTCGAGGTTCTTTACCGAACACGCTGCACAAGGACAGCCGGCGCACGGCTACATTCATTAACGGTTCGGCCACGTGGGGCGATCCCCCCAGGAAGCGTGGCCTTATCCATCCTCATCAGAAGAATCCATGGTACACATTTGAAGGCACAGGAATATGTAACATGTGCAACACATGTTCGTTACTGTGACTCAGTAGAGGAATGAAAGGTGCAAAATAAAACAATTATTGCAATCAGCTGTCAAAATAAACATGTACACCTCAGGAGAATAAAAAAAATAAAAGTGATTAAAAAAAAAATCAATGAAATAACCACCCAAGTAAAAATATAGATTTTTGTTTAAGATTTGTTGACGAAAAGATGTTAAAATGACCAATTGTATGAAACCAACCTCAAACTGCTGAGATTTATATTAGTATGTTGTTATGTGATTGGGGGAGGGAGGGGAGGGGAGGGGAGGTGAGTGACATAAATCACAGGAACCACAGACAAGCTCACATGTGACATATCCATTACATGACATGCCATGCCATGCCATCTTACGATGACAAAGCTCGAACCATCGGATGCTCCGCACCCCACATGACCTTTTCCAGGAGCACCACATGGTGATATCAAATTGCTGCTAACCACCTGCCCCTCACCATTGCCTGATGCCTGCGCTTGTCCTACAAAATGTCTGTCAGCTTCCAGAAAGGCATTATGCAAGGCACTCTGCAGGTTTTGTTCCTTCTCCAGTTCAATCCTGAATCCAGACAAACAATAGAAATAACCATTGTACAGGATGATATCACATCAGGGAGAATGTGGTGAGGGTCTCGGCAACTGCATGGTTGGTGTTTAGATTATAGAAGATACTTTAGACAATTCAAAATTGGTAAATCAAACAGATGTCAATCTTTCTCCCTCAACAACAAAAAATTCACACTGTCTATGGAGAGAAGTACCAACAGATGGGGCTACCGACACCCTGACTGCCCTGGGAAGTAATTTCCCACAAGGTTGACTGGCGCGTTTGTCCAACGTAGAGTTATTATCTCCCCTCATCTATGCCTTGTAGCCCATTTTGCTGACGAATAATTTCTGGAATAAGCAAGCCGTGACATTTGTATATTAGGGGAAAAAAAGAAAAGAAAAGAAAATAGCAGCTTATACTTTAACATGTATTGATGGTGTGGGTCCTCATTTCTAACGAACCTCTCCCCTTCGTTGGCGTGCTCATGAAGCGTCGTACGATGGCTGTATACGGGACCCACAGCATCGACCACAAATATCACAGGTATCAACTAGTCTTTGCAGAGATCAACATTGGCAGATTTTCCATTCTTGCATCTGCTGTCTCTCGATGGTAAGTCTCCCACATTCAGAGTGGTCCAGGCCTTTCAGGCAAATGTTGCACCAAGCTGACCTGTTTGTAGCCTGATGCTCCCAGGAGACGATTGGAATAGCACAAGACTCGAGTGTCCACTTGAGGATGTCCTTATGGCGCTTCCTTTGTGCACCACACGACTTGTTTACCAAATTTAGGTTGACCATAGAAAAGCACTCTTGGGATTCTGTGGTCTTACATGTGTGTGAAGTGTCCTGAAGATCGAAGCTAGGCTTGCATCAGGAAATACTCAATTCCTTGGTTGCGACAACGGTCTAGGATGCAGTTGTTAGGTATTCTGACTCGCCATGTGATGCCAAGAATCTTACAAAGACATCGCGTATGGAAATGATCGCGAGGTTTGCTATGGCGATGATAGGGGGTCTAAGATTCGTATCCATATATGAGTGTCGATAAACCAACGGCAGGATAGACACTGACCTTGGTGTAAAGGTGAATGCTATTTGTGCCAGAGACAATGTATCAACCTTCCAAATGACACACATGCTTTACCGAGTCTTGATGCTACTTCGTCATTGCATTTTGATGTAATCATTGCATTCCAAGAGAGGCCAGCTCCAAGGTAGCAGAACTTACCTAAAACTTTGAGTGATGCATCATCGATGGTACTGGATAGGACTGTATACGCACCTTCTGGTCTCGGCTGAAGCATAGCCTCAGTCTTCTTGAGGCTAATCGTAAGGCCAGATCGACGAGCAGATTGTGCAAAGCAGTTTAAAATAAATTGCATGTCTTCGAGATTATGACTGAAGAGTGCGCAGTCATCGGCCAAAAATAGATGACGGAGCAACATTTCCGTGATTCTGGACTTGGACTTCAGATGCTGGAAACTGAAGACACTACCTTGGGTGCGAAACTGGATTACCACTCACCAGGTGCAACATTTGAAGGAATTGTGAAGCATGGAGGAAAAGACAATGCTAAATAATAGAGGAGCTATGACACAGCCTTGCTGTGTGCCGTTGGTAAGAGGAAATGACTCAGAAGTACATCCGGCTGTGCCTCACATGAGCAACCATGCAATCGTGGAAGGATCTGATGAGGTTTACCAACTTAACAGGACAGCCGACCTTGCACAATAGCTTCCACAGGCTTACTCCACTAACAAAATCAAGCACTTATGTAAGGTAGATGAAGCTCATGTCGAGATCACAATGTTGTTCTCTGCACTTTTCCTGAAGTTGACAAGTGGCGAACATCATATCAGTCACGCCATGTATGGCACGAAAGCCGCATTGGCTTTCTGCAGTTGATGCTATTGACAATTGTTGATGACATGTGGTTAAGAATGATGTGGGCAAGTATTTTCCCAGCGATATATCATAGTCAACATATGACCTTTCACTTTTACATTTGTAAAGGGAAACTGTGGCGTCTTTGAAGAGCTGGGGTACCGACTACTCGCTCCAGATGGTATTGTGGAGTTGGGTCAGTCAAGTGACGAGGTTGGCACTGCAAAACTTGAAAACCTTGGAGGGGATACAGTAGTCAGCAGGGGCCTTTCCAGATGACATCTCTGATAGCCCTGGTGGTCTCTATTGAAGTCTGAGGGGAGGCAAAGTCTTCTAATATAGGTGGCTGGGGAAAGGAGTTGATGTCCGCATCCGAGATGGAAGAGGAGCGATTGAGGATACCACTAAAGTGTTCAGCATAGTGCTCCAGGATCTTGTTTGGATCTGTCATGAGGTGCTGGTCATCTGATCCAGCTACGGAGTACAGTGATATCATGAGAAGATAGTCCATCGACTGCCTTGAGAATGGCAAAGAAGAGCTTAAAATCATCAGCTGCCTCCTGAATTTCTTCTGCTCCAGCTGCCCACCAGCTGTCTATCATGGAAGGTAGTCTTAACTGTGTGTGTCACCTAAGTTGCAGGTAAGAAGAGTGTTTACTCAATGAGCCTCTGTTGTCAATCCAGCAGAGATGAGACGCAAGCATCGAGTTAAGTAGACTATAGACATGGGAGGCGTTCTCTTCAAACCAGTCTTTGTGACTACGCTTGACAAAACCGCGAACTTCCAAGCTGCTCTGAAGGTGGGGCCTTGTAAAAGCATCCATTCCGCTTCGGCATTAGAAGCAAGTAGATCTCATTGGTCGAACGTGGCATTGAGATGATGCTGAAGCTCTGATTTGCACATTGTTGCATTTAAGCTGTTGAGTGTTGAGCTTTGTAGCAGAGTTGAGGCATTGCCTTCTCATGGGAGGCTTGATCTTAAGTGACATTTTGCTCCCAAAAAGCCTCTAGTTGGACCAACAGTCATAGTCTCTCAAGACACGTGTGTGTTTGACATCATGCCAGTCACATTGCCTGACGATGACAAAATCAATGAGGTGCAAATATTTAGAGCATGGATGCATCCATGGAGCTTTGTATTTGTCCGCTTGTTGGAACAAGGAGTTTATAATGACGAGTTCATTGGTTGAGCAGAGCATCAGCAGCAAAGTGCCATTGGAGTTCACTTTGCTGATGCTGTGGTGTCTGACTACCTTTTTTCCAAGCAACATCGTCGTGTCCCACTCGGTAGTTGAAGTCCCCCAACAAAATGAGCTTGTCCCGATGAGATGTTGACTGCATAATGACTAAAAAGTCATCACAGAACTGTCTTTGACCTTGTCTGTGTTCGTCATGGTGGGGTGTATTTGTTGATGTAGCATCGTGGTCATTGTTGAGTTTGAGTCGCAGAGTAATGAGACATTAAATGATACCGGTTGGGACAGCATCGAGAAGGCTTACATGTTTGGTTTTGATCACAAAATCAACACCTGCCTGAAGACATCCACTTTCCCATTTTGCCACTCCAGTAGAACTTGTATCCGGAGCCTTGTCTCTCAAGATGGGATTATACCAGGTGGAGGAGTTTCACGGAGTGCTGCAATGGCTATCCCACATCGAGCCAAAAATGGCTGTTGGACATTTGAGGCGGCTGTCATCGTCTTGCAGCATGCGCATATTCCAGGCACCGAAATTTAGTGTCTTCTTGTAACATTTGTTAGACTTGTTTGTTTGTTTACTTTGACTTGTTTTTTCACAACCGCAAAGATGGATGACCAACCTGCCGCTGTGGGCAGGTCAGCCGAAGTAGAGCAAGCTTTCCTTGGGGGAACCTTTTCCATCCCCTTCTCCATGGGTAGAGAGCAATGCTACCCCTGAACAAGGACTGCTCCGACGTCCAAGCACGATATGAATGTCAGTGTTGCTCCTGGTCGATGACGAAACGACCATCACACTTGGACCACCAAACGTGTGAACTCGTGACTAGCAACTCGCAGCAACATCCTCTGTCTATCCCATGCGTCACTCCTCCCTTGCCGCAGGACTTAAGTAAAAATGGGTGGTGAGCAGGTGAGCAGGTGCAATGAAGGGGAAAACGTGCACAGAAAAGCGATTAAAGTGATAGATGTGCGTGCTAGCTCTCTCCCACTCTCTATTCCTCTGAGCATCGTTGGCTGCAGGTGAATTTTTTTTTCTTTCCAGAGTGTAATACAAAGGTACGGTAAAGTAAGCCCAAAGTTCAAATGAACCCATCCAAACCTTGTGTGCAAGTGTGCCCCTAAAATTGGAGAACTGCCTGTGACTTATAAGGAAGTACAGCAGGTCTGAAAATTAATCTCCAATAAAGATGGCACGAAGCCCAATAAAATAAATTAATTAATTAATTAAATTAAACACGGTATTGCATAGGAAACACGTTGACTGCCTCCAAATAGGTAAATAAGCATTTGTGATCAGTGAGCGGCATGATGCATAATAACCGGGTAATTAATGAGGGAAGACGCAAACAGACAGAACAAACGACAGATCTCAACACGTACTCAAGGTACTTCTGCATGTTCCTGGAACAGAAATCCGCCGCGGCGGAGCCGCCATGTCCATCGAAAATAGCAAAATACAATATGGAACCCTGTACTAGTTCACCAAGATCCCAGCGATCTTCGTTCTCCTTCCGCCGACCGAGCCGACTGGCCATGCCGATCCGAGACAGGCTCACCTTCGGAATGAGTTTGCCATACTGGGGAAATGGTGAAGGACAAGAATAAGGCAAAAATCAGATGATTAGGTTTGGCAATTGATGAAGAGCGAGTGCGCCTGTATTTTTGACATCTCGTTCGGATGAAGGTATGTGTACCTTGATACTTGGGGGCAAAAGGATTGGCTCATCGATGCGATGATCCCAGATACCAAAACGATCCCACGGTCCAGACTGTCCTTCCTGATTGTACTTTTTCATTTTCTCAGCTCGATTGCTGTCGCGCTGACAGCACAACGCTGACGTCATAAAAGTGGAGGGAATCTGCTTCACCGCCTTGTCACGCAAAGAGGCCTCGGCAAAAGCAGACAGGTACTCGTGCCTCACTCGACCCCAACCATGGCGTTCGCAGATAACATGGCATCCCCTGCCCTGTTCCACGACGGTCCGGGTCCTTCTGTCCAAAGAGGGCCTCAGTGCGGAGGTGCGGCATGTGGTCTCATGTACACCGAAGCACGTGATCCGTTGTCCGATCCATGGACCCTTCCATGGCAGGATACACATGACAGGCTGACCCTGCAAGAAAGACCTCATATCAGATCATAATCTTGCAGGAAAACAAATGTGAATGTGATTTGCAAAACAAAATGCAACACCAATAGCACTCACAACACTGAAAAGGTATCGAGACCGATTAATGATCCCACACAGAAGGAGGACAGAGGTTATGTTTTCACCCATCTATCTGTTTGTCTGTGAGCAGGATATCTCAATGTTGTGGACGGATTTGGGCGAAATTTGGTGGACAGGTTGGGTGTGTGACAAGGACTAATTGATTAGATTTTGGTGAAAATCCGGATCCAGATTCGAGAATTCGACATATAACCCCACGCTTCCACACCAACCTACCATTCCCACGCTTCCACGAATCGCCAACCCCCGACTCACATTCCCCCCACACCTTCCACACCCCTATCACTCCTACGCTTCCACGATTCTCCACACCTACTATTCCCATTTCTCCACACCGACAATTCCAAACACCTCCACACCGACTATTCCAACACCTCCACACCGACTTGTTCCAAATCCCCACCGACTTTCCAACAACTCCACACCGACTTTCCACCACCTCACACAACTTCCACACACCTTCCAACACCACCATACTATTCCAACACTCCACACCGACTTTCAAACAACTCCACACCGATATTTTCCAAACAACTCCACACCGACTATTCCAACAACTCCACACCGACTATTCCAACAACTCCACACCGACTATTCCAACAACTCCACACCGACTATTTCAAAATCCAACACCACACTATTCCACAACTCCACCAGACTATTCAAACACCTCCACACCGACTATTTCAAAAACCAACTTCCACACCCTACTATTCCACACTTCAAAAACACCGACTATTCCAACAACTCCCACACGACTATTCCAACACCTCCACACCTACTATCCAACACTCCACACCTACTATTCCAAACACCTCCACACACTACTATTCAACAACTCCACACGAATATATCAAAACTCACACACAATTCCAACAACTCCACACCAGACTATTCCAACACGATACACACGACAACATCACCTATTCAAACACTCCACACCACTATATTCAACAACTCCACCCACCAATTTCACAACCAACGACTTCCACAAACCACGACTTATCCAACACTCCACACCTACTATTCCAACACCTCACACCTACTATTCAACACCTCCACACCTACTATTCCAACACCTACACAGACTATTTTCACAAACACTCCCACACCTACTATTCCAACACATCCACCGACTATTCAACAACCCACACAGACTATTCCAACCTCCACACAGACTTACTTCCAACACCTCCACACAGACTATTCAACACTCCCACACAGACTATTCCACACTCCACACAGACTATTCCAACACTCACACAGACTATTCAACACTCCACACCGACTTTCCAACACTCCACACAGACTATCCAACAACTCCAACACTACACACCTCCACACCTACTATTCCAACACCCCCAACCGACTATTCCAACACCTCCACACCGCAACTATTCCAACAACTCCACACCGACGTATTCCAACAACTCCACACCGACTATTATCCAACACCTCCACACCGACTATTCCAACACCACACACCGACTATTCCAACACAACTCCACACCTACACTTTCAACACTTCCACACCTAACTATTCAAACACCTCCACACCTACTATTCCAAACACCTCCAACAACACACCACTATTCCAACAACTCCACACACGACTATTCCAACACCTCCACACCTACCTACTATCCAACACCTCCACACCTACTATTCAACACCTCCACACCGACTATTCTCACCAACAACTCGCACGACTATTCCAAACAACTCCACACCGACTATTCCAACAACCTCCACACCGACTATTCCAACACCTCCACACACTATTCCAACACCTCCAACCGACTATTCACAACTCAACGACTTATTCCAACAACTCCACACCGACTATTCCAACACTCCACACCGACTATTCCAACAACTCCACACACGCTATTCCAACAACTCCACACCGACTATTCCAACAACTCCACACCGACTATCCAAATCACCAATACAACACCTACACCGACTATTCAAACAACTCACAACTTATTCAACAACTCCACACCGACTATTCCAACAACTCCACACCGCTATTCCAACACACTCCACACCTACAATCCACACCTCCACACCTACTATATCCAACACCTCACAACTACTTCCCAACCTCCACACTTACTAATTTCCAACACAACTCCACACAGACTATTCCAACAACTCCACACAGACTATTCCAACACCTACACACCGACTATTCCAACAACTCCACACAGACTATTCAAACACCTCCACACCGACTATTCAAACAACTCCACAACCTTACTATTCCAACAACTCCACACCGACATTTTCCAAACAACTCCACACCGAATATTCCAATCACTACCACACCTACTATTCCAACACCTCCACACCTACTATTCCAACACCTCCACACCTACTATTCCAACACCTCCACACAGACTATTCCAACAACTCCACACCTACTATTCCAACAACTCCACACCGACTATTCCAACACCTCCACACAGACTATTCCAACACCTCCACACAGACTATTCCAACACCTCCACACAGACTATTGCAACACCTCCACACAGACTATTCCAACACCTCCACACAGACTATTCCAACACCTCCACACAGACTATTCCAAC
>CM068960.1:125359352-125373472 GCA_035128595.1 Eptatretus atami | reverse complement strand
ATGGAGTTCTCGCCAAGCGAATGTGTTTAACGAGTGACGACGGTTTCCTGGAATCATAAAACACGAACGTAAATACAACACGAGATAGTAAATGTACTAGCAAAGTACCCGCCCATGGGCGTTGTTATCTGTTGAATGGCGTTGGTCCCGTCTCGATCGGATGAAATTAGAATTAGACGTTTCCGGTGACCTGACCCGTGACCTTTGACTTGATCCCTTATGTCCGTTCCCAAGTACATATGCCAAGTTTCATCTCATTTAATCCAACGGTTTGGCCGTCTATAAGGACAACATGAAAAATTGGACGTTTTAAGTCAATTTATGCGTAATAATCTGAAAACGAAGTCGGAAGTGAATGTCTGCATCAACTGTTCATTAATTTTGATTATCTGTCGAATGGCGTTGGTCTCCGTCTCGATCGGATGAACTTTGCCCGGTGACCTTGACCCCGTGACCTTTGACCTTGACCTTGATCCCCTTATGTCGTTCCCAAGGATCACATATGCCAAGTTTTCATCTCATTCTATCCAACGGTTTGGCCGTCTATAAAGGACAAACATGAAAAATTGACGTTTTAGTCAATTTATGACGTCATAACTCGAAAACGGAAGTCGGAAGTGAATGTCGTCAATCAACTGTGTCATTTATTTTGATTATCTGTCGAATGGCGTTGGTCCGTCTCGATCGGATGAAACTTGACCCGGTGACCTTGACTCCGTGCCTTTGACTTGGCCCCCCCCCAAGTCCGTTCTCATGTCCAAGGATCATATGCCAAGTTTCATCTCATTCCATCCAACGGTTCGGCGGCCTATAAAGGACGAACAAACAAACAAACAAACAAACACACACACAAACATATTCTATCTTTTTAGTAAAGTAGATAAACGTGGAGATCGTCACAATCACAGGGTTCTGCCCTCACACGAACTTCCTCAGTCTCGTCTCTCCGACGGACCCTTGGGCCCCGACAGTCCCAACCTTGTCGCGGGGAACTGTTCCCGCCTTCCAGACACGTCCCCGTCTCCCCGAGAGAAACACTGTATTGACAGGTGGGTAAATCCTTCAGAGTGTGCCGGTAAAACGTTGGGTGCGTGCACACTCAGGGCTCCACGACGGCCTGTTGGACGGGCTTCATGAGCACGAACAACGACCTGATCCTCCTGACACGGCGGCCGGACGTTCATTGCGTAATAGCGGAAGGATGTACACGTAATACGAGCAAACGTCGACAGGAACTGTGCACCACCTCTATTTATACCCAAACCTTCCATGTACGTGTTGCGGAAATGACGTATTTGCGGGGACCGAGTGAACGTGATGACGTATTGACGGTTACGGAACGTGATGACGTATTGACGGTTACGGAACGTGATGACGTATAGACGGTTACGGAACGTGATGACGTATAGACGGTTACGGAACGTGACGTGTGACGTATATCATTTCCTCTTTTTAAAAGATTCCCTGAACGAGGTTGTGTGATCGAATCGGTCATTTATCCCAGAAAGCGCTCACTAACCAGTAACCACGAGATCAATGATGCCAGAGGTCCGTCCTGTCGATACCATATCCTCAGCACTTTAACCTTTTATATTTACTTGTCTTTTCCGGCCTCACTCCACTCACCATGAACTTATCAGTTGTGTTCCTCACATGAGTCAGCAGTTCAGATGGGCCTCATGAGATGGGAACATCAACAAGGGGCTCATGAGGTGGGAACATCAACAGGGTCTCATGAGATGCGAATATCAACAAGGGGCTCATGAGGTGGGAACATCAACAAGGGTCTCATGAGATGGGAACATCAACAAGGGGCTCATGAGGTGGAAACATCAACAAGGCCCACAACCGTTCCGACACTCCACAAACATCCCATACACCAACCATTCCCACACTCACAACATCCCATACACTACCATTTCCACACTACAACAACTCCATACACCTACCATTCCCACAACTACAACAACTCCCATACACCACCATTCCCCAACTCCACAACATCCATACACCACCATTCCCACACTCCACAACATCCCATACACCTACCATTCCCACATACACAACATCCCATACCACCATTCCACACACTCCAAAACATCCCATACACCACCATTCCCACACATCACAACATCCCATACACCTACCATTCCACACTCCAACAACATCCCATACACCACCATTTCCCACATCTCCACAACATCCCATACACCTACATCCCACTCCACACATCCATACACCACATCCCACACTCCACATGAGATGTTGTTCCCATCTCATGAGACCCCGTTGATGTTCCCATCTCATGAGACCCCGTTGATGTTCCCATCTCATGAGCCCCTTGTTGATGTTCCCATCTCATGAGACCCGTTGATGTTCCCATCTCATGAGACCCCGTTGATGTTCCCATCTCATGAGTTTCTTGTTGATGTTCCCACTCATGAGACCCTGTTGATGTTCCCACCTCATGAACCCGGCGTTGATGTTCACTCATGAGACCCGTGCATGTGTCCCATCCTCATGAACCCTGTTGATGTTCCCATCTCATGAGCCCCTGTTGATGTTCCCATCTTATGAGACCCTGTTGATGTTCCCATCTCATGAGCCCCTTGTTGATGTTCCACCTCATAGAGACCCTGTGATGTTCCCATCTCATGAGACCCCGTTGATGTTCCCATCTCATGAGCCCCCTGTTGATGTTCCCATCTCATGAGCCCCTTGATGATGTTCCTATCTCATGAGACCCCGTTGATGTTCCCATCTCATGAGCCCCCTGTTATGTTCCAGCTCATGAGACCCTGTTGATGTTCCCATCGTCATGAGCCGCCTGTTGGTGTTCCCATCTCATGAGCCCCCTGTTGATGTTTCCACCTCATGAGCCCCCCGTTGATGTTCCCACCTCATGAGACCCTGTTGATGTTCCCATCTCATGAGACCCCGTTGATGTTCCCACTCATGAGCCCCCTGGTGATGTTCCCACCTCCTGAGCCCCCTTTGATGTTCCACCTCAATGACCCTGTTGATGTTCCCACCTCATGGCCCTGTGATATTTCCACCTCATGACCCCTTGTTGATGTTCCCATCTCATGAGCCCCCTGTTGATATTCCCACCTCATGAGCCCCGTTGTTTGATGTCCCACCTCATGAGACCCTTGTTGATATTCCCGATCTCATGAGACCCTGTTGATGTTTCCACCTCATGAGCCCCTTGTTGATGTTCCCACCTCATGAGCCCCTGTTGATATTCCACCTCATGAGCCCCTTGTTGATGTTCCCACCTCATGAGCCCCTTGTTGATGTTCCCATCTCATGAGACCTGTTGATGTTTCCACCTCATGAGCCCCTTGTTGATGTTCCCATCTCATGAGACCCTGTTGATGTTCCCACTCATGAGACCCTGTTGATGTTCCCATCTCATGAGACCCTGTTGATGTTCCCACCTCATGAGACCCTGTTGATGTTCCCACCTCATGAGCCCCCTGTTGATGTTCCCATCTCATGAGACCCTTGTTGATGTTCTACTCATGAGCCCTTGTTAATGTTTCCACCTCATGAGCCCCTTGTTGATGTTTCCACCTCAATTGAGCCCCTTGTTGATGTTCCCATCTCATGAGACCCTGTTGATGTTCCCACCTCATGAGCCCCTTGTTGAATTTCGCATCTCATGAGACCCTGTTAATGTTCCCACCTCATGAGCCCTGTTAATGTTCCCACCTCATGAGCCCCTTGTGTTGATGTTCCCACCTCATGAGCCCTTGTTGATGTTCCCATCTCATGAGCCCCTTGTTGATGTTCCATTCCTAGTGAGCCCCTTGATTGATGTTCCATCTCATGAGACCCTTGTTGATGTTCCCACCTCATGAGCCCTTGTTGATATTCGCATCTCATGAGACCCTGTTGATGTTCCCACCTCATGAGCCCCTTGTTGATTGTTCCCATCTCATGAGGCCCATCTGAACTGCTTGACTCATGTGAGGAACACAACTGATAAGTTCATGGTGAGTGGAGTGAGCCGGAAAAGACAAGTAAATATAAAAGGTAAGTGCTGAGGATATGGTATCGACAGGACGGACCTCTGGCATCATTGATCTCGTGGTTACTGGTTAGTGAGCGCTTTCTGGGATAAATGACCGATTCGATCACACAACCTCGTTCAGGGAATCTTTTAAGAAGGAAATGATATACGCACACGTCACGTTCCGTAACCGTCTATACTCATCACGTTCCGTAACCGTCTATACGTCATCACGTTCCGTAACCGTCAATACGTCATCACGTTCCGTAACGTCAATACGTCATCACGTTCACTCGGTCCCCGCAAATACGTCATTCGCAACACGTACATGGAAGGTTTGGGTATAAATAGAGGTGGTGCACAGTTCCTGTCGACGTTTGCTCGTATTACGTGTACATCCTTCCGCTATTACGCAATGAACGTCCGGCCGCCGTGTCAGGAGGATCAGGTCGTTGTTCGTGCTCATGAAGCCCGTCCACAGGCCGTCGTGGAGCCCTGGAGTGTGCACGCACCCAACGTTTTTACCCGGCACACTCTGAAGGATTTACCCACCTGTCAATCACAGTGTTTCTCTCTCGGGAGACGGGGACGTTCTGGAAGGCGGGAACAGTTCCGCGGACAAGGTTGGGACTGTCGGGGCCCAAGGGTCCGTCGGAGAGACGAGACTGAGGAAGTTCGTGTGAGGGCAGAACCCTGTGATTGTGACGATCTCCACGTTTATCTACTTTACTAAAAAGATAGAATATGTTTGTGGTGTGTGTTTGTGTTGTTTTTTGTCTTTGTAGCGGGGCCGAACCGTTGGATGGAATGAATGCACTTGGCATTGTGATCCTTGGGACATGAGAACGGACATGGGGGGGGGGGTCAGTTCAAGGTCAAAGGTCACGGGTCAAGGAGTCAAGGTCACCGGGGTCAAGTTTCATCCGATCGAGACGGGACCAACGCCATTCGACAGATATCAAATTAAATGACACAGTTGATTGCCGACATTCACTTCGACTTCCGGTTTTCGAGTGTGATGACGTCATAAATTGACTAAAACGTCAATTTTCATGTTTGTCTTTATAGACGGCCAAACCGTTGATAGAATGAGATGAAACTGGCATATGTGATCCTTGGGAACGGACATAAGGGGATCAAGGTCAAGGTCAAAGGTCACGGGGTCAAGGTCACGGGATAAGTCAATTTCTCAATTTCATCCGATCGAGGACGGGACCAACGCCATTCACACAGATAACAACCCATGGGGCGGGTACTTTGGCTAGTACATTTACTATCTCGTGTTGTATTTACGTTTGTGTTTTATGATTCCACGGAAAGCGTCGTCACTCGTTAAAAACATTCGCTTGGCGAGAACTCCATTCGGGAGAACGCACACGTCCATTGCCGGCTGTAGAGTTTACGTTTTACATCCTGTATGTTATTTACACCTGTATGTTATTTAATCCTCTATGTTATTTATGTCCTGTATGTTATTTACATCTGTATGTTATTTACATCCTCTATGTTTTTATGTCCTGTATGTATTACATCCTGTATGTTATTTACATCTCTATGTTATTTATGTCCTGTATGTTTATTATCAATATGAGAGCTCAGCGGAGTTGATTGCATTTGCAATACGAGACTTTAGAAATGAGGAAATGATTTTCGAATGTGGGAATAGTCGGTGTGGGAGGTGTTGGAATAGTCGGTGTGGAGTGTTTTGAATAGTAGGGTGTGGAGTTGTTGGAATAGTCGGTGTTGGAGGTGTTGGAATAGTCGGTGTGGAGTTTTTGGAATGTCGGTGTGGGAGTTGTTGGAATAGTCGGTGTGGAGGTGTTGGAATAGTCGGTGTGGAGCGTGTTGGAATAGTCGGTGTGGAGGTGTTGGAATAGTGGTGTGGAGGTGTTGGAATAGTGGTGGAAGGTTGGAATAGTCGGTGTGGAGGTGTTGGAATAGTCGGTGTGGAGGTGTTTGGAATAGTCGGTGTGGAGTTGTTTGAATAGTCGGTGTAGGAGGTGTTTGAATAGTAGGGTGTTGGAATAGTCGGTGTGGAGGTGTTGGAATTGTCGGTTTGGAAGATTGGGATAGTGGTGTGGAGTTGTTGGAATAGTCGGTGTGGAGTTGTTGGAATAGTGCGTGTGGAGTTGTTGAATGAGTGGTTGTGGAGTTTTGGATAGTGGGTCGTATGAGGTGTTGAAATAGTCGGTGTGGAGTTGTTTGAATAGTTGTGTGGAGTTGTTGGAATAGTTCGGTGTGGAGAGTGTTGGAATAGTCGGTGTGGGAGTTGGTTGGATAGTCGGTGTGGAGTTGTTGGAATAGTCGGTGTGGAGTTGTTGGAATAGTAGGTGTGGAGTTGTTTTGAATAGTCGGTGTGGAGGTGTTGGAATTGTCGTGTGTGAAGAATGGGAATAGTAAGGTGTGGAGGTGTTGGAAAGTCGGTGTGGAGTTTGTTGGAATAGTCGGTGGTGAGTTGTTGGATAGTCGGTGTGGGAGTTGTTGGAATAGTCGGTGTTGGAGTGTTTGGATGGTCGGTGTGGAGTTGTTTGAATATTCCTGTGGTGGAGTTGTTGGAATAGTGCGGTGTTGGGAGTGGTGTGGGAATAGTCGGTGGTGGAGTGTGTTGGAATAGTCGGTGTGGATTTGTGTGGAATAGTCTGTGGGATAGGGTGTTGGAATAGTCGTTGTGGAGGTGTTTGGAATAGTCGGTGTGTGGAGTTGTTGGAGATAGTCCGGTGTGAGTTGTTGAGATAGTCGTGGTGTGGAGTTGTTTGAGATAGTCGGTGTGGAGTGTGTTGGAATAGTTAGGTGTGGGTTGTGTGGGTGTGTGAATAGTACGGTTGTGGAGGTGTTGATAGTCGTGTGAGGTTTGGAATAGTAGGTGTGGAGTGTGTGGAATGTCGTGTGGAGTGTTGTTGAATAGTCGGTGTGGAGGTGTTGGAATAGTTCTGTGTGGAGTTTGTTGGAATAGTCGGTGTGGAGGTGTTGGAATAGTCGTGTGGAGATGTTGGAATAGTTGGTGGAGGTGTTGGAATAGTCTGTGTGGAGTTGTTGGAATAGTCTGTGTGGAGTTGTTGGAATAGTCCGGTGTGGAGGTGTTGAAATAGTCTGCGTGAGGTGTTTGCAATAGTCGGTGTGGAGGGTTTGTTAGGATATAGGTCTGTTGTGGAGGTGTTGGAATAGTCGGTGTGGAGGTGTTGGAGATTAGTCGGTGTGGAGTTGTTGGAATTAGTCGTGTGGGTTGTTGAATAGTCTGTGGAGTGTGTGAATAGTTAGGGTTTGTGGAGGTGTTGGAATATAGGTGTGGAGTGTGTTGGAATAGTCGGTTGTGGTGGAGTGTTGGAATAGTAGGTGTGGTAGTGTTGGAATAGTAGGTGTGGAGGTGTTTGAATAGTAGGTGTGGAAGTGTTTGATAGTAGGTGTGGAGTTGTTGGAATAGTCGGTGTGGTGGTGTTGGAATAGTCGGTGTGGAGGTGTTGGAATAGTCGGTGTGGGATTGTTGGATATAGTCGGTGTGGAGTGTTGGAATAGTCGGTGTGGAGGTGTTGGAATAGTAAGGTGTGGAGGTGTGGAATAGTCGTGTGAGTTGTTGGAATAGTCTGTGTGGAGTTGTTGGAATAGTCGGTGTGGAGTTGTTGGAATAGTCTGTGGGAGGTGTTGGAATAGTCTGTGTTGGAGTGTTGGAATAGTCTGTGTGGAGGTGGTTGCGAATAGTCTGTGTGGAGGTGTTGGAATAGTCTGTGTGGAGGTGTTGGAAATAGTCTGTGTGGAGGTGTTGGACATAGTCGGTGTGGAGTTGTTGGAATAGTAGGTGTGGAGTTGTTGGAAATAGTCTGTGTGGAGGTGTTGGAATAGTGGTGTGGAGGTGTTGGAATAGTAGGTGTGGAGGTGTTGAATAGTAGGTGTGGAGTTGTTGGAATAGTCGGTGTTGGAGTTGTTGGAATAGTCGGTGTGGAGTTGTGGAATAGTAGGTGTGGAGTTGTTTGAATAGTCGGTGTGGAGGTGTTTGAATAGTCTGTGTGGAGTTGTTGGAATAGTCGGTGTGGTAAGGTGTTGAATAGTCTGTGTGGGAGTTGTTGGAATAGTCTGTGTGGAGTTGTTGGAATAGTAGGTGTGGAGGTGTTGGAATAGTAGGTGTGGAGGTGTTGGAATAGTAGGTGTGGAGGTGTTGGAATAGTAGGTGTGGAGGTGTTGGAATAGTCCGGTGTGGAGTTTGTTGGAATAGTCGGTGTGGAGTTGTTGGAATAGTAGGTGTGGAGTTGTTTGAATAGTCGGTGTGGAGGTGTTTGAATAGTCTGTGTGGAGTTGTTGGGAATAGTCGGTGTGGAGTTGTTGGAATAGTCGGTGGGTGCTGAGTTGTTGGAATAGTCGGTGTGGAGTTGTTGGAATAGTCGGTGTGGAGTTGTTGGAATAGTCGGTGTGGAGTGTTGGAATAGTCGGTGTGGGTGTTGGTAAAGGTCGGTGTGGAGGTGTTGGATAGTAGGTGTGGAGGTGTTGGAATAGTCGGTGTGGAGGTGTTTGGAATAGTCGGTGTGGAGTTGTTGGAATAGTCGGTGTGTGGAGTGTTGAATAGTCGTGGTGGAGGTGTTCGAATAGTAGGTGTGGAGGTGTTGGAATAGTAGGTGTGGAGGTGTTGGATTAGTCGTTGTGGTCGTGTTGGAATAGTAAGGTGTTGGAGGTGTTGGCATAGTAGGTGTGGAAGGTGTTTGAATAGTAGGTGTGGAAGTGTTTTGAATAGTAGGTTGGAGTTGTTGAATAGTGTGTGTGGTGAATAGTGCGGTGTGGTAGGTGTTGGATATAGTCGGTGTGGAGGTTGTGTTTGAATTCGGTTGTTTGGATGTGAAGGCGGTGTGGAGTTGTTGAATAGTCGGTGGGAGGTTGTTTGGATAGTCGGTGTGGAGGTGTTGGAGATAGTAGGTGTGAGGTTGTGGATAGTCGGTTGTGGGAGTTGTTGGAATAGTCTGTGTGGAGTTTGTTGGAATAGTCGGTGGGTGGAGTTGTTGGAATAGTCTGTGTGGAGGTGTTGGAATAGTCTGTGTGGAGGTGTTGGACATAGTCTTGTGTGGAGGTGGTTGCAATAGTCTGTGTGAGGTGTGTTGGAATAGTCCGTGTGTGGGGATGGTCGTTTGGAATAGGTCTCTGTGTGGAGGGTTTGGAATAGTTCGGTGTGGAGTGTTGGAATAGTAGGTGTGGATGTTGTTTGGAATAGTCTGTGTGGAGGTGTTTGGAGATAGTAGGTGTGGAGGTGTTGGAGATTAGTAGGTTGTGAGGTGTTGGAATAGTAGGTGTGGTAGTTGTTGGATATAGGTCGGTGTGGATTGTTGGAATAGTCGGTGTGGAGGTTTGTTGAATAGTAGGTGGTGGAATTGTTTGATAAGTCGGTGGTGGAGGTGTGTTTGAATAGTCTGTGTGGAGTTTGGTTGGAGATAGTCCGGTGTGTAGGTGTTGGAATAGTCCTGTGTGGAGTTGTTGGAATAGTCTTGTGGAGTTGTTGAATAGGTCTGTGTTGGAGTTTGTTGGAATAGTAGGTGTGGAGCGTGTGGAATTAGTAAGGTGTGGAGGTGGTTGGAATAGTGAGGGTGTGGAGGTTTGGAATAGTCGGTGTGGAGTGTTGTTGGATAGTCGGTGTGGGTAGTTGTGGATATGTAGGGTGTGGAGTTGTTTGAAATACGTCGGTGTGGAGGTGTTTGAAATAGTCTGTGTGGAGTTGTTGGAATAGTCGGTGTTGGAGGTTTGGTGTCGTGTGGAGTGTTGAGTCGGTGTGGAGTGTTGGAATAGTCGGTGTGGAGTTGTTGGAAATCAGTTGTGATGTGGAGTGTGGAGTGTGTTGGAGTAGTTGGAGAGTGCGGTGGTGAGGTTTGGGAAGTAGCGGTTGTGGAGGTGTGGATATAGGTGTTGGGAATAGTCATGTGTGGAGGTGTTGAACAGTCCGTGTGGGTGTGAACTGGTTGGAGTTGTGAACAGTCGGTGTGGCAGGTGTTTGGAGACAGGTCGGTGTGGAGGTGTTGAATTTGTCGGTGTGGAAGATGGTTTGAATTTGTCGGTGTGGAGATCGTGAAGAGTTAAGGGTGTGGTGTGAAGTGTGGGAATGGTGGTTGGAGATCGTGGAAGCGTTGGTGAATGGTAGTGTGGGGTTGGTGGGGGTGGAAACGGGAGCGTGGGAGTATGATGGCGTTAGTGGTGTACTGGTTTTTCGAAATTCTCGATGATCTGGATTCCCGGATTTTCACCAAAAATGCTAATCAAATTAGTCTTAGTCAATAGCACTCCAACTGTTGCACACAAATTTTCGGCTCGAAAATTGCCGTCCACAACATTGAGAGTTATCCATGCTCACTAGACAAAACAGATATGATGGGTGAAAACATATATCTCTGCCTCCTTCTTGTGTGGGTCATTATCGGTTCGCTGATACCCTTGTTCTAAGTGTTGTGAGTGCTATTGGGTGTTTGCATTTTGTTTTGGCAAATACATTCACAGTTTGGTTTGTTCCTGTCAAGATTATAGCTCTGATATGAGGTCTTTCTTGCAGTGGTAGCCTGTCTATGTGTATCCTGCCATGTGAAGGGTTTCATGGATTCGGACAGACGGATCACGTGCGTTCGGTGTAACATGAGACCCTGCCGCACCTCACGCACTGAGGCCTCTCTTTGGACGAGAAGGACCCGGACCGTTCGTGGGAACAGGGCAGTGGGATGCCATGTTATCTGCAACGCCAATGGTTGTGGTCGGAGTGAGGCACGAGTACGCTGTCTGGCTTTTGCCGGGGCCTCTTTGCGTGACAGAGGCGGTTGAAGCAGATTCCCTCCACTTTTATGACGTCAGCGTTGTGCGTGCGCGACAGCGAATGGAGCTGAGGGAAGTGTGAAAAAGTACAAGTAAGGAAGGACAGTCTGGACCGTGGATGCTGTTTTGGTATGTCTTGGGATATCGCTCATGATCGATGGGGCAATCCTTTTGCGCCCCAGTAATCAAGGTAACACATACTATATCCGAACGATGATGTCAAAATAACATGGCGCACTCGCTGTTCTTCATTGCCAAACCTAATCATCTGATTTGTTTTGCCTTTATTCTTGTCCTTCACCATTTCCCCAGTATTGGCAACTCATTCCGAAGGTGAGGGCTGTCTCGGATGCGGCAATGGCGAGTCGCGGCTCGGTCGTCGCGAAGGAGAACGAAGATCCCGCTGGGATCTTGGTGAACTAGTAACAGGTGTTCCATGATTGTATTTTGCTCTGTTCGATGGGACATGGGCGCTCCGCTCGGGCGGAATTTCTGTTCCAGGAACATGCAGAAGTTACCGTTGAGTACGTGTTGAGATGCTGTCGTTTGATTCTGTCTGTTTGCGTCTTCGCCTCATTAATTTACCCGGTTATTATGCATCTGCCGCTCACTGATCACAAATGCTTATTACCTATTTGGAGGGCAGTCAACGTGTTTTCTATGGCAATACGCGTTGTTAATTTAATTAATTAGATTAATTTATTGTTAATTGGGCTTCCGTGCATGCTTTATGGGAGATTAATTTTCAGACCTGCTGTACTTCCATTATAAGTCACAGGCATCTTCCAATTTTTAGGGCAACTTGCACACAAGGTTTGGATGGGTTTCATTTGAACTTGTGGGGCTTACTTTACCGTACCGTTTTGTATTAACTCTGAAAGAAAAAAGAATTCACCTGCAGCGCAACGATTGCTCAGAGGGAATAGAGAGTGGGAGGAGAGCTAGCACGCACATCTATCACTTTAATCGGCTTTTTGTGCACCGTTTCCGCCCTTCATTTGAGCCTGCTCACGCGCTCGAGCCACCCACTTTTTTAACTTAGTCCTGCGGGCAAGGGGAGGAGTGACGCGATGGGATAGACAGAGGATGTTGCCTGCGAGTTTGCTAGTTCACGATTCAACGTTTGGTGGTTCCAAGTGTGATGGTGTTTGTCGTTTCATGACAGTGAGCAACACACTGACATTCATATCGGTGCTTGGACGGTCGGAGGCAGTCCTTTGTTCAGGGTGTAGGCATTTGCTCTCTACCATCAGGAGAAGAGGGATGTGATAAAGGTTTCGCCCAAGGAAAGCTTGGCTCTTACTTGTCGGCTGACCTGCCCACATGCGCAGGTTGGTCATCCTGCCTTTGCGGTTGTGAAAAAACAAGTTCAAAGTAACAGGAGACAGGACAGTCTAAACAATGCTTACAAGAAGATGCGACTAAATTTTCGGTGCTGGAATATGTCTGCGATGCGGTGCAAGAGCGATGACAGCTCGCGCTAAATGTCAATCAGCCATTTTTGGTCTCGATGTGGGATAGCCATTGCACGCACCCGTGAAACTTCTCCACCTGGTTAATCCAGCATCGTTGAGATGACAAGGCTCCGGATACAAGTTCTACTGGAGTGGCAAAATGGGAATAGTGGGAATGTCTTTCAGGCAGGTGTTTGAAAATTTTGTTGATGCAACAACCAAACATGGTAAGGCTTCTCGATGCTGTCCCATACCGTAAGTCATTTAATGTCTCATTATCTTGGCGATCAAACTCAACATGACCACGATGGCCATTAGCACAAATACACCCACCATGACGAAAAGAGACAATGGTCTTAAAGACCGAGTTCTGTGATGACTTTTTAAGTGCATTTATGGCAAGTCAGGACATCTGCTATCGGGACAAGTCTCATTTTGTTGGGGGACTTCACTACCGAGTGGGTGACACGAGCGAAGATGGTTTGCTTGAAAAAAGGTAGTCAGACACTCACAGCAGTCAGAAAGTGAACTCGCCAATGGCACTTGCCTGCTGATGGCTCTGGCTGCAACTCAATGGAACTCGTCATGTGATAGAATCTCCTTGTTTCCAATCAAGCGGAACAAAATAACATAAACCTCCATGTATGCATCCATCTTAAATTATTTGCACCTCCATTGAATTTTGTCATCGTCAAGGCCAATGTGACTAGACTGGCACTGCATATTACACACACTCACGTGTCTTGAGAGAACTAATGACTTGTTGGTCCAGACTAGAGGCTTTTTGGGAGCGAAAATGTCGACTTTACGATCAAGCCTTCCCATGGAGCAAGGCAATGCTACAACTCTCTGATCAACGCTCAACCTCAACAGCTTACAGATGCAACACTGGTGGAAATAGCGAATGCTTCAGATCATTCAATGGCGAGTACTTCGAGTCAATGAGTCTATCTTGTTCTAATGCCGAAGACGGAATCGGATGCCTTTTACAAAGGCCCCACCTTCAGAGCAGCCCTAGTGGAAGTTCGCGGTTTTGTCAAGGCGTAATCACAGAAGAACTCGGTTTGAAGAGAAACTGCGCTCCCCAATGTCTGATTAGTTCTATGCTTAATCTCGAATGCTTTGCGATGCCTCCTCTCTGCTGGATGACAACAGGATGGCTTCATTGGAGTAATACACTCCTGTCTTTTACGTTCTGCAACTTAGGTGATCATGCACACAGTTAAAGACTCCTTCATGTATAGACAGAATGGTGGGCAGCTGGAGCAGATAGAAAAGTTCAGGAGGGCAGTGATGATTTTTAAGGCTCTTCTTTGCCATTCTCAAGGCAAGTCGTGGAACTATCTTCTCATGGAAATCTCACTGTACTTCCGTTAGCTGGATCAGATGAGCAGCACGTCATGACAGATCCAACAAGAGTCCTGGAGCACTAGCTGACGCGACCTTTAGATTGGTATCCTCAATCGCTCCTCTTCGCATCCTTCGGATGCGGCATCAACTCCTGTTCCCCAGCCACCTTTGATATTTTAGATAGTACTTTGGCCTCGCGTCTCAGGACTTCAGTAGAGACCACCAGCGGCTATCAGAGATGTCATCTGGAAAGGCCCCTGCTGACTACTTGTCCCTCCAAGGTTTGTCAAGTTTTCGCAGTGCCGACGTCGGTCACGTTGACTGAACCCAACTCCACAAGTACTATCTGGAGCGAGTAGTCGGTACGTTCTCGGACCAGCTCTTCAAAGGACGCCCACGTTTCCCTTTACAAGTGTTAGAAAGTGAAAGGTCTATGTTGCTATGATTATATCGCTGGAAAATACTTGCCCGACATCATTCTTAATCCACATGTCCTCATAAAGCAATTGTCAATAGCAATGCAACTGCAGAAA